>PVKU01003203.1:0-188928 GCA_004027475.1 Anoura caudifer
CCTTATGGAAAGATGCCCCTCAAAGCCACAGATTTGTGAAAAGGAAAGGAAATGTTTATTTAATGCTATACAGAGTTAAAGTAGCGACTTAACTTCATTAAAATATCAAAGTCCTTTAGGATACCCACAGACACCCACAGTGCTTCCTATCTCCCTCTGCCTAATTCAGGGTACCGTAATTGCAAGGAAGAGAAGCACACGTCCGGGATCCAGGCTCTTGATACCGTCAGCTGTGTTGTCGTCCAGGCAGGATCTCTAATTAATCCAAAGCCATGTGGCACTTTCTCATGGCCTACTGGCAAGAGTTCTTTCACCCTTCCTTCAGGCAGTCTCTCTTGCTCCCAGGCCACACAGCCAAAGGGAGCACCCCAAAGCCGCGTGGTCCTTCTTCTACCAAAGCTGTGGGGAAGGGGTCCCCACTCTGGAAAAGCCACATGGCAATTCTCTGCTAAAGCCACATGGTGATTTTCCCTCACAGGGTTGTGAGGGTCCTAACTCTCAGGAAAGCACGTGGATTCTCTCTTCTCAATGGCTGCTGCTTCTCCGTTTAAATCCCGGCACCAAATCTCTTCTGTACCCCCATTTCTGACTCCTCCTACAATCAGTTACACCTGCCAGCATTCCCGTATATTCCAAGTATTTTGGGGATGCCATCATGAGTTTGGGCAGGCGTGTCTTCATTTTCTGGAGCCAATCTTCTCCAAGCTCCCACGCAGGCGCTTTAACTTAGTGTTCCTCCCCCAGTCACATCCTTGGGGAAGTCCTTTCCATCCCCCCTGGCTCAGAGCATAGCCACAGCTGTTTAACATATCTATGAAACCAGTTAAAGGTTATAGGTATGTTAAATGACCATTCTGGAGGTTATCTGCAAAACCGTTGCTATGCAAAACAACTCAATGGCCCTGCTCCATTTGTCCCTTCCCCCAACTCATAACCTGAGGGGAAAAGGGTGAGGACATCTTATATGTCTGTCTAATATTTCCTGGATACTCTGAGTTCTGGGCCCCATTCCAACTCCCTTCTTGGGGCCCCCCTCTTGGCTGCACCCTGTTACAGTAACTGTTCTCTCTAGTGGGGATGGGCAGGTATCCTGATTTGTAGTGTTTGCCAATTTTTGTGGTGTAAATGACTCCATTATTGTTGATTTAAACCTTTTAAATCACTAAGGATGTAAAATCAAACCATCATATTTGGATTAACATAGAAGAATTCTTCTCTGTAATTGTAACACCACACAGATATATAATTGAGTTAACTTGCTTAATTTTACTTCCAATTATTAGGGACTGCTTTTAATTTAATTTTGTTTCAGAATTAGGTAAATAATTTAATGGTTGCAGAGTCTCTATAAAATTCACAAAACAATATTTATTCTAAGAGATCTATTTTCCCTCCTTATACCTCTACCCTATTTCATACCACTCCCTCCACATAACCATTTAAAAATTTATGGCTTAGCCCTGGCAAGTGACTCAGTTGGTTAAAGCGTCATCCCTATACACTAAAAGTTTGCAGTTTTTGGTACCCTGTCAGGGTATATAGTACTTAATTGTGTGTTCAATCCGTGGTCAGAGCGCATATGGGAGGCAACCCATCAGTATTTCTCTCTCACATCAATTTTACTCTCTCCATTCTTCCCTCTCTAAAATCAATAAACATATCATCAGGTGAGGATTTAAAAAATTATGGTTTATCTTTCCATTATTTTGTAATATAAGCCAATGTATTTATGTTTGTATATATCTGTATTTACATTTTATATTTATATATCTTAACAGATATAAATATAAATATAAATAGCAGTAACCTTTTATAGAAGATATATATATATAAGATGATTAGCACTAACCTATATAGTTTATATATCTCTGTTGCTTTTTTTGAAAATTTTAACATTTCTAGGAAACCAATCAATAGTATGTAGACATATTTCTCATTATATTTTTAGAGCTGCATAGCACTTTATTGTATGCCCTATATTTATTTATCACTCTTTATTAATAACCGTTTTGGTTGCTTTAGGGTTTTCTTTTGGTAGATTTTTTTAACCTATAAAGAATAGTTGTGTAGAGCATTGGTTATCCTCTTTTAGCATCAAAAAAATTTATTGATCCCTATTTTTTTGACTCCTGATTCAGTGAGTCTTTATTATGTTGTATTGATTTTTTTATCCAAGTGTCAGTGTTATGTGTGTGGGTATGTATGTATGTGTGTTTAAATTACTTATGGAATTTTAACCACGTAAAACTAGACATGATATCTCAATCAACTCCATGCATCTATTACCCAGTTTCAGTGATCCTCAACTCAGAGCCAATCTTTTTTTTATCTGTATCCTTTTCCAATTTTCCTTTCTCCTTTGGATTGATTGAGGCAAATCTCAGGCTTGAATTTTGTGACCTTGATGAAATCACTTAATCTTGCTAAGTATCAGTTGCCTCATCTATAGTGTGCAAATAATTGTACCTATTTTCAGTGGCTTGCTGATAAATGTTTAAGAACCAGCTCTCAGGTGGGGACAAGCCCTGATTTGTAATGTGTAGCTAATTTATGTAATGCATGTCATGGCCAATTTCAAGTTACTAATGTGATATCACTGAATTGGGAAAAGTTGGGAAGAGATGTGTACAATAAGCATTCTCTATTCAGTATAAGCTAGCCCCACCATACTATTGCTGCTATTTCATAGATCTGTAATGTGGATTTATTGGGGAAAAGAAGAGTGCCGGTTATATAGTAAACATCAATAAATGGTAGCTCTTACTGTTATTATTTCTAGGCTAATGAGAATTCATTCTCACTTGAGGGAGTCCTTCAACAAGTTCTCCCTCATTACATGTTTTTCTACATCTAAACATTCAGTGCTCAGCACTACCAGAAGACCCATAAAGCAGTGTGATCCAATTCACCGACTTACTCCATGTAATTGGCTTGCTACACATTATAATTAAAATAAAAACTTAAAATTTGATCCCTTAGGGAATATAGTCAAGAAGTGTTAATGTATTTGCCTCACAGATTTAATGGTATTAAGAAATCTGTGAGTCAAATACATTAAGTGTTTTGAGGGTTGAGAATAAACTTATTCAGAGTTGGGGTTTTTAAATTTTTCATCATTTATTACCTCCTGCTATTGATAGAAACATCTGGGACAATATAAAAATGTTGATTATACTAATGATGTAAGGAACAATATATGCCCCATTCTGTATATCGTGGTTTGTCTTGCATATTTAAAGCCAATAAAACAAGTAATTACACTAATGTCTTTAAAGGATGTAGCACACTAGTTTACTTACATTGCTTTGACATTTCATTCTTGGGGATTTGAAGACTGTTAATTGTTGCTATAGTGCACATTTGAAAGAAAATTGGAAGTGGTTTCAGTGTCTTGCATTGGACATCTTCTTTTCCCTGTGTAATCCTGTCTCAGTGAGCTGAGGGCAAGTCAAACAAATTCTGAAACCCCTGTGCTCCATTTGTTCAGAATTTTGGAAACTTATTAAAGATTTGTCACAAAAACAAAATCAAGCTTAGAACTCTAGGTTTTGTGAGAAAACGTTCAAGAGTAATTGTTAATTCACCAGGGAATCACATGGAATTGCATACAGTGTGTGTCATGTTATTGGGTAGGCCAAGAAGTCTCTGTTTTTTTCTGTAAAATAAAAGACACATTTTTCATTTTCACCAATAACTTTATTGATTTGGATATTTTGAGTATGTTGGCTGTCTCCTGCATGGTATAACACTTATTGTTCTCAATTGATGTCTCAATTTGATTGCTGTCAACTTCCACTGGTCCACCTGGCCTTGGAGCATCTTCCAGCGAGAAATCTCCAGCATGAAACTTCACAAACCACTTTGGACACATTTGATCAGTCAGTCACAGCACCTTCTCCATACACTGTAGAAATCTCTTTCTGTGTTTCAGTTGTGCTTTTACTTTTCTTGAAATAAATAATATGCTGAAAATGTTGTGTATTTTTTTTACACATTCACTCTTAAAATGGTTACGCAAAAATTCACCAATTTTGATAGTTTTTTTTTAATTTACACTGATATGACAGCTGTCACAATACAATCTAACAAAATTGTTTTGAATGAAGTTAAAAACAACTAAGCTCTCTTAGAGCCACCTTATGGAAAATACTGAACAAGCTTTTTGGCCAACCCAATAAAAATTCAATTAATATTACACTTACATTATATTCACTCTAGTACTTGTAAGATTAGATATGGAATTTTTAAAGATAACAACTGTGCAGAGCACTATTATGGTGAAATTGAAGTGGGCATTTATGTTGAGTAGTATTAATGTCAGAGTTATCCACACATTGAAAAAGTGCACAAGACAAGCACTGGTTTTTCATTAAAGCCAATCTGATAATTTCTGTAATCTGCTTCTTTCAACCCATTCACCTGACCTTTTTTTTTTCACCCCTCCAATTTTAAAGCTAAAGGATCAAATAATTGCTACATCCAGCGACTAGCCCTCAGTCATAAAGACTTGAAAATATAAATTAAGGTTTTTTATCACCACTCTTCTATTTTCTGTGTCCTCTAGGTGAGCCTTGGCTCACATCTTTATAATGGGTGACAAAATACACAAGTATTCTTTTTCCACATAAGGCTACTATTTATTTCTCAGGCCAGTTGGATTGATTAATTAACAAATAACATTTGCATTACTTCATTAACATTTTCTGTAACAAAGAATAAAAGCTGTTGGAGCACCATTGTTACATGGTTGGAGTACCTTTGTGTTTTGTTTATTAAAGCAATGGATAACCAAAGTGATGAAATAGGATGTATAGCAAGGGATACACTAATGACAGTGTTGGTGCAGGTTATAAAAGAAAGTCTCTTGTAAATAAGCTAAGTGTAATCAAATACTTTTTTTCATGATGTTTAGGATTTGTAGCTATATAGTTACAACTCAAAATTAAACAATCCCCAAAGCAACTCTTTAACACCTCTCTGAAAAATATTTTATTTCTGAGTATTTCTAATTCCTAGCCCTCATTAAAAGTCATCAAAGTATTTGGTATGATTACTCAAATTTTAAAATGTTATATTTATTAAGAATGCAATTATGTGAAAGGTCAACAGAGAGTCTATTGAATTACAGTACCTAACATTTATTGAGCACTAACTATATGCCAGGTACTGTTTTAAGAGTTTTGCTTATATTAGCTCATTTAATTCTTCCAACAATTCTAAAAATTAGGTGTTGTTATAGTCCCATTTAATAGGTGAGGGAATGGGGCCCTAGAGAATTTAAGTTGGCCAAGATCACACAGCTATTTAACAGCAGCAGCAGGATTTGAATCTAGCTTGCCTACCACCAGCCCTGTTGTACATAACTACTTCCTACAGAAAATATCTAAATACAAAGTAGACATGATATATATATATATATATATATATATATATATTTAAATGCTATAGTTAACTCAGGGAAGCATAGAAGGGAATTGAAGGTTTCAATTACTATGTTGTAAATTGAATAGGAATATTAATGAAGTCATACAGGTAAATGTAGAGATTTAACCAAAAACCTCTGCAAAGCCTTAAAGATATGGATTCTCACCCCTCCTTCTTCCCTGATGACTTGTTTTCCTGGAGTTAGAACAACTGATTAGCATATTTTATTTCCGTTATTAATGCCAAGTCTGTTAACCATGACTGGATTTGCCTGATTGGTGGTATTTAGTACAATGCTTGGCAATTCTCTATGGAGCTCTTAGACATCAGCTGTAAATCATCTGCTCAGCCTCCCTGACCGTGAGCTCCAGTACCTCCCACCTGGTGCACTGGGTGTAGGCTTCCAGGCACTCACCATATGTGGGCAGAATCCTCAGCATCTGGAGGTAACACTGCAAATTAGAAGGTGAATTCATAGCAATCTGGGCAGGCCATTATGTGTGTAAATCCTGTTTCTTGTAATTGGGATTGTTTTTAGTTTCACCCAGGTGATACTAAATTACAACCCTGCACATTGGGTGGAAGGAAAAAGCAATCTGCTAAAATAGGCCAGATTAACTTCCTCTGAAAACTGGACAGTATGGGTGGGCTTTTTGCAATTATATATTCTTTCAGGAAATGTAATCAGTCTTTTATGGAGTGCTCCTTATTTCTTAAAAAGAAATTGTACAATCTACATTTAATGATAGTTAATTAGCTGTATTTTCCAGCCACTCAGTCTTTGGAAAGAGATCTTGATGCCACCTCTTGTGACATCTTTATAAGGAACATTATTATAATGTAAACCTACACTCTGCCTGGCTCGTATTGATAACATATGTTGGGAAGGGAGGGGGTGGTTAATTGACTTGGCAAATAAAGTAGGATAGTTTTTACTAATAACTTTTGCTCAGTACATTGCCTTTTTCCTATTTGAAGGTCTTTAATGAAAAATTTAATGACCATTACACTGTCACTGTTTGTATGTTCTTTTAGAGTTTACATTAGCCAGTGATTTTCAATATTAAAAACATATGGGTGACAATGAGTTCCCCCTCTTTAAAGATGCATATTAATGTCAAAAAGTCATGTGGACTCCTGCATGCAATTTCCAATTGAAAGCTAGGAAGTTTTCTAGAAGTTTTTGTCAATGGTTTTTAATGTAAATTATCTCTCCCTCTCTTGCTGTTCACTCTTTTAACTACCCCATTATTTTATATGGTGTTTTATTTTATTATATTTTGTATTTTAGGCAAGTTTGAATTGTAAAATCAATTGTAGAAAGTGTGTTATTCTTATTTGATAGAATATTAACAAAGCATAGCCTTTCTGCCTTTCCAAGTCACAGAACACCATCCATGATTTCATAATGGCCAACAGAAGGCTTTAGCTCCTTTTGTTTCTCTTCATTCCCTTGAGGCATATTATTGGTTGAATTGTGTGTCTCCAAAAGATATATTGAAGTTTTAAGCCCCAAGACTTGAGAAGGTAACCTTATTTGGAAATAAGGTCACTGCATATATAATTAATTTAGTGTAGGTGGGGTCATAGTAGGGTTTGCTCCTAATCCCTGGTGGTCTTATAAGAAGACAGCCATATGAAGACACAGAGACACAGGGAGAATGCCATGTGAAGATGGAACATATGAATTATGTACCTATAAGCTAAGGAATGCCTAGGGCCACCAGAAGCTCAGAAAGAGGCATGGAACAGATCTCCCTCACAGTCCTCAGGAGAAACCAACCTGCTGATGGCACTTTGATTTTGGACTTCCAGTCTCCAGAACTTTGAGACAATAAATTATTGTTTTAAGCCACCCAATTTATGATATGTTGTTATCATAACCCTAGAAAACTAATATGAGTCATAAAGCAATGAGTTCAAAGAAAAAAACCCTTCTCCTAACACTAGAATTCCAACCCTTCTCATGCCTTGCCTGGTCTCTTGCAGCAATTTTCCAGCATCCTTGATGCTCTTTGGTCTGCACCCATTCATTTTGTATACCACTACCACATTACTATTTCCTTCTATTTACACAAACTTCTAATGATCACTCATCATTGTGCCTACGGCAGTACAAATTGAGTGAAGCATGCAAGGGCCTTCCATTCGAGCCTCAATTGCCTTTCCAGCCCTTTTCTCTCATGTGCCTGCTGTGTACGCCATTATATTCTAGATGCTCACTTCTCGATAGTTCTCTCAGTGACAAGAACTTTTCCACTTAGAGCATGTTGTTCCTTATGCAACAACCCCCAAGAAAATTTTACTTCCCTTTTGAAACCAGTCTCAAATGCAGCTATAATTGTTTGATTTTCTGTCCCAAGTAGATGCATTTGATATCTCTATGGGCTCACAAAATAATGTATAATACTTTTATGGTACTTAGAGTAATTTGCTTTGGATTATCAGTATCTGTGCAGGAATCTTGCACTGTATTAAGCCCTCAAAGCATCTTCAGCCTTTGTCAGAATTCCTGCATCCTCTGAATAGATCATAATTCCATAGATGACCAACCAGAAACACACTCTGCTGACTTCAGGCTTCTTCTGTGCTCATCCTAGCATGCTTCCCTTCCTTCCCTTGAAGAATACAGCAATAGACTCCAATAAAGCCTTTTCTGTTCTTACTCCCTTCACTATAGGTATCTTCTTACTGACCATTGAAAGATAAGTTAAAAATTTGACAATTTCCTCATCTTAGAAAGTCACAAGGGAAATGATTTTCCACACCATGTCTCTTAATCTATAAATTTCCTCCTTGACCTAGTGAAAGTTTCTAAACCAAATGTAGCAAATTTTTTTAACGGAATTTCTCTATAAATAAAAGTTTTTGTTTTTATAGTATTAAAGTATCAAAATAATATTGATGAATCTAAAAAATATAAAATTGAGTGGAAGGAGGTTACTTATAGAATGACACTTTTTAAATAAAATTCAATATCAAGTAAAGTGAAACAATATATTCTAAACAATATGTAATTGTGTATATACATATATGTATAGTAAAAGCATACATGTATAATTATATATTTATGTATTTCATTTTAGTTTGTAAATGTAAACATACTCCTATACTTATATACTTTGTTTTGCAATATATTGTAGAACATATAAATTTGACATTAAGGTATGAGAATTCTGTTTTTTTTCCAATGATAAATAGATGTATATAAATGAGTTTTTAAAAAATGTTTTGGTGATTGCCTTTTCAGTTAGAAACTGTAGATAAACTTACTCTACATCTAAAATTAAACTTGCTTTCCTGAAAGAATACATACTGGAAATTATGTAAATTTTACCAATAATATAAAAACTAATATATATGTATAAATTCACATTAAAGATAATGTATTATATATAAAGTCTAAGAAAGCTATAAACTAAGACTATAGACATTCAAGTTCATGCTTAGAATGATATATTTGAATGAAAAAGAAGAAATATCAAAGGATTCAAATAACTGTGATTTATTATAAAGAAATTAAAACTACAGGGGAGAAACAAAATTAAGTTTGCCTTTAACAAATAACTTGCTTTATTAAGAATCTTTATTAAGAACCTTTTTTGTGATCATTTAAATGAATGTAAATTCAGATAATTTCAGTATCACTTTTTAGTCAAATCAGCATGATCTGCTTAAAGTTAAAAGATTATAACAATTTAAAAATAGCTGTATTTTGTCTATTTTTCTTGTTCTAATCTACTCTATTTAGGTCATTTTTTTATTTTTCAGTGGCAGTTGACATACAATATTATATTAGTTTCAGGTGTACACCTCAGTGATTAAACATTGTACAACTACTAAGTGATCATCTCAATAAATCTCAGACCCATCTGACATGATACATAGCTATTAGGATATTATTGGCTATATTCCCTGTGCTGCACTTTACATGCCCGTGACTATAATGTAACCACCAACTTACTTCTTCATCCCTTTACCTCTTTCACCCAACCCCACAACCTTCCTCCTATCTGACAGTCATCAAAATGTTCTCTGTATTCATAAGTCTGTTTCTGTTCTGCTTGTTTATTTTTTTGCATTCAGTTGTTGATAGATGTGTATTTATTGCCATTTTATTGTTCATGTTTTTTATTTTTTCCTTCTTCTTAAGAAGACCATTTAACATTTCATGTTATGCTGGTTTGGTGGTGATGAACTCCTTTAAATTTTTCTTGTCTGGGAAGCACTTTATGTGTTCTTCAATTCTAAATGTTAGCTTCATCAGGCAAAGTAATCTTGGTTGTAGGTCCTTTCTTTTCATCACTTTGAATATTTCTTGTCAGTCCCTTCTGGTCTGCAAAATTTCTGTTGAGAAATCAGCTAACAGTCTTATGGGAGCTCCCTTGTAAGTAACTGCTTTTCTCTTGCTGCTTTTAAGGTTCTCTCTTTGTTTTTAACCTTTGGCATTTTAAATATGATGTGTTCTAATTTAGGCCTCTTTGGGTACATCTTGTTTGGAACTTTCTGAGCTTCTAGACTGGTATATCTATTTCCTTCACCAGGTTATTTTTTTTCAAATTGGTTTTCAATTTATTGTTCTCTATCTTCTCCTTCCAGCATCCCCATGATGCAAATATTGGTACACTTGGCATTGTCCCAGAGGGTCCTTAACACTATCTTAATTTTTTTGGATTTTTTTCTTCCTGCTGCTCTGATTGGGTGTTTTATCTTCCTTATATTCCAAATTGCTGATTTGATTCTCAGCTTCATTTATTACACTATTGATTCCCTGAAAATTACTCTTCATTTCATTTAGTGCATTTTCATCTCTGACTGGTTCTTTTTTATGGTTTCCATGTCCATTTTTTATGCTGTTGTAATTCTAAGTTCATCTACTCTTCCCCTAAGTTCATTGACCATTCTTATAACCAATGCTTTGAACTCTGCATCTAGTAGATTGCTTGTCTTCATTTTGTTTAGTTCTTTTTCTGGAGTTTTGTTCTGTTCTTTAATTTAGAACATGTTTCATTGTCTCCTCATTTTTGCAGCCTCCCTGTATTTGTTTCTACATATTTGGTAGAGCTGCTATATCTTTGGGACCTGGTAGAGTGGCCTGATGTAGTAGATGTTCTGCATGGTCCAGTGGCACATCCTCCCCAATCACCCAAACTGAACACAAGGTGCCCCCCCAACATGTGGCTGTGTACATTCTCCTCTTGTAGTTGAGCCTTGATTGCTGTTGGTACATCCATGGGAGGGATTTATTTTCAGGCTGATCAGCTGTAAGAACTGGCTTCAACCACTGTGGAGTATCAGCTGTGCAGGAGTCCACCCCACAGAGCAGGACTTACTTCAGCTGGCCTCTGATGCCTGCTGAGTCTGCCCTTTGAGTGTGTTGCTAGCCAAAGGTGGTTGAGTGGTTCTTTGGTATGATCTGAAGCAGTCCACTGGGTGCACTGGCTCTGGGGCCTCCCAGGAGTTATAGACCAAGGTCAACCACTACCTATGTTTCACCCAGGGCTGCCCAGTATGAGCTAAAAAGTGATCTGCAAATGGCTATTAGTTGTGTTGGGCTTGGAGGAGCTCAGGAGAGGCCAAGCTGTCAACCACAGCTGGCTGCTGGCTAGTGACAGGCTTGGAGCCACTTAGCAAGTGGTATAGGGCACACTGAGGCCAGATGCTGCTTGTTTGACAGATTATAGTAATCTGAAGTCAAGATAGGTCATTCATATGAAAAAAAAAAACCCACTGGAAACAGCTTGAGTGGGCCTGAAAGCTGGGAGGGGTGTGGTCTCAGGGAATCATCACGGTGAGGCAAACAATGATAGCCATGTTGATGGAGACTGGAATGTGGTGCCTGCCTGCTGGCTCTGTGAGGGGAGACCTCATCAAAGGAACAATGGCCTCTGTAAGCACTTTTATCTGGGAGAAAGGTGACCCTACCGCTCTTGCCCTGATGCCAGGCAATTTGGTTGCTCCCATATGTCTCTGGTGCCTTTCAAGCTGCTGCTCCAGTGCTAAAGCTCAGTGGGAATGAATCCAAGTAAGTCCTTTAAGAGGAACTTCCCGGGACTCTAGAAGCCCTCTGTCTTACTCAGCCACAATCTCCACTGGTTTTTACAGCCAGGAATAATGAGAATTTCTGTTCCTGGCACTGGAACCCTGGACTGAGTAGCCTGGTGTGGGACTGGGACCCTTCACCCCTCAGTGGTAGAAGGGACCCCTGCAGCCAAAAGAATTCTCCTGATTTTATCAGCCACATGTGATTGTGGGATTAGTTGGTTCTGCATCTCTGACCTTTTTACCAATCTTGATGTTGTGGGACTTCTGTTCAGCAGGTGGGTCTGAATGATGGTTGTTCCAAAGCTTATTTGTAATTTTGATGTGGTTGTAGGACAGGCTTGCTGTGTTTACCTACACTGCCATCTTGACTGTATAGAATTCCTAATGTGTTTTAAATATGAAAGAAATATAAGAATTTCTAAGACTACTTTTTAATCATTTAGCCTCAAGGAAGCTATATGAAGCATTCATTTTTCTGATCTTATATTCAAATTATTGCCTCAGTTAAGCATGACTTTTAATAAAATTTAAATGAAAGTAGCATGCATCATATTTGAAAATAATTTTCCCTGTGATTTGTCTTTAAAAATGTATTGGTATTTCTTTTTATCTGATTTGGAATCAGATGAACTGAAAACATGATGAAATCTATTTCATCATCAGAATTTATTCATTGTCATTGGTTTCTTATGGTTTGTAAGCTGCTACCATTATGTAAATAGTTAAAGTACTTGGAATTATTGTCATATTATACATATTTAAACTATAATTTTTTCATACTACATGTGATTAAATATTCTTTACTTTATTGATTATATAAGGAAACAAAGTCAGGAGTTATTGAATGAAGTACCCTTACCAGAAAACAGTATTATTGATTTTGAAAGTCATTAAGGACATGGATAGAAATGCAGGATTCCTAAAAAGAAGTAGTGCTGTAGTAAGAGTCAACATTTATATAGTATTTATTATGTGCTAGGAATTGTTCTGAATACTCTATATGTAACCTAATGAAGAAGGTACTATTGTTTTCCATATTCCACATATAAGGAAACTGAAGCACAACAAGTTTATGTATAATTTGCCAAGGACATAGCTGGTGTATGTCAGAACTGGGATGTTCACCTAGACAGACAGTTTGGCTCTTGAGTGTTTGCTCTTGGCTACTACTATACAGTCTACACTCATCACAATTTTTGACTGCTGTAAAATAAACATTGTTGTTCCTTTTGAGAGTAGGAAACATGGAAAAGGGGAAAACAGACTTTGAAGTCTATTCATTCATTCAGGAAATAAATACTGAGCAAGGGGGTGCAAAATTAACAAGATCAAATCACTTCTCTACCTTTCAACCCAGCTATCCCACTTCTGAAAATATATCTGAAGGAACCCAAAACACTAATTCAGAAGAACATAAGCACCCCTTGTGTTTATGACCCAATGACTCAATGTTCATTGCAGTGTTACTTACAATTGCCAAGATATGGAAGCATCCCAAGTGTCCATCAATAGATGAGTGGATAAAACAACAATGGGTCATTTACACAATGGAATACTGCTCAACTGTAAAAAAGAAGAAGACTTTATCCTTTGGGATAGTATGGGTAGACCTGGAGAACATTATGCTAAGTGAAATAAGCCAGTCAAAAAGAAAAATACCATATGATTTCACTCATATGTGAAATCTAATGAACAAACTGAATTAATAAGAAAAATGGAGACAGACTCATAGATGGAGAGCAGGATGACAGCTAGCAGGAAGTTAGGGGGTAGAGGGACTGAGCATAAAAAGGAAAAGCACTCATGAAAATGGACAACAGTGTGGTAATTGCTGGGGATGAGGGTATTGGGACTAAATGGTAGTGGAAAAAATATATAATAAAGATTAAATCAAAGCAAAGAAGTAAAAATACTATTTTAAAAAAGAAACAATCTAATAAAGAAAATAGAAGTAAACAAACTATGGTAAAGTTTCTATTAAAAGGCCCTGGCTGGTGTAACTCAATGGATTGAGCATGGGCTCTGAACCAAAGGGTCACCGGTTCGATTCCCAGTCAGGGTATATGCCTGGGTTGTGGGCCAGGCCCCCAGGAGGGGCCACATAAGAGGTAACCACACATTGATATTTCCCTCCCTTGCTTTCTTCCTCACTTCCCCTTTCTCTAAAAATAAATAAATAAAATCTTTTTAAAAAGATATTTCCATATTATAGCTACGCTATCTTTGTGTGTGGCTTCCATTGCCATCAAGGCAATGGCAAAAAGAAACTTAGACTCACCTCCTCTATTCTGTGTTCCAACTAGAAAATAGCGTACTTTATTTCTGCTCATATCCTCAAAATTATTCACATGGTTCCCTTGAACTACAAAGAGGGTAGAAAGTGTGGGAGGCATATTTACAGTTAATTGAAAAAGAATAGAATTGAAAAAGAGTTAGGATTTAATGGGAAAATGACTACAAAGTGGCAGAAAAACTCATGAAGTCATGTTAGAGGATGGTGAAGGTAAATAAGAAACAAAACATAAGGTTCTGTGCATTCCATAGGAAGGAGCAGTCTCTTTTAAGTGCCACGGAGAGCTCCTATAATTTAAATACTTTAATACCATATGTCAGTTGTAATGCCTTTATTCAATAATAGTTCATTCCATAAACATTTATTCTATACCTGTCATAGATTTTTATGGATGAAAAAATTACGCATAAGTAACTGTCCAATGGGGAAGGCAGATTAATTCTATAATGCAATGAGTAGGTTCAACAACAGAACTATTCTCTGGGTATTGAGAGCATGAAGATGTTCCTAATATAACCTTGGATACAGGGAGGAGTTGTACAGAATATTTCATGAAGGGGACGGTTTATAATTTCATTTGTGTAGTAAGTGATGAGTAAATGTTTAGCCAAACCAGAGGAATAAAGGGGTCAGCAAACTTTTTCTATAAATGGCCAGGTAAATATTTTAGGCTTTTCAGATTGTAAGAGTAAATTTCTATTGCATATTCTTCTTTTTGTTTTATAACTTTTCAATGATTGTACAAAAACAGGCCATGGTCCAGATTTAACCCAAGGGCCATAATTTGCTGACTCCTGGTCTAGGCAGAGAAGATAAGACAAAAACCACAGATGTATACATGAAACTATATACAGTTTGTTCACAATGGAGTATAAATTTTGATTAAGGGTCATGATAAATGCGCTCAGAGAGACAGAAAAGAAATGCAGAATGTCATGTTGAGGAACTCAGGGCTACTTCTGTAAGTATAGATTGTCATTGAAAGATTTAAGTCAATGGAATGATAAGTCAGATTTACATTTTAGACAGATAACTATATTGAAAATTAATCTGAGAAGGCAAAACTTAACTCAAAGAGACCAATTAGGGAACTGCTTTCACTGGTCAAAAAAGAGGAGATGAAAGCCTAAAATAAGACCATAGTGGAAGGGGAAGAAAAGAGGGAGCAGAGCTAAAAAAATTTTGAGATAATATCAGAAGGACTTAATAATTGGTTTACCAGAATAGGGATAGTGGTCAATAATTACTACAGGACTACATAGTGTTCTTTAATTGCAGCAGTAAATATTATACTAAGTCACTGATGTTTCTCCTTTAGCAGAAACACTGTTTAAAGGATCTCTGCCATTTGTTCCAGATTTACACCATCTGGAGTCAGAAAGCAGAGGCTCATCTTCTATCCTAATGTATCTTTTTGGGAAATCTGTTATGCTGTCCAGGAGGGATATGGGGAGCTTTTGCTGTTGTCCATCAAATAGACTGACCGCTCTAAGCAATAGCTTATCTGTGGTAGAATGCCCATTCAAGATACAGGATAAGGAACTCAATATATAGGTTCATGGAAATAGTCCTAAAAGCCATGGTCTCTTAAGACTATGAGTTATTTTAGCTATTTTTGGATCAAGAAATCCAGGACTTTATAGATTTTGAGTAGACATGTACCATCTATGATTGCCAAACATTTTTTTATATAGTTTCCCACATTGTGCATATCACCATCCCAAATAGAACTTTTACACTTCCTCTCTAGGGTGAAGGCATGTAACTTAGTTTCCAACTATGAGACTCACCCTCACAAGACTTGGATATAGGAGTGAAATATGAGGTGGGGACTGAGCATGCGGAAATCCATATTCAATCAAGTGAAGTAGTGGAAACATTATATTTATTTGGAATAGCTGAGGTGGAGTGTTGTGATTTCACTCCAAAGGTAGTTGATGTCAAAGAATGGGTGGTAGCAGCTGCTGTTTTTATGTTGCACCAGTCCAGTGGTGTAGTGGACATCACTCCTTGTTGTGCAGTATTCAACTTTATGTCTCTGTATGCACCCCCCAGAGAAGTTGCCTATATCTCTAAAAATTGTTGTAATGAGCTGGATTGTATTCTATGGTTTGCAACTGAGAACATCAATATATATACCCAGGGCTTCAGTTATATAATATTACATTTTATATAAAATTTCAGGGGATTGGGAAAATGCCTAAAAAAATTTCTTAGAGCAGTGATAAATTAAAAAGTTGAGAAATATTATCATAGACTAAATTGGCAACAAGGTCAATTCATAGATATTACAGTGACAGTGTGGGCTTTGATGGTCAAGATAGGGAAGAAGTGGGGAGGATTCATTCTTACTTTAAGATGGTGGGCATTTGAAGCTTGAAGACTGTGGGACTATTTATTTAAACATTGATAACATATTTGGTAAATCAGTTTGACCTGGAGCTATATATATGTCAGCAGTCTCTAGTTATTTAGAGATAGCCTTACCACAGATAATTCTTTTAGGATAGCCAATCTGGGGGTAGAGTTAATCAGATCCTATTTTTGTATGCAGAGACTTTAATAGGGTTAGCCAAGTATTACCATGCATTACCATGCTCCTGTTGGTAGTTTTGGCCTGGGATTTACACTAAGCCTTTGTGATCTGTAGTTCACTTAATTATTTAAAGGAGAGTTTTGTGTAGTGTAGCAGAAACAGAAGGACTGAGATATATTCTTAAATATGTAAATAAAATTTCAATATTTACTGAACACTCTCATAGTTCACATGCAATTTAACATTTAATTCTCACAACATGAATTATTACTTAATAATTTCCACAATCTCTTAAGTGGATCTTATTATTACCTACATATTATATAAGAATGATCATAATAAATTAAATAACTTGCTCAAGATTATTACACCACCACAAACTGACAAAGCTGGATCTCAAGTGACTTGTGGTCTCTCCAGGGACTAGTGACTTAGAAAACTTAATTAATTTCTTTAAGCTTCAGTTTTCTCATCTATAAAATATGAATAAAAGTAATTCTCATTATTTTAATAAATAAATGAGTTAAGCTTTGCAAGGCACTCAGAACTCTGCATTGTCAAATACTCAGAAAATATTAGCTGTTATTATTCTATCCAGGGTCTTCTCTCTTTCTTCTTAAAAAAAAAAAACAAAACACTAGGATAGGCAGAGGTCTGACCTAGGATACTGGATAGTAATTCTGACATTGCATTAAATGCCCTATGTAGGTCTACTGAGTAATTCTTTGTCAGTGAGGAAAGAAGATGAGAAATGGCCTAAAAAACACTGGAGTTGGCTTTTAGGGTCTGTAGGTATTCCAACAAAGCAACAGTGTTTAGTTTTGTTTTTTATTCATTTTTAAAATTCATCAACTTATTTATTATGTTAAAGACACTTAACATAGATCTACTCTTAACACATTTTTAAGTGCACAATGCAGTGTTAACTATAGCACATTGTTGTATAGCAGAACTCTTAGAAGTTATTCATCTTGCGCAACTGAAATTTTATATCTGTTGAATAGCAACTACTAAAACTCAATAGTATAGAAATAAATACCTGATTAAAAGTGGGCAAGGGTCTTGAATAGATAATTCTCCAAAGACAATATATCAATGACAAAAGGTATATGGAAAGATGCTGAATGTCATTAATCATCAAGGAAATGCAAATAAAAAACACAATGAACTTCCGGCCAAGATGGAGGCATAGGTGGACGCACTGTGCCTCCTCTCACAACCAAAATTAAGGACAACAAAGATTTAGAAACAAGAAAACAACCAGAACTGATAGAAAAATTAAACTGTATGGAAGTCCAACAACCACTCATCCAAACTGGTAAGAGGGGTGGAGTTGTGGCAGGAAAAAGTGGAGGTGTGGACCAGGCATGCAGGCAGCAGTAGCTGGCAGATCCCAGATGCACAGGCGGTGGCTGGCAGACTCTAGGTGCACAGGTGGCGGCTAGTAGACCCCGGCCACAGGGTGGCAACTATGCAGACCCAGTGAGGGGTCCTGCCAAGTGGCTGGCTGACCAGGTGGTCCCACGTTTGCGCACAGATAATCCAGGAGAAGGGAAAGCGGTGGAAGTGACTGAAATCCGAGAGAGAGGACAGAGCAAGTGCCATTGTTCCCTCTCAGACCCCGCCCCCACATACAGCATCACTACCCAGTGACTGGGTTGCCCTGCCCAGGGGAACACCTAAGGCTCCACCCCTCACTACTTAACAGCCACAACTAGACAAAAAAAAAAAAAAAAAAAAAAAAAAAAAAAAAAAAAAAAAAAAAAAAAAAAAAAAAAAAAAAAAAAAAAAAAAAAAAAAAAGGCTGGAACAGGAGAACAGATCAAAGCCCCAGAGCCAATTCATCTAAGCAACCAAGAGATAGCCAATCTATAAGATGCACAGTTCAAAGCCCTGGTGATCAGGATGTTCACAGAATTGGTTGATTTTGCTCACAAATTAAATGAACAAATGAAGGCTACAATAAGTGAAGTGAAGGAAAACGCACAGGGAACCAATAGAGATGGGAGGAAAACTGGGACTCAAATCAATGGAGTGGACCAGAAGGAAGAAACAAACAACCAAACAAAAAACAAGTAAGCAATAAGAATTCAAAAAAATGAGGAAAGGCTTAGGAACCTCCAGGATGTCTTTAAATGTCCCAACATCTGAATTATAGGGGTACCAGAAGGGGAAGGGGAAGAGGAAGAGCAACAAGTGGAAAAGTTATCTGAACAAATAATAAAGGAGAACTTCCCCAATCTGGCAAAGGAAATAGACTTCCATGAAGTCCAGGAAGCTCAGAGAGTCCCAAAGAAGTTGGACCCAAGGAGGAACACACCAAGGCACATCATAATTACATTAGCCAAGATTAAAATGAAGGAGAGAATTCTAGAAGCAGCAAGGGATAAGGGCACAGTCACCTACAAAGAAGTTCCCATCAGACTGTCAGCGTATTTCTCAAAAGAGACCTTACAGGCAAGAAGGGGCTGGAAAGAAGTATTTCAAGTCATGAAAGGCAAGGACCTACATCCAAGATTGCTCTATCCAGAGAAGCTGTGATTTAGAATGGAAGGGAAGATAAAGTGCTTCCCAGATAAGGTCAAGTTAAGGGAGTTCATCATCACCAAGCCCTTATTATATGAAATGTTACAGGGACTTATCTAAGAAAAAGAAGATCAAAAATAGGACAGTAAAAAGACAGCAAACTCACAGATATTAGCAACCACACCTAAAACAAAAGCAAACTAAGCAAACACTAGGCCAGGAGCAGAAACACAGAAATAGAGATCACAGGGAGGGTTAGCAACAGGGGAGTGGGAGGAGGATAGAGGGGGAAAAGGTACAGAGAATAAGTAGCATAGATGGTGGGTAGAAAATAGACAGGGGGAGGGCAAGAATAGTGTGGGAAAGTAGAAGGTAAAGAACTTAGGACACATGGACATGAACTAAAGGGGAGGAATGTGGGTGGGAGGGGGTGTGCAGGGTGGAGAGGAATAATGAGGAAAAATGGGACAACTGTAATAGCATAATCAATACAATATATTTAAAAAAACTCAATGAAATACAATCTCATACCTGTTAGGGTGGATTTTTTTTTTTTTTTTAAGATAACTGGTTGCAAGGATGTGGAGACATTGGAACCCTTATGCATTTTGGGTAGGAATGTAAAAAGGTGCAGCCACTATGGAAAACAATTTAGAGTTTCCCCAAAAAATTAAAAATAGAACTAGCATATGATCCAGCAAATCCCAGTTATGGGTATTTTTCCAAGAGAATTGATATTAGAATTGCAAAGAGTTTATTGCAGCATTATTCACAATAGCCAAGATATAGAAACAACCTAAATGTCCATCAGTGGATGAATGGGTAAAGAAGATGTGATATATACATACAATGGAATATTATTCAGCCTTTTAAAATAAGATAATCCTGCCATTTGTGACAATATGTGTGACCCTGGAGGACATTGTGCTAAGTGCCATAAACCAGTCACAGAAGGACATATGCTGCATGATTCTATTGGGCTGGTCAAAAAGTTTGTTTTTTTCCATGAGAAGGCTCTAGTGGCACTTAGTTGTCTTTAACTTAATCCAAAAAGTTTTGTTAGATTGTATTGTGACAGTTGTCATATCAGCATGCACTTAAAAACATTATCAAAATTGGTGAATTTTTGTGTAGCCATTGTAATATTGAAGATGGAAGAAAATATGCAACATTTTTGGTGTATTATTCTTTATTATTTCAAGAAAGTTGAAATGCAACTGAAATGCAAAAAAAGATTTTTGTAGTGTATGGGGAAGGTATGACTGATCAAATGTGTCAAAAGTGGTTTGTGAAGTTTCATGCCAGAGATTCCTTACTGGACAATGCTCTGTGGTTGGGTAGATCCACTGAAGTTGATAGTGATCAAATTGAGACATTAATTGAAAGCAGTCAATGTTACACCGTGCAGAAGATAGCCAACATACTCAAAATATCCCAATCAGTAGTTATTGTTGAAAATGAAAAATGTATCTTTTATTTTGTGAAAAACACTAAATGAACTTTTTGGCCAACCCAATATTTATATGAGATGTCTAAAATAGTCAAACTCGTGGAAGCAGAGAATAGAATGGTGGTTGCCAGGACTTGTAGGGGAGGGGGAAATGAACAGTTGCTTTTAATGGATATAGTTTCATTTATGCAAGATATTTTATTTTTTATTTTTTTACTATTGTTTAAGCTGTTACAGTTGTTCACACTTTTCTACCCTTCCCCTCCCTCACCCATAACCGTACTCTCCCCATCCCAAGCCAATCCCCACAATGTTGTCCTTGTCCATAGATTATGCATGAATGTTCTTTGGTTAATCTCTTCACTATCTTTCATTGTTTCCCCCACCCCTTTACAGCAGCTGTCTGTCTGTTCTATGTATCTGAGCTTCTGTTAATATCTTGTTCATTAGTTTAATGTGTTCATCAGATTCCACATATAAGTGAAATCATGTGATTTTTTTTCACTGACTGGCTTAATTCTCTTGGCATAATTTTCTTTAGTTCCACCCATGCTGTTGCAAAATGTAAGAGTTTCTTCTTTTTTACTGATGCATAGAATTTCATTGTATAAATGTAGCACAGATTTTTTATCCATTCATCCACTGATGGGCACTCAGGCTGTCTACAAATCTTGGCTATTGTAAGTAGCACTGCTATAAACATAGGGGTGCATATTTTTTTTGAATTGATGTTTCAGGATCTTTGGGGTATATTCCCAGAAGTGGAATTGCTTGGGCAGGGGAGAGCAATGGGCAGGGGGAAGGGGAGTGGGGGATGAGGATAGCTGTAACTGAGCAACAATAAAAAAAGGCAATTCCATCATTCATTTTTAAATGAGACTCCATATTTTTTCCACAGTGGCTGCACCAATCTGCACTCCCACCAACCTCACCAGCACTTGTTGTCTGTTGATTTATTGATGGTAGCAATTCTGAAAGGTGTAAGGTGGTATCTCATTGAGGTTTTAATTCTCATTTCTCTGATGATTAATGATGTTGAGCATTTTTTCATATGCCTACAGACCCTCAATATGTCCTCTTTGGAGAGGTATCTATTTGGTCTTTTGCCCATTTCTTAATCATGTTGTTTGTCTTCCTGGTGTTGACTTTTATTAGTTCTTTGCATATTTTGGAGATTAAATGCTTGTCAGATATGTCAGTGATGAAAACGTTCTCCCATACAGTAACATAGTGAAAGCAGCGAAAGATGTTTTATTTTTTAAATAAAACTTTGCTGAAGATCTTTCCAGCCTCCTCTGTTGGCTTGGGTTTATATCTCTAAAGGCTTCTCCTCTTTGGATTTCTTTAGCCTATATATGAGTAAAATCCAGCTTCTAAACTAGAAGTTGTGCTGTGAATCTAACACACAGCAGGACAAGTCAAAGCTGCAGGCACCTGATACTGCGGTAGAATATAGTCCTGAACCCAGCATGGAGTGGCTAGTTTGGAAAGGCTGGAGGCAGAGAATGTGTAGTGATTATCTACCACCAGGCAGCTGTTAAGGGGTAGGGAGAGTGTTAGGAGGGAAAAAACCTGTGTATCACAGAGCTTCAGTTAAAGACAGTGCAGGCTTAGCTCTGTGGAAAGGATTCTGCTCTGTGAACTCAGTGGCCACAAAGACCTAAGTGTAACTAGATAGCTTTGCCCCTTAGGGAAGCACTTTTGACCTAAAGATATCTCACTAAATCTGTGTTTTACACAAAGTTATGTGTACCAAGAGGACAAAGGGCATCTAGTAACTGTATGATGAGAAATTAAGAAATTTAGAGAGGAAGGGGGAAAGGGAGGAGAGGGAGAGGAAGAGAGAACCAGAGCTTGTGCCTAGAAGGGTCCTCTTCCTGCCCACTCTCACCTGCTCACTTTGTATTCTAAGACTGTATTTGGAGAGGATTTCTATTGTTCATGACAAGGGTCTCTCTCATAATTGAAGTACTGTCACTTAAGGACACAGGGAAGGAAGACGCCAGTGGATGGTCTAAGATGGAAGATGGACATGTGTTTAAGTGCTATTCACTAGGTGTCTTATCTTTGGCATGTCACTCAGACTTATTGGTTCTTGATAATTATGCTTTAACTCTATAATGGGAGTGACAATAATTGCTAACACATATAGTGCTATATATGTCATATACTCATTTATTCTTCACTCATTTATTCTATCCTATTATTATCATCACCTCTGTTTTCTTGGGAAGGAAATTGAGGAACAGAGTGTTTGAGTAACCTGCCCAAGAGTTCACAACCCCTTGGTAGTGGAGCAAGGATCTGAACCCAGGCAGACTGTCTCCAGGATCTGTTCTCAACCTTTTCCTTCTTCTGCCTTTCCCATGCTAGTAAGGTAATAATTTGGGGAAACACTTATCACAGAGAGCTATTTGGTAATTGGTAGTGCCGGTAGAGAAATGAAGAGAGAAGGGGACAGCAAGAATTCTTGTCTTTGTAACTGCTTTGAGTGAGGAAAGAATCAGGTTGAATAAGCTTTTTAAAACAAAACAAAACAAAACATATCCAACAAAAGTTGTGGAAATAGCATGGACCCTCTTACACCTTCTAACTTTTGCCCATAGATGTACAATTCCAGAATGATTTAAAAGGGGTTTTAGTATTTTTTTGCTTCTAACTTAAATCTGAAACCAAATGCCTTCAAATAAGTGCTTTAAAAATTAAACATACCCAGTGAATATATGTGAATGTGTGCACATACAATTAATTATCTTGTAGCACTACCTGAGAGTCTTTTCATAACCATTTTCATCAGGCTTGTACTTCACAGATAAGCTGCAATAAGGATGTTTTCGGGAAGTTCTGCAATTACTTGTCAGCAAATAAACTCATGTCTAGCCTTGTTGAAACATTTGAGTACATTGACCTTGCAAAGAAGGCAAATAATAGACAAATCAAATTCTGTAAGTAAACAGTTACTCATATTTGAATGAAATGAAAAGATTAAACAATGACAAAAAAGGAACTCCATAATTCATTTTCTCTCTTCACTTACAATAATAACACTAACTTTCCAAACTAGACATTCAGAAGTCCATTTTAAACTAATAAAAGCCTTTAGATATCACTTTTAATGAAAAAGCAATTGATAAAAATAAAAGGAAATAGAAATTATTTTAAATATTTGTCTTATCTTACATTTCTTGTGTAGACATAAATTAATACATTTTTTAAACTTCCTCACAAAACATTCTATCAAACTTTATGAAAGTGTTTGAAGTAATCAAATAGTATTTACTCTAAGGTGTCATCATTTTAAAATATGAAGGTTACATGTTTTACAAACAAAAATCTTAATGTACTTCCTCTTTGGTGATGCCCCATCCATAGATGTCTTAGTTATTGAAATCCATGAAAAATAAACCAGGACATGTTCTACCCACATTAACACTAACCATGGCAAATTACAAGCTAAACAGATTTGAGGAATTCACATCTTTAACCTGCAAAATATAGAATAAACCCAATGTGAATGTGTAATTTTCCGAGCACTTTGGTTATTTGCAGTAATAAAATCTTCACTGTGTGTCTTAGAAATGAATGGTCTACATTTTTATGAAGATACGTACATTTTATTTTAGAGATGGGGGATCAAATAAATTCCAGTTACAGTTGGAGGACCCAAGGTATGCACACTAAAAGCATAGAGAGTATTCCTGAGGGAAAGTGGAGTTCATACAAGGTTTAATCGCAAACCTAAAATAACTGAAGACTTGTCAAGGAAAATGACATCCCAGAAGGCACAGAAATGTGTATCACTGTCTTAAAAGGGATCATGGAAGCAACTTTAGAACAATTAAGGACATTGTAAGCCTAATTTTGCAGAAGTATAAGGTGGGTAAAAAAAAAAAAAAACTCGTATACATTCCTATTTTTTAACTACAACTTTAATTAAGAAAATAAATATGTATTTTTAACTACATATCCAATGGATTGAATGACTTAATGAATTCCAAACACCCATAGCTTGTCAAAAGAATCATTGTTTTAAAGAGTTATATTGATTTTTTGATATAGAAATTATACTTAGAATATGGATATTCTGATTCTCTAATGTGTGTACATAGAATTCAAAAGAAAATGCATTTATAACATGGATGCTCTAAAATCTTGCTAAAATCAAGACAGTTATCAATCTTGTGAAACTTCAGAGTTTGGAGGATATACTTTACTTTCTTTGCCCAAAATTAGCTCAGAAGAGCCATACTTCTTGAAGTGCTTACTTTCATAGTTATCTTGGGAAAAGTATAGCTTATTTCTCTGGGGAAGAAATCCCACATGACAATTTTGTGTGGCAGTTTACACATAACCACAACAATGAAAATAAAATCATCATTTTTTTAGAAAATTAAATTCATTAGGGTTACAATGGTAAGATTATAAAGGTTTTAAGTGTACCATCTGTAAATTGTAATGTGTGGCTACCACCCAAAATCAAATCTTCCTCTGTTACTTTATTACACACACTTATATTTTAAATGTATCTCCCTGAAATATGAAGTGTAATTAAATTTTTTCATTATAGATCCTATTTTCCCTCTTTTAAGTTATATTAAAAATTCAATATGGAGTATTATCCAGCATGCAGCAGGGAAAACACCATCATAAATTTAAATTCATTATCAAACTTAAATTTTAATTATCTCAAAAATAAGTTTCCAAATCGTACATATTTATCAAATAGTATATAGATGTCTTTCATGACACAAAAGCCACTAAGAAGATCACTGTGGAGGATGCAGTAAATTGTTGTCATAGGACACCGGAAGCTGATTCTGCCTACTCTAATTTTCCTAGTTCTCATTTTATATGCATACCTCTGCTCACTGTGTTTGCCTCTGTGTAATGTCCTCCCATCTTTCTCCTGTTCATTTACATTGTACTCAGCTGTAGAACTGAAGAGATCTTAGTGATTGTGGACATGCAGCTTACAGATGTCAGAACTGAAGCTTGAAAGAGGATGCCTGGACAAAGTCATACAGCAGTCTGGGACAGAATGAGGGAACAGTCTCTTGATTATATCCGGCTTCCACATGTAAAAGAAAAAAGTGTGGGGAATTTTAGCTTTTCCCTCAAGACTCAGTCTCAGTCTCCCTTGTCAATAAAGCCATTTCTGACTTTGTATCAAAGGCACTGGTTCGAATGCAGGCTATACAGCCTACTTGCTCTGTGACCATAAATGAGTTCTTTTTATCTCCATTATCTTAGTGTCCTATTTGGTAAAACAGAAAATAATAAGCTCCTACCTCATAGGGTTGTTAACAGCCTTCAAAAAGTTAATATTCATGAATCACTTAGAATAATGCAAGGTCATATAAGTGCTCAACAAGCATTAGTTATTATAATTGTCCATGTTAATCACTCTTTCCTATTTTGTAATTTCATGGATGCCACCACCAAGTCAGCATTATTTTCTAGCTGTTTTATTTAGAATGTTAGTTTACCCCAGTTTTCTCTTCCCAAACTCAAGTCATTTCAGGGTAGGGACTGTGTCCTGTATCCTTCCTTTCTATGTACCTTCATAGGGCCTAATACAATGTTTGATACAAAATAAGGACTTTGTAAAATACTGGTTCTTTTTTCCCTGCTGGTTGATAAGATAAATAGATTTCTAATAATTGCAACACTGACAAGCTTTCAGAAGATCTAAAAAAAAGCCAATTAAAATATGATAGCAGTATAATATGATAGCCATTGCTCTGTTAAGAAAAAAAAAAAAAGCAAAGAGCACTATGAACTCAGAGTATTTGAAGGTACATAAAAAAGTCCCCAGAATACATATTTAGAATAATTTTGGGAGTAGTGGATAAGAAGATAAGACATTTTGTGTTATTGTTAGAGTAATTATGTAAGACACTGCTAGACACTTTCAAATTGTATATTGATACCCTAGTGATATTGTTCTAAGCCCTGAATTCTGGACAGCATTTTACTCAGACACATTTTTTTAAATATAGTTTATTGATTATGCTATTACAGTTGTCCCATTTTCCCCCTTCACTCCCCTCTACCCTGCACACCCTCTCCCACACACATTCCCCACTTTAGTTCATATCCATGTGTCATACTTTTCCCATACTATTCTTACCCTACCCTTGTCTATTTTCTACCTACCATCTATGCTACTTATTCTCTGTAACTTTTCCCCCTCTCTCCTCCTCCCACTCCCCTGTTGCTAACTCTCTATGTGATCTCCATTTCTGTGTTCTGTTCCTGTTCTAGTGTTTGCTTAGTTTGCTTTTGTTTTTGTTTTAGCTGTGGTTGTTAATAATTTTGAGTTTGCTATCATTTTACTGTACATGTTTTTTTGTCTTCTTTTTCTTCTATAAGTCCCTTAAATGTTTCATGTAATAAGGGCTTGGTGATGATGAACTCCTTTAACTTGACCTTATCTGAGAAGAGCTTTATCTGCCCTTCCATTCTAAATGAAAGCTTTGCTGGATAGAGCAATCTTGGATGTAGGTCCTTGCCTTTCATGACTTGGAATACTTCTTTCCAGCCCCTTCTTGCCTGTAAGTTCTCTTTTGAGAAATACGCTGACAGTCTGATGGGAACTCCTTTGTAGGTAACTGTACCCTTATCCCTTGCTGCTTCTAGGATTCTCTCCTTCATTGTAGTCTCGGGCAATGTAATTATGATGTGCCTTGGTGTGTTCCTCCTTGGGTCCAACTTCTTTGGGACTCTCTGAGCTTCCTGGACTTCCTGGAAGTCTATTTTCTTTGCCAGATTGGCGAAGTTCTCCTTCATTATTTGTTCAAATAACTTTTCCATTTGTTGCTCTTCCTCTTCCCCTTCTGGTACCCCTATAATTTCGGATGTTGGAATGTTTAAAGGTGTCCTGGAGGTTCCTAAGCCTCTCCTCATTTTTTCAAATTCTTGTTTCTTCATTCTTTTCTGTTCGGTTATTTCTTCCTTCTGGTCCACTCCATTGATTTGACTCCCAGTTTCCTTCCCATCACTATTGGATTCCTGTATATTTTCTTTTATTTCACTTAGCATAGCCTTCATTTCTTCATCTAATTTGTGACCAAATTAAACCAATTCTATATGTGCATCCTGATCACCTGTGTTTTGAACTGTGCATCTGATAGGTTGGCTATGTCTTCTTCATTTAGCTGTATTTTTTATGGAGCTTTGATCTGTTCTTTTGTTTGGGCCATTTTTTTTTTGTCTTGATGCACTTGTTATGTAGTGAGGAGTGAAGCCATAGGTGTTCACCAGGGCGGGACAACCCAGTTGCTGGGTTGTGGAGCTGTAAGTGGGGGAGGGATTGGAAAGGGAACAATGGCACTTGCTCCACTCTCTGCTGGATTAGTCACCCCCAACGTTTCTCCAAAGCAAACTGGGCCCTTCTGGTGCTGGTTCCTGGGTGGGTGGGTTTGTGTACATTCTAGGACCCTGTGCGTCTCTCCAATGAACTCTCCTGTGAGGCTGGGAGTCTCTCCCGGCACCTCTACCCCCACACAGGTGTTTTCAATTGGTGTGTTGAGGCTTTATTTTCCCATGCTGAAACCCTGGGTTGTGTGGTCTCTCTCAGTCTCCAGTTTCACCTGGTTTATCTGCACATGAATGTGGGACTGCCTGGTCTGCCAGCCACCTTGGGCGCTGCACTCCTCCACAATCCACCACCTCGATGGGTCTTCCTACTGCTGCCTTGTGTGCCTCGGGTCCTGCAGCTACCACTTTGTGGCCAAGCACACTCTGCCTAGCTGCCAACTCTGCCCCTCCTACCAGTCTGGATGAATGTTTCTTCTTTAACTCCTTGGTTGTCAGACTTCCATACAGTTCAATTTTCTGTCAGTACTGGTTGTTTTCTTGTTTCTAAATTTTTGTTGTCCTTATTTTGGTTGTTCGAGGAGGCACAGTGTGTCTACCTACATATGCCTCCATCTTGGCCGGAAGTCTCAGACACATTTTTGATGCATGTTTTTGGCTACACATTAGAATTGCTTGGTAAAGGTTTTTTTATTTTTTTAGATTTTATTTATTTATTTATTTTAAACAGGTGAAGGGAGGGAGAAAGAGAGGGAAAGAAACATCAATGTGTGCTTCCTCTTGAGCACCCTCACTAGGACCTCTCTGGCAACCCAGGCAAATGCAATGACTGGGAATTGAATTGCAACCTTTTGGTTCACAGGCTGGTGCTCAATCCACTGAGCCACACCATCCAGGGTGCTTTGTGAGCTTTTAAAAAGCAAAAATGAAAAACTCATTTCCTAGGCTTTACCCCAAACCAGTTAACTCAGAATCTTTGGCACCAATATTTATTGTGTCCTCAGGTTTCTGTTCAGTACTTCCATGTTGGAGAATTACTGTGCCAGCCTGTTAGGCTGCAAGACTGTTGTTTGGTGACACATTTATACAGGATAGGTCATGTAGTAATTATGACAATATAGCTACCTTATAAAATTCTGTCATGTAATATGCAGCCTAGACATTGACTCGTTTTCTAAGAGGAATTTTGAGGAATGAGGAGACATTTGAATGTAAATCCTCTTACCAAGGCTCTAAGACCCTGAAACCTTATTTTGTTTGTTTCATTTCCCTTCCCACAGTGATTGCGACTGGAACTTGTGTTTTCCTTTTTGGCCAAGCTGACTCCTGCAGATATGTCATTTTCTACACACTGGTTCTCTGATTTATGCCTTACCAGAGGGGAGTGGCAATTCCTGAGTCACCTTGAGCACTCTGTGATTTCCCTGGGAATCTCTTACCCTTTCTAACCTTGCACTTTCTCTGGCTTGAAGAATTTTTTTTCAAGATGCAGCTTTAAAAAAATAAATTCTTGAGTGAGAAAAGAGCATTTTTATGCTATATCAAAATAGAGACTTAGTTTTCTTTTTTTCTTTTTTTGGCCAATCTGAGCTACTATTCTGAACACCTTCCTATTCTAGGAGATTTGTTTCACTAGTTAATGTAACATATGTGTTATAATTCCTATTATCTTTTATTTTTATAGTTACATTATTCTTGTAGTTATTGAGAAAACATTTCTTGGCTATCTGTGATGTGTCAGGTACTGTGATAGTTGCTTGGAATATAAAGATAAAAGACCTAGTCCATCACAAACTTCTTGTGCAATGATGGAAGAATGCATTGTATGAACTGCTATGATGACATGCAGGAAGGGTATCTATCCAAACATGGGGATACTGAACTACAAACTGTCATATGCATTGAACCTTTTAATTCTCACTATAACTTCAGGACACAGAAGGTATGGTATTCCATTTTACAGGTAAGAAAATAGGATCTCAGAGAATAAGTCATTTGCTTGTTTCACAAAATCATTAAATTTAATTACCCATTACTGGCAATGTTTTTATTAATATTTTGTTAATAAATTTTATTTTTAGAGCAGTTTTAGTTCACAGCAAAATTGAGTGGAAAGAATAGAGATATCCCATATACCCTCATCCCCACCCCCATATACAATCTCCCATACCATCACCATCCTATACCACTATGATATACTCTTCACAATAGATGAACCTATATTGACACATCATTATCACACAAAGTCCATAGTTTATATTAGGGTTTACTTGTGTTGTACATTCTGTGAGTTTTGAAAAATATGTAATGATATGTTTCCCCAATTGTAGTATTATACAAATTCCTTTAATTGCCCTAAAAATTCTCTGTGCTCCACTTGTTCATCTGTCTCTTGCTCCTAACCCCTGGCAAATATGGATCTTTTTACTGTCTCCATAGTTTTACCTTTTTCAGAATGTTATATAGTTGGAATTATACAGTATGCTGCCATTTTGGACTGGTCTTTCATTTAGTAATATCTATTATTTTATCCCTGTCTTTTCATGGCATGATAGTTCTTCTCCATTTAGCTCTTAGTCCATTTTTTTACTCTACCACAGTTCATTTATCCATTAACTTACTGAATGACATTTTGGATGCTTCCAAGTTTTGATAGTTATGAATAAAACTAGTATAGATATCCATAGGCAGGTTTTTGTGTGGACATAAATTTTGTTTATTTGGACAAATAGTAAGGAGTGTCATTACTGGATCATATGGTAAGAGTACATTTACCATATTTTGCTATGTATAATGTGCTCCCATGTATAATGCACACCCACATTCTTGGCCTGAACTTTCAGGAAAAAAGTCTTTCATTTTAATTTTTTAATTCAATTTTTTATTTACATTTAGAAACAAAACTGGTTATCATATTCTAGGGTATTATTTTGCATATGGATATCATTATTGCTTTCTAGAGTTACACTTTTAATGCATAAGCATAAATAAAAGAATTAAAAACATTTATATAGATATGGAATTAGTACTACCCATGTATAGTGCACATCCTTATTTTTCCTTCAAAAATTTGAACAAAAAAAGTGCGCATTTTACATAGAAAAATACGGTACTTTTGTTTGAAAATGTTAAACTGTCTTTCAAGGTGGTTATACCATTGTTCATTTTCACCAGCAACAAATAAGTTTTCTTTTTGCTTCACATCCCAGCCATCATTTGTTCTTGTCAGTGTTTTGGACTTTGGCCATAGTAAGTGTGTAGTGGCATTTCACTGTTGTTTCAATTTGTAATTCTCTAATGATATAAGATATTGAACATTATTTATATGCTTATTTGACATCTGTATGTCTTTTTTGGTGAGGTGTCTATTCAGATCTTCTGCCCATTTTTAAATGTTGAGTTATTTTCTTAGTATTGTCATTTATTAATATTTTATATCTGAGGTAAACATGAGAGAATCACCTTACTGAAAAGGGACCTGTTGATAGTTTAGCTGGGAGCTGATCTGAAACTCACAGCTAGGCATTGTGTATTCAACATTGAACACAAGCAATTTCACAGAGCATCAACACCAAACAAAGTCATTCTGAAACTGTGATCATTTGATGTAAAAATGAGACCACCTTGTAGTCATGCTTGAACATAACAAAAGCAAGAACCTCGTGCAAAGCACCAAAATGACCAACATTTCCCTCTTCATGCTAATATAACTGTTGCTGCTGTTTTTCAATCACAGCTTTAGACCTACTTAATTCCTCATATGTCCTAGATAACAATTAAGATACTTAGTGATAAAATTGCCCCCACTTTCTGATAGCACCTCAACCAGAAGTGAAGCCATCTTTCCCTGTAACTTCCCCAACAGGACTGGGCAAGAGATGGGTGGGGCGTTCCCAAGATTCAGGACTTTCAGTACCAAAATTGGGAAATTCTGAGGCCAACTTGATCACCCTATTCTCTAAAATAATATAACACAAGCGCAGATATTTTAACAAGCCCTTCCTAACATCCTCTCTCTGAGATACCTTCCAGTTTGCTATGAAATTTAGCCTCCCTTACTGTAAACACTTCCAGTAAATCCAACTGCAGGTGTGGTCCTGGTGGTCTTTGGTGATGTACTAAGGCCAATCAACAAAATCAAAGCAAAACCAATACTGTAGCAATGAATTTATCAGTTTATTTCTTAACAATAATGCTTTAAATTATTAATTTGCTTATAACAATAGAAAGTAGAAAGTTGCACAACTTATGGAGAAGCCCAACAGGATAATGAATCTTAATGTAAAAGAAAAATGTCCGGAAAGTATTGTTATACCACAATAAGAAAGAATTTATTTTGTTGTTTTAATAACAAACTTCCCCTCCTTTCTGTCTCTCAGGGATCATGTCTGACCACCAGTTTGGTAACCAGTTTATGTGCAGCGTGGTGGCCTCTCATGTGAGTCATCTGCCCACAACCAACCTCAGCTTTGTCTGGATTGCTCCACCTGCTGGCACCGGCTGTGTGAATTTCATGTGAGTATCCACAGTGTTTGTGACTGGCGCAGAAGCAAATATACCTCTCATTGGGTTACATACTGGCTAACTATTTAAATGTATTATTTTAACAAGTTTGACTATAAATTAATTTTGGTGTCAAAAAGATGAAAACTTTTAAAAAGTAACTTCATTTTTTAATATTAATACCTCAAGAGTTCAAAATTAAATTTTAGCTGACAAAAATATATAAGATAAAAGTATGTGAAGAAATAAATGCCATATGAAAATTTTTGTTTTGAAAAAAAGATGAAAACAACTACAAAAAATGCCATGAGTCTCCATATACATTTTGGAAGAAGACCACAAAATTAGCTTTCTGTTTTCTGACAATTAGTGACAAGAGGGAAATGTGATGAGTTAAGAGATTTGTGGTGGTGAGAAGACAGGGACTCTGTAGAAACTTAATAACTCATGCACGGCTAAAGAAAACAGCATTAAAATAAAAAAGAACCAACTCTATAGGAAAACATATTTGTCAATGATACCTCAGACAAGGGTTTAATCTCCAAAACAAACAAAATATAACTGAAGACACTGAAATTGAGAACAGGCTGACAGTCACCAGAGGGGAGAGGGGAGGGAGTTTCAGGGGAAAAGGGGAAGGGTTTACAGGAACAAGTATAAAGGACACATGGACAAAAACTAGGGGGGGTGGAAATGGGAGGGAGATGGGGAGGCCTGGTGCGGTGGGCTGGGATGGGAGTAAAAGACAGAAAATTGTACAAGAACAACAATTAAAATAAATTTTAAAATATATATATTTAAAAAATAAAAATTAAAACAAGAAATGTAATAACTCTCTCATGTGCTTTTGTTGAGAGGAAATGGAAATGTAGTGAATAATGCTTCAACAGCATCCTTAGACAAACACTGCACTATGGCTCACAGGCTGACTTATGACATCTCTCAACATAGACTATACCCCTACCACTGCCCCAGAATCACCACTCCTCATCTTTAGTCATCTTTTTTTCATATCACTTTTTCACTTCTAACACATGATATACTATATATTTAATTATGCATATTCATTGTCTGTCTCTTTCTGCTGAAATGCAAGTTCCTTGAGGCAAGAAGTTTCTTTTCTATTTTGTTCACGGATTTGTCCCAGCTGTCTAAACAAGTCCCTGATATACATTAAGCATTCACTAAATATTACTGAATAAATAAGTAGGCTAATGGAACAAAGTCAAAGGCAATTCAGAAACCAAGTTCTATGGGCAGTCAGGTAACAGAGCTGGATGGCATATTGAATCTTCTGTTAAGACAACAAAATCCCATAAAATATTCATACTCCAAAATTCACCACTAACTTTTCTTCCCCTTTAATAGCATACAGTTCAGAGTCAAGGGTTCCTATGACTCCCACATCACTGATTGTATACTCTTACTGCCTATCCTCTGGGTTCAAGAATGCAAACATCAGATTTATCCCACCCAGCTGGTTGGCATATAATCTCATTCTTTTCTCTCTCAGAAAGTTTTTCATACTTGAACTCATTCCTTCTAGCACCTCTTGCTAAGATTATTGATGGCAATAGCTTCCTAATTGATTGGTTCACTTCTAGCCAATTTCTCCTCCAGTCCATCCTGAACACTATTATCCAGTTAATCTTCCTAAGGTAAAACCTTCACCACTCAAAACTTGTTTGTTCCCAAATTTCCATCTGAAGGCCATCCCTTGGATAGGCTCTTCCCAGTCTTGATGTATATTGTCTTCTCTTATCTCCCACTTCATGTACCTCCTGGTAGGGCACTAATTGATGAGACTTCCTAAAATTTCCTAAACATTTTGTGATATGCTTTCTTTTCCCATCCTTTTTCCTTAGCCCAGAATGCTTTTTTCTCTCTCAATTCCCGTTGTTAAAATCCTACCCATTCCTTAAGAACTGTTTAAAATTCTAACTCTTCCATAATGACTTCCAAGACTTCAACAACAAAAGTGATGTGTATTGTCACATTTTGCTTGTAACTCTATTATAGTGCTGATTATATTTTACTGTATACTTATTTGAGTTAATTTCTTGCCTCTTCTGTTAGATTAGATTGGACAAGGACAACTGTTTATTTCTTCATGATTCCTCCACAGTTGGTACAATACCTCAAACAGAGAAAATGGAAAATGCACCTTGAATTATAGGATCTTCAACGCTATTTTTTCCTTTAGTTTAATAGTAATCCCTGACTCTTTTCCCATTCTTATTTTACTCATGTTGGTACTTAAAGGATAATTTAAATTCTCCACATGCATAACTTTTTAATTCAAAATGAATTATTTTTGAAAGAACAGAGTAAATTTTATGTCAAAAATATAGAACTACCTACTCCCAAATAATATAGCTTTTCATTGACTCTATTTAAAAATGATACTTGATGGCATATGGCCTCACTCTTCCTGGGATATCAAACTCTATTTTCTGATGAGAAATAACTTAGGTATTATAAGTCTTAACCTCAAGGAATATTTTCTTAGCAGTTGGTCAAAAAAGTACAGTGTAGTAAGAAGTAACTTTTACAGACTGCAAAGAAGTTTACACACCCTCACTCACATTTTCCAATAAAATTTTGATGATGCAATCTGCATGGTTTAGCATTCTTAATAACATTAAGTCTATGCTTAACATAAGCCATGACTATGTTGAACATTATTTAGAGTAGCTGCTTCTTATGTGGGCAAGATGCTTTGGCCGATTTCATTTGCTAATTAGTTTGTGACAAAGGACAGGAAAACTGAAAATTGAACACTAACCACTAAAGCAATTTATTTCAATTTTTTCAAAATAAAGTCTTGCAATTTCTTACCTTTGTTCCTTACTACACTATTTATTATGCGTTCAGTAGAGCTATATAGAGTTAACATCTATAATTAATATGTGCCCAGCAATACCTGAAGAGGATTGCTAATGTTCAACATTAATTTAATTTTATTTTTATTTAATCCTTATTGTACTTTTTCCATTACCATTTAGTCCCCTTGTACCCCTTTCCCCCAGCAATCACCACACTGTTGTCTGTTTCCATTAGTCCCTTTTCTATTTCACTCAATCCCTCCAACCCCTAGACTCCCCTACCCAGCTGTCATCCTGCTCCCCATCTGAGTCTATCTGCATTTTCTTTGATAGTTCAGTTTGTTCATTAGAATCCACATATGAGTGAAAACATATGTAGACTTCCTCTGACTGGATTATTTCACTTAGCGTAATGTTTTCCATGTCCCATCCAGACTGTTGCAAAGGTTAAAACTTTCTTCTTTTTATGGCCAAGTATTTCACTGTGTAAGTGTCCCACAGTTGTTTTATATACTCATCTATTGATGGACACTCGGGCTGTTTCCATATCTTAGCAATTGTAAATAATGCTACAATAAACCTATGGGTGCTTATGTTCTTTCAAATTAGTGCTTTGGATTCCTTTGGATTTATTCCCAGAAGTGCGATCACTGGGTTGAAAGGCAGATCCATTTTTAATTTTTTGAGATCTCTCCATTCTGCTTTTCACTGTAGATGCACCAATCTGCATTCCCACCAACAGTACAAAAGGGTTTCCATTTCTCCACATCCTCATCAGCACTTGTTTGTTGATTTATTGATGATGACCATTCTAACAGGTATAAGATGATATCTCATTTGCATCTCTCTGATGATTAGTGACATTGGACATGTTTTCATATGCATACTGGCCATCTGTATGTTCTCTTCAGAGAAGTGTCTATTCAGGTCTTTGCCCATTTTTTAAATGGGTTGTTTGTTTCCTTGGTTTTGAGTTTTATATGCTCTTTATACATTTTGGATAGTAACCCCTTATCAGATACATTGGCTAATATGTTCTCCCATTCTGTTGGTTGTCTTTTTATTTTGTTGATGATTTCCTATGCTGTGCAAAAATTTTTTAGATTTATTTATTTATTTATTTATTTATTTATTTATTTATTTATTTATTTTCTCTTGCCTGGGGAGATATATACAATAAAATGTTGCTATGTGCTATGTCTGAAATTTTGCTGCCAATGTTTTCTTCTAGAAATTTTTGGTTTTGGGTCTAACATTTAAGTCTTTGATCCAATTTGAATTTATTCCTGTGTATAGTGGTCTATTTTCATTTTTCTGTACATATCTGTCCAATATTGCCAACACCATTTATTAAATAAACTATCTATAGCCTGTTGTATGTGCTTGCTTCCTCTGTTAAATATTAATTGAATATAAAGATGTGGGTTTATTTCTGGACTCTTTTTTCTGTTCCATTGATCTATGTGTCTGTTATGCTAGTACCATGCTGTTTTGATTACTATGGCTTTATAGTATAGTTTGATATCAGGTAGTATGATTCTTCCAATTTTATTCTTCTTTCTCAGGATTGCTGTTGCTATGTGGGGCCTTTTGTGGTTCCATATACATTTTTGAAATATTTGTTCAAGACTGGTGAAATATATCATTAGAATCTTGATTAAAATTGCATTAAATCTATAGCATACTTCAGGTAGTCTGGACATTTTAATTATGTGAATTCTTCCTATCCATAAATGCTATGTGCTTCTACTTATTTGTATTTTCAATTTCTTTTTTCAGTATCTTATAATTTTTCTAGTACAGGTCTTTTATATCCTTAGTAAGGTTAATTCCTAGGTATTTTATTCTTTTTGTAGCAATTTTAAATGGGATTGTTCTCTTAATTTCCCTTTCTATTAGTTCATTATTGACATAAAATGCAACTGATTTCTGGATATTAATTTTGTATCCTGATACTTTGATGAATTCATATTTCACTTCTAGTAGTCTCTTGGTGGAATCTTTGGGCTTCTCTATGTACAGTATCATGTCATCCTTTCTAAAAAAATTTGGATGCCTTTTATTTCATCTTCTTTTATGATTGCTGTGGCTAGGACTTTCAGTACTATGTTGAATAAGAGAGATAAAGGGGACATCCCTGTCTTGGTCTTGATCTTAAAGAAAATGCCTGTGGTTTTTGACCATTGAGTATGATGCTAGCAATGGGCTTTCATATATGGCCTTTTATGTTTAGGTGTGTTCCATTTAAACCCACTTTGCTGAGAGTATTTATCATAAATGGGTGCTGATTTTTATCCAAAAGTTTTTCTGCATCTGTTGATATGACTGTATGGTAGTTATCCTTCATTTTATTTATATGGACAATCACATTTATTGATTTGTGAATGTTGAACCAAACTTGCATTCCTGTAAAAAATCCCACTCGATCATGGTATGTGATCTTTTCGATGCATTGCTGTATTTGGTTTGCTAATATTTTGTTGAGGATTTTGGTGTCCATGTTCATCAGGGATAGTGGCCTATAATTTTCTTTTTTTTTTTTTCCTGGTGTCTTTAACTGGTTTTGGAATTAAGATAATGCTGACCTCATAAAAATGGGTTTGGGAGCCTTTCCTCCTCTTGACTTTTATGAAATAGTTTGAGAAGGAGAGATGTTAGATCTTCTTGGAATGTTTGGTAAAATTCACCGTCCAGACCAGGGCTTTTGTTTGTTGAGAGTTTTTAGATTACTGCTTCAATTTCACTAGGTGTTATTAACTATTAAGATTCTCTGATTCCTTCTGATCTAGTTTTGGAAGATTGCATGTTTCCAGAAATTTATCCATTTCTTCCAAATTGGCCGGTATGATGGCATATAGTTGTTCGTAATATTTTCTTACAATACCTTTTATTCTTTGGTGTCATGGCTTTTTTCTCCTCTTTCATTACTGATTTTAATTATTTGAGTCCTCCCTCTTGTTTTCTTGATGATCTCATTAAAGGTTTGTCAATTAAAGGTTTGTTTATCTTTTCAAAGAACCAGCTCTTGGATTCATTGATTTTTGTATCATTTTTTAAGACTCTATATTGTTTATTTCTCTTCTGATCTTTATTATTTCCTTCATCTACTTACTTTGGGCTTGTTTATTGTTCTTTTTCAAGTTCCTTTGAGTATAAATTTAAATCATTTATTTGAACTTTTTCTTATTTTTGAGATAGGCCTTCAATGCTATGAATTTCCCTCTTATACTTGCTTTCCCAGTGTCCCACACATTTTGAATTGTTGTGTCCTCATTTTCATTTGTTTCAAAGTATCTTTTGATTTCTTCCTTAATCTTGTTGGCCCACTTATTGTTTAATAACATGTTACTTAGCTTCCATGTCTTTGAGTGTTTTTCAGTGTTCTTCTTGTGATTGATTTTCAGTTTCATAGCATTGTGTTTGGAGAAGAAGCTTAATATTATTGCATTCTTCTTAAATTTATTGAGACTTGTTTTGTGTCTTAACAATGTGGTCTATCCTAGAAAACACTCCATGAGCACTTGAAAAGTATGTATATTCTGCTGCTTTGGGCTGAAATGCTCTGAAGTTATCAATTAAATCCATTTGATCTACTGTGTTGTTTAAGGCTGCTGTCTCCTTGTTGATTTTCTGTCTGGAAGATTTATCCATTGTCTCTAGTTCTGTTAATCTCTCCCTTTATGTCCATCAATATTTACTTTACATATTTATGTACTCCTGTGTTGGGTTCATAAATGTTTGTTATGGTTATATCCCCTTGTTGGATTGTTCCTCTTATCATTATGTAGTATCCTCTTGTCTCTTACTATAGCCTTGGCTTTAAAGTCTATTTTGTCAGATATAAGTACCCACCCCAGCTCTTTTTCCTTTCCATTTGCATGAAATATCTTTTTCCATCCGTTTATTTTTAGTCTGTGTGTATCTTTCAATGTGAGATGGGTCTCTCAGAGGCAGCTAGAGATGTGTCCGGTTTTCTTATCTGTTCAGCTACCCTATGTCTTTTGGTTGGAGCATTTAAGACATTTACATTTAAGATGATTATTGATAGATATGTAAATGGTGATATTTTATTGTTAAGACTATTTTCCTCTGGCTTTTTTCCTTTCTATTTTTGTTCTTCTTCTTCTTAAAGCAAGTCCTTTAACATTTGTTGCAGTGTTGGCTTGGCATTAACAAACTCCTTTAGCATTTCTTGTCTAGGAAACACTTTGTATTTTTCTTCACTTTTAAATGATAACCTTGTCAGGTAATGTAGCCTTGGTTGTAGGTCCTTGCTTTTTATCAACTTGAATATTTCATGGCACTCCCTTCTGGCCTGAAATGTTTCTGTTGAGAAATTAGATGACAGTCTAATTGATACTCCCTTGTAGGTACCTACATGCTTTTCTCTTGTGGTTTTTAGGATTCTCTCCTTGTCTTTAAGCTTTGTAATGTTAATTATGATGTGTCTCATCATAATTAAAATAGGCCTCTTTGAGTCCAACTTTTGTGGGACTCTCTGAGGTTCCTGGACTTATATGTCTTTTTCCATCATCAGATTATGAAAGTTTTTGGTCATTATTGCTTCAATACATTCTCAATCCCTTGCTCACTCTCTTCTCCTGATATTCTCATGATATGGATGTTATTATGCTTCATGTTGTCCAATATGTTTCTTAATCTTGCCTCATTTTTTAGAATTCATTTTTCTTTTTACTACTCTGCCTGGGAGTTTTTCCTACCCTTTTTTCCAGATCACTGATTCAGTCCCCTGTTTCATCTAACCTGCTGTTTATTCGTTTCAGTGTATTATTTATTTTAGATATTACATTCTTTATTTCTGACTTGTCCTTTTTCATGGATTTTATATCTTTTTTAATGCTGTTGAGTATTCTTATAATCATTACTCTAATGTGTCTATCTGATAAATGCCTTGCCTCCATTTCATTGAATTCTTCTGGAGAATTATCTTTTTCTTTCATCCAGGGTCTATTTCTTTGTCTTCCCATCTTGGCTGCTTCTTTGCTTTTGTTTCTATATATTAGGTAGATCTGCAAAGAGTCTGGTGTAGGTCTTTGTCAGGTGCTGCTTGTGACTGGCCTTGGGCAACCTGTTTCGAGCTGTCAGCAACCCAGAGCATGTATTTCCCTGTGCTGGACCTATTTGTGTGAAGAAAGAACCAGGCTGTGCACCAAGGCCAGCTTTTACCAACACAGGGCCTTGAAGAGGGTCAGCTGATGTCTCATAGAGCTCCCAGAGATCAGCCCTAGTTTTTAAACTAATCAATGATATAGCCTCAAGCTGTAATCAGCAGCCTGGCTTAAGCTCCACAGTGTGGGACGGAGTAATTCCTTTGGGCAGACATATTGCTTCCCCTCAAACTGATTCAATTTGGAGAGGAGTGTTTAGCCTGATAAAAATGGCTTCTGCAGTTTGGGGAATGACTGAGCATGGGGATTCTGGCAGCTGTTCCTTCAGTTTTCTCTCTAGAGCCACCAACCCTCCCCTCTCCTCAAGTGTCTCTAATCTACTCTGTTCTCCCTCTGCTGGAGCCCAGGAAAAGTGGCTGCAAACACAATGTTGTGCATTGGCCCTTTAAGAGGCTCTCTGAGTCTCCAGCTGTTTCTCCCTGGCAGACAGAACCCCTGCTGCTTTTCACAGCTGAATATTATCTGGGTTCCTTTCAGACTCTGATGTTGTAGGCTGGGGTGCCCAGTTTGGGGCTTAGATCCCACACTTCTCAGGGTGAACCACCTGGGCACTAAAATATCTCTCCAGAACTTCAACTACCACTCATGGGAGCCCAGCCAGCCCTCTTGCGCCTCCTCTCTCTACCGGTCTCCCTACCGGTCTCATTGTGAAGTGGTTTTCTGTCTGTCCTTGGTTATAAGGCTTCTCTCCAGCTCATCTTCAGTTGGTTATTCTTGATGATTTCTCTACAATTTAGTTGTAATTCCAGATTGATCCTGGGAGGAGGTTAGCGTAGCTTCCACTTACTTACTCCTGTGCCATCTTGGATCTCTCAACATTAATTTTAAGCATTAAACCAAAATAAAATAACACATAAACCTATGGCATTTGAAAGTTAACATACATTGATTCTCTCTTTTCTGATTAACCCCCAAAATTAAAGCTTTTACTTTTTAAGTAGGAAGAAATGCTATTTAGGAATTAAACTCCAGCCATTTTATATGCCTTTGTCATATATTTTGTATAACTTTTTCTTGTTGTTACTTAATTCATATAATTATTTAATTTTTCACATATGAGTTTTCTTTTTTAACTGATTTTAAATCCTCCAAGCTCAGGGACCATGTTAGGTGTTTTTATACACCTAATAGTTCCTAATACTGAATTACAGACAACAGAAGGTCCTCAATAAAAATTTTAATAGCTCATAATGATATCATATTTCATTGATTCTATGATACAGATTTTGTAATATTTTCAAATATCTAAAATAGAGTTGCATCTTATAATTGGCAGCATTTACTTTATTTCTTAATGTCTTACAATTGATGGTGTCTTGGATTTGAAGAAATTCAGCAACTAATATCTGTTATTTACCATGTGTGGTCTCCCTAGAGTGGCAGTTGAATTGACACTGCACCCAATTCTGTAATCTCATATTAGAACAGCCAATGTATGATGCAAACTCTGTGATCTTAAAACCCACTTATCTGTTTAAATCCTTTTAAAAATCTCATAATAATAATGATGGAACATCTGAACTGAAATCCCAAACAGTTACATAATATGCTGTGTGTGCCATTCTCAAAGAAGAGCACACTGTGTAAATAAACCATGTTTTATTGTTAAAGCACTTAGATGCACAGTAATTTGAGCCATCTTTTTTTACTGCCCTTCTCATTAAAAATAATCAAGTGAGAGGTACAGAGGAAAGGATAACCTGAGGATAAAGTTGCTAGCTGTACTGGTACAGATGTTTAAAATGGATAAGTAACTAAAATTATTTTGTCATTAGTTTTATGACACCTGTTGATAACATTTCAAGTGGTAATTTCACTCAGAGATCTGCTTGTATACTATACAAGTCTTAAAACAGTATAGTTTGTTTTTACTTTTATATTTTGATTAGTCTCTAGTGACTAGTAAGCCTCAAGTTGAAAGAGGCCCTTAGTTATTCAAACTTCTTGGATGTATATTGCAATCAAAAATTCTAATGGTGAAGAAGGGGTATGGAGAAAAAGAGGTGGAGGAGGAAGAGAAGGAGGAGGAAGAAGAAGATAAGGAGGAAGAGGGGGGAAAGGAGGAAGATCAGAAGGAGAAGGAAGTAGAAGAGAAGGAGGAAGAAAAGGAAGGAGAGAAGGAGGGGAGGCAAAAGAGTAGGGACATGGCAAGGGAATGAGGGAGGAAAGGAAGGAATGATGGAAATACCCAAGTCATCCAACCCTAAATATTAGTAAGAAGCTGCTAGTGAAAGGGGGTTGTAAAATACCAATTACAACATTTATTAATAATATTTATAAAAATTTACCATGTGCCAGCCACTGTTTTAAGTTTACATCTTTTAATCCAGTTTATTCTCATAGTACTTTCTATGAAGTAGGTGCTATTATTATCTCAGTTTACAGATGAGGAAGTTGAAGTACAGTAATGTTAAATAATTGCCTAATGTAATTCACCTAGTGAATGACAGCCTGGATTCAGAAGACAGTCCAGTTTCAAGCAGGTGATTTTTGCTAGTTCACTGCACTTACCTCTAAAGTGATCACTTACCTATTTTATTAGGGTAAAATACCCATGATATTGATACAGTGAAAATTAATTGAGTTTGCATTGTGGTATCAGAATCTCTCCATTTTTAAAAATGCCCTTATGTTTCCTATCCTCATTCAAATATTGAAAGGCACTGATCTAAACTTCTGAAATATGGAAAACACATTAGACATGTGTTTCATCTTGATATGTATGTTGTAGATCCGTTCATTGAATGCTGATGATATGTCGTTCTTTCTCACATGGAAATTCTAGATAAGGGAAGGAATGTGTGAATTAAAGGCAAAATTTATCACCATTAGATTTAGGTTTAACTGCTTAGACAGATATGCTAGCATAATATTAGAATAAAAATGGAACAAAGAAGATCAGATTTGTGCCGAAATTAGTGACAATTTAACCCTGAGTAAACTCCCTCAAAACTGAGAAAAAGAGTCTTTCAGTCAAGATGTTGGACTAGATAAATGAGGTACATACGTCTCCCTACAACCACATCAGAATTACAACTAATCTACAAAACAACCTTCATTCAAAACCCCCTAAACCTAGCTGAATAGAAGTTCTATAACTAAGGATATAAGGAAGAAGGCACACATAGATGTATATGCATATGTACACAAACACACATATTCTAAAGTTGTTTAGAACTGTACTCTCTAACATGATAGCTATAAAACACAACTGTGGCTATTTAAATTTAGATTAATTAAAGTCAAATAAAATTAAAAACTTCATTCTTCCACTACACTAGCCACATTTCAAGTTCTCAGTATCTACATATGTCTAGTTACCATTACATTGGACAGCATAAATCTAGAATATTTCTATTACAGAAAGGCCTAGCATGCCACACTGTTTTAGAGAATCAGGGGATTATCTTTTTCTCTAGTGTAACCTTCACATTTACAAAATGTAACCATGTACTTCAAAAGACATATAGAAGAAATAGAGTAAATCTTAAATATTTCAATTGTCCTGTTAACATGAATCTTGCTAATTTGGCCAAGTAGGCAGTTTTATGTAAAAACTGGTTACCTAACTTTTCATTTTAATTTTGTTTGTCAGTGTAGCAACCTCTGTGGTCCTTAACTTTATGGGCAATGATAGGGAACAGGTGAGGATTTCCTCTGGTTATATTCCCATATAGTGCTCAAGGCTTAGTGCTGCTCTTTGACTTCCCTCAACTAAAGCACCTTTCCTATCCCTACCCCTACCCTTGGGTCACAGTCCCTGCTCCCACCCTTCCAATCCCTCTTCTACTCCCTGCCATGATGCTTTAAATTCAGGGCCTTTACAATTATGCTCTTACCCCATGAACATTTACCTCCATGTGCCTAATATTTACAGTTAGCTGGCTAGAAAGCTAATCATTATTATGAAAATGAGTGATAATGGAATTTGGAAAAGCATTTGATGATGATGATGATGATAGTAGTAGTAAAAATTGCAAATTCCATTTATTGAGCAGCTGTGTACTAAGCTATCCACTAATTCCTCTATGTTCCCAGAATCACTATTATTAAAGGAAGAGCTTAAAGAACTCACAGAACTAGGTCTGGTTGGACCCAAAATGTGTCCTTTTAACTATCATCCTTATTACCATTCTATGTCACTTTTAAAATCATAATTATGATGACAGTATTGCAACTTGGGAGATGTTTGCAATATTAAGTGACAAAAGTGTAAACTCATTTCTGCAACTTCAAATACATCAAAATTAATTTTCCAGAGGACTTCTGGCATCACTGAAGACTGAGCTACCATAGCAGAAATTCTTTTCAGTAAAATCACATAGAACCTTTAACTAAAATGAGAAAAAATGTATACATATATGTGTATATTTATGAAGTCTCACATATATACACATATATATTTATATATATATGCATATATATAGTCTGTCCAGAAAAGTCCAGCCACTGTTAATATAATGAGAATAGTTTGTAACCTGGCAGCCAAGCAGAGTGGACTGAAACGGAGTCTTTGCTGGCTAAAAATAAATAAATAAAAAATATTAGCACTGATATAGATCATAGTGAACCTTCAGAATATCAAAGACAGAGAAAATATCAAAGGCAACCAAAGAGAAAAGACATTGCCTGTTAAATTTGGTGTGATCTTCTCATCAGCAACAAGATATGCCAGATGAAAATTGAATAGATCTCAAAGTTAAGAAGGAATATAATTGTTATTTTAGAATTGTATACATAGATAAGTTATCAGTTTAACCAAAAAAAGACATTTAAAAAAATAGAATTGCTTATTTTTACTGTTTGTACATCAATTTAAAGCAGGTTTTTAAAGAATGTACTTCAGTAAATACCAAAACTCAGAAGGAATATGTAGGATAAATGAAATTATGGTGTAATAATTAATAATAATAATAATCAGTAAGCATATTAGAAACTCTAAGTAGGCACTGAATACACAAATAACGTATTTATAAACTATACACCAATATCTATTTTAGGTTAAAATTTTAAGGCAAAGAATAACTACAATAATAAGAAGTTGTGGGTAAGTTGTAGGGAAATTGCTATTAAAGTTTTCTGGGGTCCTCCAATTATTCTGGAAGAACATTGTTGGCTTAGCTAAAGATGATCATTAAAAACTTAAATATATAGAACAGAAATAAAAGTATAACTTTAAAATGGAGGAGGGGATAGTAAAAAGATTAAACAAAAATTAATTCATCAGGAGAAAAGGCAAATATAAAAGGCATAGGAATATAAAATATCATACAAATACATACATATATTTATAATAAATGTAAACAGGTTACATTTACCAGTTAAAATGCTTTGACTTTCATAATGCAAATTCCAAAACCCAGCAATATATTGCTTCCAAAAGACAAACCTAAACATAATAGCACAAAAACATTTGAAGTAAAGAGAGGAAAAAGACATACCGGGCAAATGCTAACCAAATGAAAATTTATGTCACTGTAATAATATCAGACAAAACAAATAAAAATTAGTAATATTTGGGATAAAGTATAATTAGCTAAGACCAAAATAATGTGCATATAGACAGCTTAAAAAACAAGCAAAATTGAAAACCAGCTTTGTGGTGGCATAATACTGAGTATATATTTTCTAATATTTTAACTACATGTAGTATTTGGACAAAAATTCTCTGTTGGCTGAATGGATGAATGTATAAATGAATACATGAGTGAAACAATGTGTGAATGCACAAATATACCAGAAGATTGTGTTAGAGAATTAGGGTTTGTACTATGCTATTTAAACTTCCAGGCATGTACTGGTGACACCTTACTTTATAATATTTTAGCTGCTCTGTAAATACCGATTTGGTCACTTAGCAAAATTTTATCAACAATTTAAAACTTTGATTTGCAGTTTGTTTTTATCTAATAATTAAAGTGATATGACATAAATTCCTCTTTTAATTAGTAATTCTGAAGGCTTAAACAGCTGGAATACAAACATTCCTAGTGTCAATTGCATTAAGTAAGATTTTTCTTATTTTGCATTTTATTTAGAGTAATGTAAAATGTAAAAGTTAATATTACTAATGGTAATTTTTAAATTGAAAGGCTCAAGTCTATGTAAAACTTCACTGTTAAAAAAACACATTTTGAAGAAGTAAAATATTTAAACCATATTTTTTCTGGAATTCTAAGATAGCCTCTTTAAAGATGAATCAGTTCATATTCAGATGTTGTCTTATTTAGTACTAAGAAATAAATATTAAACAAAATCATTTTCATCTCCATTTTGGCAATTCACAAAATTGAGGTCAGGTTTTGGTTATCACATTGACAAGTTCTAGGCTGGAAGCAGAAATGTGTTAGTCAATCTGCATTTGTTTCCACTACTAGCATTTGTAGAGGGGATTATGAATAATATGGGCATATCAGTTATCTCAGTTGACATATTTAGAAGAGAAATGTCTTAAAATAGTATACAGAAGATAAACAGTACAATCACTTCAAATTAAAAGTGTACTTGCAAAGGAGCTGAGATGGTTGGTCCCTTAATCAACCCCTGGTTTTAACTTAAGCAAATATATTGAAAGTATGGCTGTAAGGCTAAGCTCCATAAGCCTTTCTTCTAAATCTGCCTGCAGGCATTAATGCTCAGGTTTGAGATGGCATCCTTATTTGCTAAGCGCAAAAATGGCTACAAAGGAGCTTTTCTCACTTTGAGGATAAAAGCTAAAGTATTCTTTAATTTTGGTTACTGCCTGGTTCATTTCAGCACCATAATAGTTATTTGGCTCCAAACCAAAAAAGTGGCAATACAGTACTTATATGTCTATGGATCAAAATTAGATGAAAAATTGCTATTTTTCATCTCCAAAGCTATTTGCTGCACATTTTGTAACTCTCAAGATGCCTTTTGTAATATGTGATAACAGAGCCAACTGCAGCATCTGCCTGGAAAGAGATTACTTTAATTATGGACTCAATGTCCTATTTTCTGCAAGTGATCCCCAGAGACAGGCTGTATGCTGGAGGAGAGGTGCAAGGATGCACATTAAAGCCTACATGTTAACCACGAAGAGACAGATAAAGCGACACAAGGACACCTATAACTGCCTTCATTTCCTAGTCTGTAATATGATGGAAGGATCTACAGTGATAGGTTTTTAATTATTCCAGCATCTATTATGGACTTCTGAGGGTAAGGGCAAAATGAGCTTACAGAAAAGCAAAACCTTTGACAAGTCTGTACAGGAAACAGACTGTATTAAAAAGGCTTGGTTTCTATTTCCTTTAAATCTTTTCTTCCAAATTGAAAAATTTATGTGCTTCATCAGTTACTTGCTATAATACTATTAGAAAGTGAAGCTAAGTGGTGTTCTTCTCGAACCCCGGTTCTGCATCAGGTGCCAAGTTGTTAAGAATTCATTTGCCTTTCAGTATAACAGAGTTGCTTGTAATGAATTTCATCAGAATCAACATTCATGTCTTGTGCATTTCCATGGAAGTTTTTAAAAATCTACCATTGATTTAACATTGTGAATGGACACTTAAAGAAACTGTTACCTTGTTCATATTAATTATAGAATTAGACTCCTTGATGAATAGCATTCTTGAGAATGAATGTGGCTTTTATTTTTAAAGGCATAGTACATACTTAGATAGGATATTTGGGATTTCATCTGATTTCTCAAATAGTATAAGCATATTTTGCATATTTAAAAAAATGGGGGATTATAGAAGTGCCACCATGGGATTTAATTTTAAACTTCAAAGGAGGAATTTAAGGGATTTGGCATGGAATAATTTTGTGTCTGGGAGGGAAAGATGGAACAGAAAAATGTACCTACAATCATATTAGGTGAAAACAGCATCTTTCAAATATTGTATCAACTATGACATTCATTATTTTCTAGTGTTAAAATGAAATATTGTTAGTATTTTTATACTTTGGTAAAGAAATCTAAGTAAATATGTCTTAGGACATTTTGAATGGTTGCATTTGGGCCTAAAAATTAAATAAAAATTTGATATCTCTTGGACTTTCTAATTTACAATAAATGCTACATTTTGGATTTTTTAAAAAATAGGTTGTAGTGGATAGTTTTACAGAGATTATTGTGTTGTGTATATTGTAAATGACCAATTGAACCTTTATTATCTGTCTGCCATCAGAAGTTATAAATAAAAGAGTTGGTTTGGTATTTGTTTCTGTTTAAGGATCTTGGATATAAGGATTAAAGCAATATTTATGGACTTAAGGGAAAATTAAAACCTATTAGAAAAAACTGAGAGTATAAATAACTGTGCTAAGTCATCAGTGTAAGAAGAATGATTTCTGATTTTTCAATTTTATATTTTGCTACTAAAACATAGTCTTCTTTATTTCCTAAAATAGATCTTAATTATGTTGTACAGATATCCCATACAAATAAATAGCAAGGGGATATTTCTAAACTGCTCACTTGGAGAAAGACCAGATGACCTCTTCTAAGTTCAAAGGGAATCAGAGTTTTCTCTCAAGGTGTGTTTATTCTGTAATTCCATATTGCACTTAGGTAACTCCAAATAAGACCTTGAAAAAAATACATATTATATTTTTTAATTCAAAGTTTGTATTTGGAACATACACTTTTTTTCCTGCTGTTTGTTTCAGACATTCTGTTTCTGAGTTTGTTTTTTTGTAAAAATGTCATTATTTTTGGCTTTCTATGTTTCATGCTTGAGTCAGAATGTAAAATTCCTTAATTTGGATTTACAGTTTAAAAGAATTACAGTAAACAAATATATACCTCAAATAGGTATTGCTGTTTACATTTAACTTTAACAGTAAATACTACTTATTTTTAAATGTTTTAAAATAATTTTATTTTAGGATTGTGAAAGTAATCTCATTTATTGAAGAAAACACACACACACACACGCATGTTCCTGCAATCCCAGAAATAAGAAACTAAATATCTTGGTGTCTATTTCTCCAGATGTGGGTATACAGGGTGGGGCAAAAAATAGGCTTATAGTTGTGAGTACACAGAACACAGAGTTTATTCTTGTATTATTATTTATTAAATATTGTATTTTTCATACAAACAATGGAATCCTACTTTGCCCCACCCTATTCAATTTTATTTTTTATAAAATTGGAGTTCTGCCTTTCAGTCTGTTTTCTAATCTAGCATTTTTTAAACCTAACATTATATTATCAATGTCATTATAATAAAATTCACCTACAATATCATCTGGATAGTATTCTATTCTATGGTTGCACTATAATGTATTCAATTAATCCCTTATTTATGGATATTTTGCTTGTTTCCAGTGCTCACTATTGTAACAGCTTTATGATTAACAATCTGATAACAATCTGATAGCTAATGCTTTTTGCACACCCCTAATTATGAAAATATATTATTGTCATAGTAAAGTTAATTGTGGAGTCAACCTGATTAAAATGAAAAGCTAAGCAGTCAATCAAATTAAAATAAAATTATAATTTTTGTGCTAATGCCAGCATCACAAAGACTAATAGCAGTTAACTTTTCAGCAGTAATAGTTCTGTAAAATAATGTTCGATAGTTATTCACTGGTTAAGATAAATGCCAGTTTCCTTGTCAGTGTTCTAATTACCCAGTTATTGCTTTAAGAAAACATTATCTCTCACTTTACACAATTTTTTGTTCTTATTGGTAAATTGTTCTAATGTTAAATTTTAATAAATTTCTCTTAAATGTCAGTTTTATAAGGCAAACCAATTCAATGGAAAAGCAACACATTTTGTCCCTTTCCCAATGCTCCCTGGAATACATAGTCTTTCACCTGAGTAACCAGTAGTGAGTAAGCTGCATAGTCTAATGTTTATGTTTTAAAAATAATAGTTGCCATTTCAGATGTAAAATTTGAATGTAACATTTTTATTCTATATTTTGTAAGGAAAAAAGAGAATGTAAATTTCATCAGTAAATGAAAGTTGGCTTCATTATATAAATATTCACTTTCTAAATTCTTAATTATTTAATAGGTTTTAAAATTGTCAGAAGAGATTAACATACATGTATTGATTAATGCTGTTTTATGTCATTGGCATTGTCTACCCATTCTTTCATATTCTACTTAGTGTTTACTAGGCAATTAAATTCTTATATAACATCCTTAAGTTTTTTCCAAAGGAAATCCTACCAACTATTTCTTGGATCACATGGTTTATTGTACAAACACAGATGATTGTGGTTAATATTGACCACTTTAACCCTGTAGAATCTTTAAGCTAATGTCTTTTTCACCTGGGTAATAAATATTTTTCACCTTTATCTCTATTCTGCTACATTAAAAGAAGTGTATGACCTCAAATAGAGAGGGCCTGGCCACATATTTAGAACCTTGGCCTGCTGCTTTGAATATCTGTCTGGCTTTAATCTCATATCATTGATTTATAAAATACCTAAAAGTGAGAATTCACAGTGAAATATTCAAGTTTATGAGTAACACTAGATTTTTTCTTTTTTTAAATTTTATTTTAATTGTTGTTCCTGTACAGTTTTCTGTCTTTTACTCCCAACCCCAGCCCACCACTCCAGCCCTCCCCACCTCCCTCCCATTTCCACCCACCCCTGAGTTTTTGTCCATGTGTCCTTTATACTTGTTACTGTAAACCCTTCCCCTTTTCCTTGAAATTCTCTCCCCTCTCCCCTCTGGTGACTGTCAGCGTTTTCTCAATTTCAGTGTCTTTGGTTATATTTTGCTTGTTTGTCTGTTTTGTCCATTAGGTTACTGTTAAAGGTAAGATCATATGGTATTGGTCTTTTACCACCTGGCTTATTTTGCTTAGCAGAATGCTCTCCAGTTCCATCCATGGTGTTGTGAAGGGTAGGAGCTCCTTCTTTCTTTCTGCTTCATAGAATTCCATTGTGTAAATGTACCATAGTTTCCTGATCCATTCATTTACTAATGGGCACCTAGGTTGCTTCCAACACTTGGCTATTGTAAATTGTGCTGCTATGAACATTGGGGTGCATAGGTTCTTTTGGATTGGTGTTTCAGGGTTCTTAGGATATAATCCTAGCAGTGGAATTACTGGGTCAAAAGGTAGATCCATTTTTCATTTTCTTAGAAAATTCCATACAGCTTTCCATAGTGGTTGTACCAGTCTACAATCCCACCAACAGTGCACTAGGGTCCCCTTTTCTCCACAACCTCTCCCACACTTGTTGTTTGTGGCTTTGTTTGTGATGGCCATTCTGACTGGTGTGAAGTGGTATCTCATTGTGGTTTTGATTTGCATCTCTCTGATAGCTAGCAATACTGAGGATCTTTTCATGTGTCTCTGGATCCTCTGTATGTCCTCCTTGGAGAACTGTCTGTTCAAGTCTTTTCCTCATTTTTTAATTGGGTTGCTTGTCTTCTTAGAGTGGAGTCTTGTAAATTCTTTATATACTTTGGAGATTAAACCCTTGTCCAAGGTGTCATTGGCAAATATGTTTTCCCATATAGGTGGTTCTCTTTTTATTTTAATACTGTTTTCTTTAGCCATGCAGAAGCTTTTTATTTTGATGAGATCCCATTTGTTTATTGTTTCCTTTATGTCCCTTGCTTTAGAGGACATATCAGTAAAAATGTTGCTGCGCGAAATATGTGAGATTTTCCTGCCTATGTTCTCAGGACTTTACTGGTGTCACAGATTATATTTAAATCTTTTATCCACCTTGAATTTACTTTTGTGTATGGTGTAAGTTGGTCCTCGAGTTTCATTTTTTTTTGCATGTAGCTGTCCAGTTCTCCCAACACCACTTGTTGAAGAGACTACTTTTACTTCATTTTATGTTGCTGCCTCCTTTGTCAAATATTAATTGACCATGGAAACTTGGGTTTATTTCTGGGCTCTCTGTTCTGTTCCACTGGTCCATGTGCCTGTTTTTGTGCCAGTGCCAGGCTGTTTTGATTACAGTGGCCTTGTAATATGGTTTGGTATCAGGTATTGTGATCCCTCCTACTTTGCTCTTCTTTCTCAAAATTGCAGTACCTATTCAGGGTCATTTGTGGTTCCATATAAATTTTTGAAGTGTTTGTTCTATGTCTGTGAAATATGCCATTGGTACTTTAATAGGTATTGCATTGAATCTGTAAATTGCTTTGGGTATTATGGACATGTTGATATGTTAATTCTTCTGCTCCATGAACACAGTGTATGTTTCCATTTGTTTGTGTCTTCCTTGATTTCTTTCTTCAATGTTGTGTAGTTTTCTGAGTACAGGTCTTTTACCTCGTTGGTTAGGTTTATTCCTAAGTATTTTATTTTTCTTTTTGCTATATCAAATGGAATTTTTTCTTGATTTCTGCTTCTGCTGTTTCATTGTTGGTATACAAAAATGCCTTTGATTTCTGGATATTGACTTTTTATCCCGCTATTTGGCCAAATTCATTTATTAGGTCAAGCAGCTTTTTTGCTGAGTCTATAGGATTGACTAACACTAGATTTTTGGGGTGGGGGGAAATGCTAACTAGATGTAAATAACTAGTAGGATGATATTAGATACATGAATGAGAAGAGTGGAAAAATCAGTATCAATATATAAACCAACTTAAAGAAGTGTAAGCAAGGAAAAATAACTTGAGCTGTTATTAGAAAATAACAGTCTATGAATTAATTATCAGTTCTATACTAAGAGGGAGACTGAAAAAGCAATTATGGACTATAACTTGAAGAAATCAGAAAGTGTTTTTGTGGCTTACATGATCCCCCCCAAATTCTGAGAATGCTTTCAAGGGTCATTGGAAAGATAAGAGACAATGATGGTCTCAAAGGTAACAATCTCTATAATAGTGTTAGCAACATTAGATAAAATTATATTTATGTTGGCAGTTCCAACCAAGATGGAGGCATAGGTAGAAACGCTTTGCTTCTTTGCACAACCAAAAGAAGGATAGCAACCAATTTAAAAACAAAAAACAACTAGAACTGCCAGAAAATCAAACCGCATGGAACTCCAACAACCAAGGAGATAAAGAAACATTCATCCAGGCTGGTAGGAGATGTGAAGATGGGCAGCTGGGTGGAGAGGACATTTGGCAACATGGTGGACCAAGTTGGCGGGATGGGGACTGGTGGACCAGGTGTTCCCAAATTCATACAGATAAGCCTGGAGGAACAACAGGGGAGCAAGAGAGACCACAAAATCCAGGGTTTTAGTGTGGGAAACTAAAGATTCTAAACCTCTGGCTGTAAAATCTTGTGGGGGTTGTGAAGGCGAGAGAAACTCCCAGTCTCACAGAATCCTTTGGAGAGACCCACAGGGTCCTAGAACATATACAAACCCATTACATCTGGGAATCACCACCTGAAACAGCACGATCCACTTGAAGGAAGAAAGGGAAGTGACAGAAAGTGGGGCAAGAGCCAAAGCAGCATTGTTCCATCCCTGACCCCTCCCACACAGACAGCACCACAACACAGCAAAGAGGGTTGCCCACTCTGGTGATTACTTAAGGCTCTGCCCCTTAAAATATAACAGGCACATCAAGACAAAGAAATATAGCCCAAATGAAAGAACAGGCCAAAGCTCCAAAAATAGTACTAAGTTAAAAGAGTTCATCATCACCAAGCCCTTATTATTTGAAATGTTAAAGGGACGTATCTAAGAAATAGAAGAAGATCAAAAACTATGAACAGTAAAGTGACAACAAATCCACAACTATCAACAACTGAACCTTAAAAAAAAAAAAAACTAAGCTCACAAATAGAACAGGAACAGAATCAAAGAAATGAAGATCACTTGGGGGATTATCAGTGGTCAAGAGGAAGGGGAAAATGGGTGGAAGGAGGTATAGGGAATAAGAAACATAATTGGTAGGCATAAAATAGATAGGGGGAGGTTAAGAATAGTATAGGAAATGGAGAAGCCAAAGAACTTATGTGCACAACCCATGAACATGAATGAAGAGTGGGGGGAATGCTGGAGGGTGAGGGGGTGCAGGGCAGAGGGGGATAGACAGGAGAAAAATATGGGAAAAGTATAATAGTATAACCAATAAAATATACTTTAGAATTTTATTTTTGTGTTGACTCTAGTGATCAATGCTAAAGAAAGAGCTGGAAGGTGTGTGTGTTTGCATTTCCAGAGAAAGAAGTGCTGGATAACCACTGTAAATCATTTTGTTTTCTTTTTGGAAATAATTTCCTTCATAGAATATTTTTATATTTTTATCCAAATTAAAAGATTATTTATATTTTCTTGATGTTTTGTGTGATGATGCCTGTCTAAAAGCTGTAGTCCCTTTTTGCTAATTCTACATTGAAAATATGAAGATGAAAATTTAGAGCATGCAGAAGTGCCGTTTTTTCCTTTTGAATATTTTATTCTTTATGTTGTTATAGTTGTCCCAATTTTACCCCTTTGCCCCCCTTCACCCATCCTACCCTCCATTCCTACAGTCATTCCCCTCAGCATTGTCCATGTCCATGGTCCATGCATATATTTCCTTTGACTAATCCCTTCACCTTCTTTCAACCAGTTCCCACCCTCCTCCTCCTCTCTTACAGCTATCAGTCTGTTCCACGTTTCTATGCTTCTGATTCTATGTTGGTCATTTTTTGAAGAAGGCTTGACATATAACAGTTCAACTTAAAGGACATTTATACATGGGAACTTAAAAATGTAAATGTTTGTGAAAGATGTAATGAGGATTTATATATAAAAATACCTTTGAAATATATTTTTTGTTGTTTCAAATCCATTTACATAGAGCTTTCCATCATAGCAACATCAGAGATGAGGTCGGATTTTAATAATTAGTATGTGTGAAAAATGCTGTATTTTTGTGGAGATTTTCAAAGTAAGATACTTTGATGTGCCAGTTTGAAAAAAGTCTTTTGGTTTATACATTTGACTTACAAAGGAACTACCAACGCTGTTATTATTATAGCACATTTGTTGTATTTCTTCCAATTCATAGGTATGACCTCTCACAACCCATAATGCTAATCTACAGTAGAAGTTTTATTTTTAAGTATAAAATTGTCACAATGTCCAATAACAGTATTTGATCAAGAAGTATGAATCACTGGCAAATCAAATGTTTAAATTAATTAAATTATAGTTAATATAATAATCATACTCATATGCTTAAACTTTCATAGATAACTTACTTTTCACTTGACATCTCAAGTCAAACTCATGATTTTACCTAAATCTGAAGAAAATTACATCTTAAGGATGTCCACACAGCTGCCAATCTTAGAAACTTCAGCACATGGGGAAAGATTTGCTTTGTTTCCCTGGAAAGAGTAAAAATTTTGTATAGATATCATCAAATGTGTAAGGTTTACAGTGTGAAATAGTTACCAAAATATGATTGTATGGCTGAGAGTTGAATTTCTCAAATATATGAAAATGGGGAAAAATTCATAGGAAATTCAACTCATAAATAGTGTTAATATAATATTTGTATTTCCACAAATTCAATTACTTTCATGAACACATCTTTTCAGTGTATTAAATTGTATAATGTATAACAATTGGACAACTAAAAATTGATAATGGAAGGATCCCAACATATATTATGTATTTTATTGTAAATATTGCTTATGTTTTTTCTGCACTTCTGTCTTTAATTGCCTTTGCAAGTAGCCATTCCTCTGGACAATCAAAGACATATAAATTAACTTGGATAATGCTACCTTTTTGGAAACATTGTCACATAGGTGTAATGATAGAAGCAAAGTTTTCTTAGCATGGTATAACTTTAAATTCTAACGGTAGCTAGAAGGACCCAATATCTCATTTTAAAGATGAGGAAACTGAGATACAGAGATGTTAATTCAGGGATACTGAGCTAAATGGTGAAAGCTCACAGTAGAATCCAAGTCTGCTACTTCCCTCTTCACCACACTAAGCTGATCCTTCAGCTCATTGGTTGTCTAGGGCCTCAGCAGGCAATGTCAGCTGAGTTCCACCCTTTTGCTTTCTATCTTTCCTTCACATGTTAATAATGCAGCAAACACAGTGAAGCATCACATTTAAATACCATAATACTGACCCTCAATTGCTGATGAAAATGGGAATATTTTATTTGGATTTATTGAGCTACATAGACATTTGTGGGTTTTCTGGAAAGGTAGTTCAGGTAACTGTGATTAATCAGGTAATAGTGATTAATAAGCATTGTTTTAAGTGTTTAGAAAAACCAATATTGGGGGAAAAGAGAAAAACATGGTCTTCTGATCTATCAAAGGAGAAAAAAATGGTGTGTTACAGTAGAAAAACAGAGAAAAGAAAGATGAGAAAAATACAGAAAACAGAGATCCTCAAGTCTTTTCTCTTTTTTAAAGACCTTCTTCCTGATATATTACTTATACTCCAACTTTAGAATTTTCTTACTATGTTCGTGGCCTAAGCTTCATGTTTTTGAACTAATCTGGAATATTTGCTTATGTGGAAATCCAGTTTCCCAGCTATGTCCAAATAATGAAGCATTATTGTGTCTGTATGTGTGTATACAGTGTCTTTTAAAAATAATATATACTTTCCCCTTAAAATAAGGGTTGGCTTTTTAAAGTTCTGGTGTTATTGTCTTCTCTGTCTCAGTCTCCCCATTTGACAATAAAGTTACTTTTATTTAGAAGAAAATCATAAAGAATTGCCTCAGTGCATGTGTGTCTTCTTGATATTCCTGGGTGTAACTGTAAAGAAGCAAAGTATTGTTTCTTGTCTGTTATCTTTTCTTAATTCCCATGCAGTTTTACTGAGAAAGTTCAAATTGATAGGGATGTGGATGTTATCCATAACAGGAAACAAAACAAAAGAAAACACTAATCATACAGGATAACTGGCCAGGCATGTAGAGAAAGAAAAGGTTTCCAGTGACTTTCCAGGGAGACTAATGTCACATCTACTTTAATATACTCATTATTGACCTTAAACAAAGAAAAACAGCTAATAAATTCTCAGATGATGTTAAATGGAGAGATGTTTGTTACTAAATACCAGTGACGTGGTGAAGAAGGCAAAATTCAGAAGGTCCCTAGAGAATGTTAGAGAGAGGAAATAACAAAATTGAAGCTTAAAAATGCAAGTACATTTATCTAGAGAGGAAGTAATTTTAAACACTGGTATTAGATAAGGTAGAATTAGAATTCCATAATGAGGGAAGCAGCTTCAAGATAATATGAAGCAGAAAATGAGATATAAGCTTGAAATATAATATAGTTAAGATACTACTGTATTTAGAACCCTTGTATGCAGACTCTACATAAAGGATCAGATAAAGACCCTTTGCTGATGAGACCTCACTTTGAGTTCCTTGATTACCGATTACAAAGGGATAAAAACAGGAATAGATTCACCTTTGTCATAAGTTTACAAATACTCTACATCCTGGGAAAATTCAGTGCTAGCCAGCTACAAGCAACAATAACAAAAATCTCCCTTTTCCTCAAAATGTGTCCCTTACCATCTGAAGCACAGTGTGTGAGGTTCTTATCTTTAGAATCACCACTTTCAGTTACATTGCTATTCCAGCTGTTACCATTAAATTATCCACTGATTACCTGTGAAGACTAAATATGGAAATGAATTTATTTGGAAGACTTTAGCAGCCCTGTGGCAGAGGCAGGACTGGGAGTAGAGGAGGCAGGACAGATGAATGCATGGTGTGGGATCTACACAAGTGTCAGCAAGGCCAGGTGGGGCCAGACAGTGTCACCTTAGGCAGCTTGAGAGACTCATTTCTGAGAGCCTCGGGAGAGAGGGTAGTCAGGAAACAGTGAGTAGGCAGTAACTGCTTGGGAAGGAGGAGATTAGTGAAAGTCACTTGAACTCAAATGTTTTCTGATTAACATGAGAAAATGAAGTGGCTGTGGCCACAGCTACCTATTATCCTACAGGTCCTATGGCTGCAACAAAACAAAACCATTTGAATAACTAGCCTCATTCTCACCAGCTTATTTGTAGGAATGCTGTTACCTTATTTAAGGGCTTTTGGTAGGACCATTGTATCACTCACTGGATGGGTTCATAATTTGGACACTAAAAAAATTCCTTCTGATGGAGGAAGTTTTGGGGTCAATTTTCTAAAAAAATCTGTGTTAATTTATGTCTGCCAAGGAATTCCACAATGAATTAATTCTGCTCAATGAATTTTTGTTCTTATAAAATTGTTTTAATGCCAAATATTTCCTATTCTGAATATTGTACCAGAGGCATTTATTTACAGTCTGGTACATATGTAGTTTGAGCTTCTTAGCATAACTTACCATGAATTAATGACTTGTTATTTATTGCTGAACCACTCTGCAGAAGTGATTTATAGGTTCATGCTATGCACTGGCAGTTACTTTGCAGTCTCTGTGCTGGCTGTCTCATCAATATCATTAGATGAATTCACAGTGACACAGCTCTGCTACTGTAGTTTTTGATATGAGGGATAACCAAACATAAATCAGGACTTATGTTTAATTCATAAGATGTACCAATCTCTCATGTAGGCGTGAGTTAGGTTAGAGGATGTCACAGATGTGTTTTACAGTACCTCTTGTGATTAAACCCAGACCCTTCCATGCGACTCTGTGCACCAAGGAAAAATAATAGGTTGCTCTACACTATGCCATTTTTCAGATAAATACAATTCATTTTTGTTTAAGTATGATTGGTTTCCTTTGTTGCCCCACAAGCAGGATATATTTTAGAAAATAACACTGAAAGCAGTATAATGAAAGAACAGTTACTCTAAGTTCATAATTCTTGTATATTCTTTAAGTAGTTAAATATTAATTAATAACTATATTTTTTGCATATGGTTTTAAAAATGGAGTAATTGGACATTTATACTGAGTCAAAATAGTTTATTTATTTTCAGTAATAACTTTTAAAATAACTAACTTGGGAGAATGGGCCTGGTTATCTTCCCTTGTTAGTCCAGTCCAAGAAAAGGAAAATGATAGTTTAATATATAGCAAGAAAAGTCAGTCACTTGCTTGTTTGGAAATAAAAAATTATACAGAAAACAGAAATCAAGATATATTTATATGTCAGTTTCCTAAATACAGGGGGGAGGAAAAAAATGAACACTCAGTGTCATGAGAATTTCTCTAGCATTTTTGCTACAATGCCTGCCCGATATTTATTCTTTGAACCAAACACTATGAGTGCACTTTAATCCATGCAGAAGATGCGAGTTTTGCTTCTAGAGAGATGGGTAATCTGGCTCCAGCAGTGCAACCAGGGGCGCTGGGATAATGGTGAGATGGCCAGGGTCTCATGCTCAGTCACTGGCCTCCTGTGTAGCCCTGTGATCAGCTCTGCTGATTGCCACAAAGAAAGAATGTGACATGTTTCTGCCAAAGAAAATAATTCCAACATATGCAAGGAACTGACACAAATGTCTTCCCCTCCTTCCTCTGGTTCCAACTTATTAGACCTAGCTTGAAGTCATGGTGATTTTAAGACCTAGTTACTTGTGCCTTGGTCTGAAAAGAAGATGGATGAGCTATTGCTTTCAAAGCCCAAGTGACAAAAGGATGAGGGGAAATGACATTACTTAGCAGTGTAATAAGTAATTGATTTCATAACACTTGGGGCAAAGGGCAGAGTAAATGTACGCATGAGAGCAGAGGAAGCCTGGGGCATGTCAGCAAAGGAGAAAGGAAGTAAGCACATGAGTGTTAGGGAACAGGGAGCCTCAGAGGGGAAAAATTACTAAAGAAGGGTGGTTGGTAACATCAGAAAAAATGAATAGTTCCTTTTGGTGTGAATTGTGAGATTAAACATTTATAAAAGTAGAGAATTTCTGTAAACAATATCAACCAGAAAATCTGCTTCCTGGAATTTGTATCATTTAGGAATAGATTCTACTACACACAAGAGAAAACTTAAGTTTCAGTGGCTTAAAAAAATATAAATCTGTTTTTGCTTCCCCACGAAGTCATTAATGTCACACATCACCCAGTCGTGTGGGTGTTTCTGCTGTTTGTGGTCACAACAGGGATCCTATTTTAGCTGATTTTTTCAGAATTTTTCATATCTTTACATAATACGCCAGTTCTTGGCTTTTCAATTTTAGGCATTCTATCTTGACTTTCCACAATGGAAGAATAAATTACTCTTTTGTGATTTGGGTTGGTCAGTGTTAATGGTTTACAGTATTGATTATGTAAACATCATTCATAGCTGAGTCACATACTGTACAATAATTTCTTTTCCTTTCCAGGCTAAGTTTTTGTTTTTCTTGGAATTAATAATTTCTTTGATTTTTCATTTGCTTTCCATTCTAAGTTTTTGTTTCTCCCCTAATCATTTAAACCTTCTTTCAACACATTCAGACCCATTAGGTTTTCCATCAGTTTAAACTTTATACAGAAATCTTTCCTGGAGCTTCTGACCTATTCTAATCTGGATTGGCTGCTCTTTAGTCCTGGGATCTCCCTTTTCCTGGTTCTTGCTTTGATTCTCATGCTTCCTTTATTTTACATATTCTTCTTTCTTAATGTCTCCCTGAACCCCTCCTCAGCTTTTGTCATTGTTGTTATTTGAAAGAAAGCATCCTCGAATAATTTCCTGAGTAGAAAAAAAGTTTTGAGACTTTGTTACTCTGAAAATGTCTTAATTCTACCTTCTTGATAGCTAGGTTGATTGTATAGAGAAACTTAAGTTCAATATAATTTTCCTCAGAATTAGAAGACAATGCCCCAGTGCCCTCCAGCACCCAGTGAAGCATGACAAGACCAAGACCATTCTAATGCTTCACCCTTTCCAGGAAAATTTTGTTCTTTACAAATTTGTAGGATTTGTGGAATTTCATGATGATATACATTGTTTTGTGCTAGAACCTCATTGGGTTCTTTCATTGGCAACTCATATTCTTTTGGTCTAAGAAATTTTATTGAACTATGTCACTGAGGATGCATTCCTTTTCCATGCCTATTTTCTCTAGTCTCTTTTGACAATTCCTCTATCATGACATTAGACATTCTGGACAGATCCTCTAGGTTCTTTCTTTCTTTCTTTCTTTCTTTCTTTCTTTCTTTCTTTCTTTCTTTCTTTCTTTCTTTCTTTCTTTCTTTCCTTCTCTCTCTCTCTCTCTCTCCCTCTCTCATTTTCTATCTCTTTGTCTTTTGGTTCTACTTCAGAGTGATTTCCTCAGCTTTATCTTCCAAATCTTTCATTGGTCTTTCAGCTTGCTATAATATTTCAGACTTCCAATACATTTTTCCTTTTGAATATTTTTATAAAAATATTTTAACATCATCATTTTTCCCTTGTACCCATGTGTAAACTTGATTTTCTTCATATTTTTCCTTCCTATTTTGTTTTATTCTCACTTTCCTAATAGACAGTTTCCTTAAAGGTCTGGTGAACTTGGGCTATAGGACCCTATAAACTTACCCAGAAGTTCTGTGGAGTTAGTGTGGAAGGTGATGAGAGAGTTTGGTTGTGGTTGTCTTCACCTTAGATTGATCTGTCTTGGCTAATTCCCTGAGTGTCTTAGATTTTAGTATCTTTAAATTTCTCCCTGAGGCAGGTCAGAGTTTCCAAAAAGGATGTTCCAATCCTTTGAGAAGAGGGTATATACCTAGTTTCCTGCTGTATGAAAGACAACAAAAGAAAGCAAGCTGGGGAGGAGTCTTACTAAGTGTGTAACTTTCATTTATCCCTGTTTTCAGCATGGTACCCTACCCACAAATATGCCTGGTATCTTTGGAGAATAAAACCTCCAGTCTTTTGCTGGTGTGATAAGGGCCTATGATGAGCTCCACAGAAGTAAAGAAAGCTTCTTAAATAAATGTCAACAAAGAATCTCTGTTTTCAGTCTCATCTGTATCCTAACTTCAGAAAGCATTGTACACAACTAATTTCTGAGACTGTTCAGCTTATTCCACTCTGACTCAGAATACAGTTTTTGTGTGTACTAGGTTAGTTGCAGTTCTTCCATCTGCTTTCCATTTTCCTAAATTTTGATGTTGTCATCTCTCTTTCTTCTTGGCTTTTTGAGTTTATGCCCTTTAAAAAGACCCTTTACTGTATTTTAGTGAGGTTTCAGGAAGGAGTGGAAGTTGGTGTTTGCATTCAATCCACCATCTTTAAACCCTGACAGCTTCTCAGTTACCAGTTAGAACTTGGTTCAGACACTGCCTCTCAGTCTCCTTGTTCAGATTAGGAGTCCTTTATTTTTGTTGCCATTGCATTTATCTCATTACATTGTCATTGTCATTTCATGTGCCTCTTTCTGTGAAGTCATTCAATTGAAAGCTGTGTATTATTTGTCCTAGTATCTCTAGCACTTGCAAGAAGTCCATAACATAGTAGAAGCCAGAAAATAATGAATGAGCATTGATTTTAGGATACTGAGGAAGAGACACTTTTCTTGACTTAATGTATTCTAAAAAGATTATACTGACTCTTAGTTGCAATGCTACTTGATTTTTAAAGCCAAGAAAAGATAAATTTGTTTTTGTTTTTTGTAAAGAGATATAATTCATTTTGCAGATTCTTTTGATGGTTATTCAATTCTTGCGGGGGGGGTCTTTTTGTTCTTTTTTAAAAACATGAAAGAGGTAAATTATATTTTGTGATTGCAAGAAAGTACTTTCAGGGAACTACATTCCTTCTTAATACTAAGGATTATTACTTTAATCGTGGACTAAACTGAAGTCCTCTCTTTTCTCTCTCTGCTAATTATAAATACCCCAGTTATCTAGCACTTATTTCAGATGTTAGTGAAATGTTTGATTCTTTCTCTTATAGTATTATGCCCTTTTCACCTGAAAAATTAAGCATGGTTTTATTTTAAAATGTTAAAAGTTACATACTATATTTTCCTTAGCAATAGGTACAGCATTTCTCTTCAGTATGAATAAAAAACTCTTGCAGATGTAAAACCCTGATTTCTCCTTACTTAGTTAGGAACTCAAAATACACATGTTCTCTTCCATGTATTTTCTCCTTTGAGCTGAAAAAAAAGTTTTATAAACCATAATGGGTTGGCATTTATTCCCATAGAATAGCTGATGAGAAAGACCCTTGGGAAAGTATTCCAGTCTCTCTTCTGCCTCTCCTTAATGATCCAGCATTTTTATAGACATCACTGTGACCATATTCACATGTCCCTTAAGTAAAAGCCAACCATTTTGGCTTATTCTTCATTTTAAAAATGGCTATGTGACCAATTAAAGTACACTTTGATAAATTGAAAGAGCACATGACTCAGGGAAAGGTGAACAATCTTCACAACACTGAAGATTAAGCATATCAGTGGCTAATAGAAGAACACTTAGATTAAAATCCAATTAGCTAGAAGCTGGCTGGAGTATTCAAGAGGACTTACAGTTGTACTCACTTCTTCCTCTAACACATACACTGGTACATTGTTTTAAATATTGAGAACAGAGGAAAAGAACATAAAAAATGAGTGCAGAGTTCAAATATTGATGAAAGACTTACAAATTTGAAAGCTGGCAACACATACAACTGCCTTTTGTATGCTTTTACACATATGTATTCACATGCCATGCACATTCATATATCTAAAATTTTTTTAAAAGCATTGATTCTTGGGAAATCAGGTTTTCATTCTCTCCCTGTATTGAGTCTTCTATGGCTTACAAAACAGTTTCATGTCTGTTGCTTTATTCGATCCTCGTGGCAACCAATGAGTTAGGTGGACCAGCTATTATTCCCATTTTATAGATTGAAAAATGTAGTTCTTAGGCAAATTATAGTACTTGATCAGCTTCTTTCACTCAGACTGTTAGTGGCAAACCCAAGAGTAGAGGCTAGTTGTCTTTCTTAGACTTTCAATTACTTCTTGACTGGGAGAGGTTTTGTTTTTTGTTTTTTCACTCAACCTGAAAGAATATACATTAGATACATGGTTAGCACTTTTAAATTATTTCATGAAAAGCACAACCTACTATGTTTGCTGATCAGCAACAGTTGCACACCATTCATCCAGGATCATTTGTTTGTTTCCCAAATTAAAAATATGGTGGCTGGATGTCATATGTAGTAGAAAAAGGAGAGAACTACATTATGAAAAGACACCTTGCATTGAATAATTTGAGGAAGCTGTTTTCTAACTCATTTTTTGCAACTAATATTTAGGAGTTTCATCTGTTAGCAAGAAATAACATATTACTATGTTCTACATTATTTCTTAGTGATATCATGTATTATTTCATTAATTCTATCTAAAAGATTTGTTTGTATTCCTTATAAATAATTTGTAGATGCCCAGATATTGCAGAATCAAGCTTGGTATTACTACATGTTATTTATAATCATATTCTTTAAACTTATTCTAACCTGGAAATCACATGTAGAATTCACATTTACATAGCTAATATATGCATTATCTCTGCCACACAGTAAGAAATGCTTACCTGACAGGCTGTGACCTGCATAGTGCAACAGGCATTATTCCTAATTTGTCAGAGATTCAGAGCATAAATTACAAGTTTCTTTTCAGACTACTATCCAGTGCCATTCTTTTTTATATAGAAAAGATGTCTAGCAACTTAAGATGAAATTTGAGGTTTCTCCTCATTCATATTTTGGCTTTGTTATCAATCAAGATGGTTAAGTAGGACATAATTTAGAAAAAGTCTTGTGTGTCCTTGAAATAACCTTTCTGTTAACCCCCAACTGAATCAAATAATTTTTATGTCTTTGAAATAACCTTGTTCCTAACCTCAAACTTTTATAAAACTGTCAATAAACAAATACAAGCATCAAAGATAAGATAGGAACACTTTAAAACTAGACCAATGTTAGGAATTTTTTTTCCCCTACAAGAAGGGGAAATAAATGGATGTGATAGACTCCATCTCTGTCAGCAGGAGTGAAGATGAAGCCAATTATTTGATGGAGGTTTCCTTTCCAATTACACATCATTTGAAGATCTTAAACAGAGAACTCAAGGATTCACAGTGGTTTTCCTACCCTTGAGATATTTTGGGGTACAATTTTCATCTTTTATAAAAATTTCCACCTTTTAAAAGAGCGAATGAACCCCAATTTCTAAAACATTTTCTGTAACTACATCTGTTGCTAGGAGAGGAGCAGAAGGAAGAAATGACAGCATTCTAGGATCTATAACCTTGACAGTTCCTGTTATCCTGGAAATGCAAGAGTCAAGGTTGTCATCAAGTCTCATAAAGATCTTCAGCCATTATAATTTGCAGAAGTGCATGGAAAATTTTACGTGCTTCTAAGTTGCTTCTAGCCTTAGAAGCTAGGTGTTGAACTGCAATCTCTAAGCAATTTGATAACAAACAGGTTTAGGTATCTGTCCTACACAGAACATAGCATGAAGCTTTATACTTAGGAGGTGCTAAAGAGTATTTCTTGAATCAATCATTGGAATTCCAGGCAAAATTATGGAATTAGTCATATAAAGTTTCAATTATTATGACTTCATTCAGGCGCCTTTTATTATCTGATACTGTTAATTGCCTGATCCCCAACCTCTCAGAGTTTATTATGTAAAGAAAGAATATTAAATATATTAAAGACATCTAGTATATCAAGAAACATTGAGTGAAGATATAAATTAAATAAGAGTTAATATGTATTTGAAAGTGCTAGATATATTAAAGTTTTTAAATCATTATTGTGAGTACATTAGTATGAACAAAAGATGAAATGCCTATAGTGAAATGGCAGATGCAAAACAACAATTGTGAATCTGTTCATAAAATGTGAGTTTGAGTAGGAATAAGCATGGAATATTTTAGCACTACAATCATAAAGCAGGGAAGGATTTTAGGGGAAAAATAAGCTTATTCTTGACTCATTAAAGAGACTCAAAACTTTGGTTTTTATTTACCTATGTGGGTAATTCCATTTTGACCCAAATTGAAATTCACTTAGAAATAGGGCCTGGGAATGTTCATCTTATGTAGTAATTGTAAATATGAAAATAACACCTCTTGGCTTACTTCACTTCAGAAAGTGCCAGCATTCTTAAAATAGTTTTATACTGTGACCATGATTACTTGTCTTTGTTTTAGTCAGTAAAACAGGCATTGCAGGAATTTTTGTTTCTATACTTTATATGAAAGGTACACTTTTTAAGTCCCTGCTTGGATATTTCAGATGTAGTTACATACTTTTTCCCTGGAGCCAATCCAAACCTTTAAATGGGACTGGCACTTTGATTTTAAAAGGAGACCAGCAATTATATTGGTCTTAGAAGCCTATTCCTTTTCCTAGGGATTTAATATACAGTGCTAATATTATCCTGTACTGCTAAATAAAATACTTCTCCAGATTTGACATTTGGGTATTTTGAATTTATGTGACTTTTATAGCATGTCTATATTTAAATTAATTTAAATTCTGATAAACCTTGGTCTAAAACTAGATCCAATATGTAAAATTCCAAGTTTATAGAAAAAGACCAATTAGAGGTTTGTGATTTCTTTCACAATAGTAGTTCTTTAATCAGCATCCTCCCTTTGTGCATTTAATATTTGAATGCCATCATGTACCTTTTCAGGAATGTGTACATAGCATACATTATAAGGCAGTTATCAATTTTGTTTATTTGGTAATATCTTAATTATGTTTTGCTACTGGAAATGATAATTTTTAGTACATAGTCATTTTTGGGATTTTCCCCTATACAAAGTTTTTCAAAAGTTGATGGCTAAAGTTTGAATTTGATAAATTATTTACTTTACTTTTTTCCCTCCTAAATTTGTGAAAGTCACTGATCTCTCCATATTGCTCTTGCCTTTGTGTTTTTACTTAATGTCACACTCAAACAACTTTTCTATCTAAACTGTAAAATCTGGCCAAAAGGAAACCTGATTCATATTTGCTTTGTGTTTTGCTCATTAAGTAATTCTGCAGATATATTGACCATCTACTATGTGTGATGGCCAAGTCCTGGAAATATGCATTGGTGAAAAAATAGAAGTGGTCCCTGCCATAGAACTTGTATTGTTTTATTATTAAGCATAATTATTATGGCTGACATTTACTGAGAGATTACTGTATACCAGGCTTAGTGTTTTATGTGGATAATTTCTTTAAATCCCCACCACAACTCTGTGAAGTAGGTTCTATAATTGGTGAGGTACAGAGCAATTAAGCCATTTATTCATGTGATTTATCATAGTAAGTAATGAGATTTAAACTCACGTATTCATATCCCAGAGCTCACTATCTTGATCTCTCTACTATTCTTCCCACAGATAAAATAATAATAGTTGTGATAAACATCATGAAGGAGAAGCAAAAGCTATAATGAACAAATATAACAAGGAATATTATTTAGTCTAGAAGATAATGAAGCCCTCTCTGAGGAAGACATTTAAGAGGATGCCTCAGGGATTACTGGGAGTTGGTCTGTGGAAGAGAATCACCCAAAAGTAATTGCACAGCACATGCAAATGTCCTGAGGTAGGAAATGGTTAGATTGTTAGAGGAATTGAAAGTAGACCTTAGGCTGTAAACATGACAGGTTGATGAAAGAAAAGTGATACAGCAGCATGCACTATCGAGCACTGGTCTCTCCCCACAGAGGCACAATTTGTTGAACAATAGAACTTTGCCATTGTTCTAAATGTAGTTGCTTCCTATTTAACCAGATTTACTTATATAAAAATAAAAATTATTGGTAGTGCATGATTTGAAACTAGGAATACCACTAGCTGTGTGATTCCCTGTGTATTTCCCACTGAAGATTGAAGAGAGCCCTGGCCAAGTTGCTCATTTGGCTGGAGCATCCTCCCATACAGCAAAAGGTTGTGCATTCAATCCCCTACAGGAGGCAACCAGTTAATGTTTCTCTCTCACATCCATGTTTCTCTCTCTCTCTTTCCCTCATCCCTCACCTTCCCTTTCCCCTCCTCCTCCTCCCTCTTTTCCTCCCTTGACTCTCTCCAAAAGCATTAAAAATATCCTTGGGTGAGGATTTTCAAAAAAAAAAAGACTGAAGAGACCTAGAAGTACAAAGTATTTGAATCTGTAAACCAGTTACTTCAGGTGGATAATTTTGACACAATTTCAGTTTATTACTACTATTAAGGTTGTAATTTGGATGATTTTATTACTCTTTTAAATTGCAACTCTGTTACTAGGTATGGTGGTCATGGCAACCCATGATATGTGAAAGGCAAGTAGGAAGAGGAACTAGGTCTAACATTAATACTCAGGAAACTGAGAATGGCAGAGAATAGCTAGAGGTTCTGGGTCTGACAGGGGACAGCATAGGCCAGGGGCACTGACATTGGAATTTTTCTTAATTGGAGCTCAGTGACTAATCTGGTCAGCCAGCCAACACTGGGAACCAAAGAGAGGGTGGTTCGATTTGGAATTCTAGTTGTGGATGACTATGATATAAACTTCTCAAGGATACAAGACATTTTGAATTTGCTGCTTTACCCCAGTGCCTAGAGTAATGCCTGGCATTATAAACAGAAGTCTTGGGAGCAGGTACCGAGGTAGAAGTCTGAAATCCATCTAGACAATGTGGAAGGCAGGAAACGGGTATCCATGTGAGGAAAAGGTCCCAGATCTGCCTAACAGTGAAGGAGATAGAGAACAACATAGGTCCTCAAGAATCATGGTTAATTACTGAGATCCACAGTTGACATAGCTATATTCTAAATCCCCCTGGATGACAGGGCTGACATAATGTCTTTTGTCCTTCCTGGTTCTGGTATTAGTTTAATAACAGAGATAAAATTGACATTATGGGTGCCAGGGATGGCTGCATGCCAAGCACATATTCATGAGAATCATCTCACTTTGTCCTCCTAACAAAAATAGCTAAGCCCTATTATCGACTGCTTTACAGGTGAATAAACTGAAGCTTGGAGTGGTTAATGTGCCCAAGGTTAAGACTATTAAGTGGCAGCTAAGATTTGAACCCAGTTTTGTCTACAAAGCTCATGCCCTTAATCACAATATGTTGTAGCTTCTTAAAATATGCCTTTGCTTTCTTTTTTATTTTTTTATTTTTATTTTTGTTGCTGTTGTTCAAGTACAGGTGTCTCCATTTCCATCCCACCACTACCCCCCCAACTCCAGCCATCCCCAACTCCCAGTCTCTATCCTACCTTCCTTTGGTTTTGTCCATGTGTCCTTTATACATGTTCCTTGATATCCCTTCCCCCTTCCCCTCCATTATCCCCTCCTACCCCCCTCTACTTATTGTCAGTTTGTTCTTAATTTCAATGTCACTCATTAAAAATGAAACTGTTTTCAAGTAGCTATCAGAATAAAGCTATAAGCTACTAAAGGCATCACAAAGAGGTATATCCCATAGCAGAACTGGTTCATAACTAGTCTGCAGAGGCAGTGAGTAGTGTTGCCCAGGGCTGGGCAGTCAGACATGTCTTCACACAGGACTCCCAGGAGTGAGGAGCTGGAAAGGCTGAGAAAGCAAAACAGTAGCTGATCAAGGGCACAAATCACAGTGCATGTAGAATCTATACACATAGATTTTAATCTATGTCTTATTAGCATAATTAATGATTTGTTGTTTTCTCTCAAAGGAAAATTAGTTTGTCAGATTAGTAATTAAGGAAGCTAATTACACATAGCTGCACAGGGCCTGCTCCAGTCAAAATGGGATGTCTTTGGCTTTGATTTGTTACCTCCTTTCTTGGCAGCATTTTCTTCCCTTCACAATTCCTTTATAGATCCTTGCATGCCCAGGCTTTTTCTGCTGCCTTTATCTTTTCCTCCCAGAAGAAAATTGATATAATAAATGAGTTCATAATAGGGTTGGTTGGTAATTTAATAAATTACACTGCCTAGAAATTTTTGTATTTACAAAAGGGGTCTTGCTAAATGTGACATGGTATCCTGGATTGGATCTTATGGTCAGGGGGAGAACATTATCTGAAAAACTAGTAAAATCTGAATGTTAATGTCTTAGTATTGACAAATGTACCATGATTATGTGAAGAGTAACCATTAGGGAAAGTTGAGTGGAGGGTATATGAGAACTCTTTTGCACTGTCTTAGCAAATTTTTCATAAACCTAAAATTATCCCTAAGTAAAATGTTTAAAATACCAAAAGGGTCTTAGAAACACATCCATTTCCATTCAAAGGAATAAATCTCTAATTAAGAATTTTAGGCATGTGGGTCATACCATATAGGTATGTAAGGATGACCCTATGGCTATATGCCCATTTACTTTCTACACACCCTTAGCATATTTAACCAGCAAATATTTCTTTTTATAAATTTTGGATGCTGTGAATTGTACCCAGGGTAAAAAGATTGTATCTATTCTTCTCATTGCAGTAAAGGATGCTGAAAGACAAAAAATAGGCTGAGAATTAAAGTTACAAATCAAGAAGCACACAGCCATTTTTCTTCTTTAGGGAAGGGTAATTGTTTCCAGAAATTTGAATTAGGCATATATTAATTGATGTACTAGGAGATGAGTAATTTAGAAAAAAATAAATCACTAAATTGACATTTTAAAATATCAGAAGGAAAACAGATTCACTTAGACTTTCAAATACTCAGTTTGTTGTTTAATAGCAACATGGAAATCAGTAGTCTTTATATAAATAATTTAAAGGAATAAGTGTTTGAGTATTACACTCAGTTCAGTGTTCCAAAATAATTTACTGTATGTAACCCACAAACATTAAAATTAGATAAAGAGTTTAAAAACATGATTTCCCTATTGGAAAAGGTAGGCCAGCTAGTTGGCACTGTGTCAGATGAGAGACAATAGAAGCTTGTTCTATTATTTATACAAATTGACTGGTTTGGCAGTTGCTACAGCAATGAGCCATAATGAACTACAGAAAAATGAAAATGTGATTTCTTTAGCCTTACACAAAAATGGAATATTTGTGGTCAGAGAATGACATTTTAAGAGCCCAGGCATTCCTTGTTCCTCATGTACCCAGAAACAGTGCATTTTTACTTGGGCAAAATTGTAAAAATTGGCCATCATTTCATGCTTTTAGTCATGCAGCTGTGCCTTGTCATTCCCAAGGAATTTTAAAATATTCATTTTCCATGACCGACTTTTTACTCTTAACTACACTGTCCCTCTGTCTTTGTTTGCAATAAAAGCTTTCTTTTAGTTAAGTTCCTGAAATTGGGTGATTTTTTTCATGTCCTCCCAGCAAAAGGGATAAAAAATCATGAAGCATATAATTAAACTGAAATACTTAATTTTATGCAACAAAAAATTGTCCTTGGGTGAGGATTTTTTTAAAAAATCTAATTTTATGATCAATTGATGCAATCTTCTTTGCTCTGTTAGGGAATCCCTGATCTTTGTAGTAAATTCTTGACTTTGAACTTGGATGTTTATACCTTATACCTTCATCAACTCCCATTTATCCACAATGGCTTTTCTTTAATAATATTGTGTTGAATTCCAGGGAAGGCCTTTTAAATAAAAATATTACATACTTCAAGTTCCCCAGTCCCAAGGGCTAGTTAGTCAAAGAGTAAATGCACACAAAAAACATGTGAGTCAAACAAATAACTTTTCTAAAGCTGAGACTTAGCCTGAGTCAGCAGAGACCATTCATACAGATACCTACTGCAGAATGTGTGTGTCAGGATCTTTCTCTTTTGCCCAAAGTGATACAGGAAGCTAGTTATGACTGATCCATAGAAATTGACTTCAATAGGAAATGTTGTTAGCATTAGGGGGTATTATTATAAACTTCTAGATATGAACCAAATTTGAAGTATTTTTCATAGTATAAATGTGGTATTCAATGTGGGAAAAAGAAAATTCAGTGCAAATATTATAATTTTGATATGCACTGAGTTCTTACAAAGCTATATACACTAGTAATTCTCAACAAGGGTCAATTTTGCCTATATTTCCAGGGGACATTTGACAATGTCATACTTGACATCTAGAAGTTAGAGACCAAGGATACTGCTAAACATTCTGTAATACACAACACAGCCCCCTACAGCAAAGAATTATCCAGCTCAAGTATCATTAGTGATACTTGGATTTCTCAACTTCAGTTGCCTTCACACCAGGATGTGAATGACTTGTGAATGACTATACCAGAGCCAGCTCTGAAAATCCATTTTGTTATACAGCATCCTTTTAGGTTAACAGAGGAATCCCACCTCACTGAAAAATTACTTTTTTCTATTTTTTTTTCTATTGTTGTAAGTTAAATATGCATGTTGTTCTTATTTGCTAAATACAGTGTCAAATCAAGGGCAGATGAGGGGCAATATTCTGCCAAGACCAACAGAATAAACTTTAATTTTTACCAAAGGCCCTTGATTGGAGAAAGAAGGAATAAAACAACTTGTGACTAGAATGGAAGATGTCAGCAAGAGGGAGGTGACATCTGACTCATAGGGAAGTAAGTATAGTGTATCTGTTCAAACCAGTAGTTTTCAAGGTGACTACAAATAGAATCTCATGTACCTGATCCCAGTGCCCAGAGATTCTGAATAAATTGTTTGAGGTGGCCTGACACTCTGTATATTTTTAAAGCTTCCCAATTCTAGAATCACTAGTCTAGATGGTTTAGAATCAGCATTTTAAACATGCTTAAAACAAAACATATTATCTATCTAACAACATGTTTATTTGCCCTACCCATGATGACCTCTCCCACTCTTCTTGCCTGTTTTCCTATCACGTTCTCTTCACTTTCCCTGAAAATGCACTTGCCTGTGTTTTATATTTCTCAATGGGGCCACTGTGTTTTTTTGTTTTTGTTTTTTAGGCTAGTAAATGGTTTTTATTAGTCTCGTGCTGGAACTTGTGCTAATCCAAAATCAGACTCACCTGTGACAGAACTAGTGCTATCACCAGAAATCCCACCTGGACACTTTACCTAGCAACACAACAGCACTGGAAGCACTAAGGAGATCCAGTCCTTACGGTTCTGTGTTAACTTAAGCAAGTGTGTTTCTAGGTGAAGAGTGCATAGGAAAAAAAAGATCAACTTTCATCTAGATAACATCCTAGGCATTCATCCTGGATACTTCAACACTATAATTCATCAAAAACAAAGTGGCACACATGACTGCTTTTGAATATACTTGTAAAAGTTGTAGTTTTGCCTGCACAGGACCAAATGGTTATGCTATAAGTATGCTAGATAATTTAAGGAGACTTTCAATTAATCATTACATCAATAGTTTAATGTGTTTCCTTTCATCTAAATGTGCCCTTAGGCAGGTAAAAGAAGCACTACTTACACATCACAGAAGAAAAATTACTCTCTCCCTGGGCTTAAAGTTGCATGTAATACAAAGAAATTAAACTTTGGTTTAATTTCTAAGGCTTTATAGTCATTGCAGTCTAAGGCTTTATAGTTTCCTTGGGCCACCTACTGCATTCTTTTTAATAAAGCATTGAAGGATAGCAGCATTAAAAAATACTAATTTAGTTCTGTTTTCTGGATAGTACAAGTAACAAAACACTTCTTTTGTCTATTTTAACTTTAGCCTCAAGAAAAAATATATACCCAAAACATACCTTAATAATGATTATAAGTCTATTTAATATTAGGTTGTATATCACCTTCTACAATATATTTCAATTTTATTTTTAATAACAGCTTCACTGAGATACTCACATACCACAAGTATATAATAAGTGATATTTAGTATATTCACAGGATTCTATAATCATCACTAAAAATGTCAGAACATTTTCATCACCCTAAAAAGACACCCTGTACCCATTAATAGTCACCTTCCATTTCCCTATCCCCTGAAAATGACTAAACTACTTCTTACCTCTATGGATTTGCCTATTCTGGAGATTTCATGTAAGTGGAATCATACAACATGTAGGCCTTTGTGGCTGGCTTTTTATATTTAGCATGTTTTCAAGGTTCATGTTATAGATAAACAGTACTTCATTCCCATTTATGGCTGAATGATATTCCATTGTATGGACATGCCATATTTTATTTAGCCACCTGTTCATGATGGGTATTTGGGATGTCTTCACTTTTGCCTGTTAGGAGTAATGCTCCTAGAAAAACATGTATTCATATTTTGGGGGTGAGCATATGTTTTCAGTTCTCCACTTACAAGGGAATTACTGGGTCATACAGTTGGTCAATGTTTAACATTGTGAGAAATCGCCAAACTCTTTCCAAAGCAGCCACAGCATATTACTTTCTTACCAGCAATATATGAGGTTTCAAAATCTCCACATCCTAACACTTATTATTGTCTTTTTTTTTAATTTAGCATCCTACTAGAGGTCTAGTGTTACCTCATTTTCATTTTTATTTGCATTTCCCTAGTATGATGTTGAACATCTTTTTGAGTTCTTATTGGCCATTTGTAAGTCTTCTTTGGATAAATGTTTGTTCAAATCCCTTGCTTATTTTTAAACTGGGTTACTTACCATTTATTGAGTTACAATAGTTTTTATATGCACACTAGATACAGTGTCATTAGATATGTGATTTGCAAATACTTTCATCCTTTCTCTGTGTTGTGTTTTTAACTTTATTGATGGTATCTTTTGCACAAAAAGTTTTAATTTTGATGAAGTCCAGTTTATCTATTTTTCTTCTTTTGCTTATGCTTTTTATATGTAAGAATTACTGAAGTCATAAAAATGTATCTCTGTTGTTTTCTTTTAAGAGTTTTACCTATTACATTTAAGTATATGTTCATTTTGAGGTAATTTTTATATGTATAGTATGAGGTAGTGGTCCAACTTTTTCTTTTACATGAGAATGGTGTTGACTAAACACCATTTATTGAAAAGACCTCTTTCTTCATTGAATTGTGTTGGCTCCTTTGTCAAAAATGAATTGACCATAAGTTCATTTCTGAATAAAGTTTATTTCTGTGAGAGTTTATTTTTGAACTCTCAACTCTCTCCCATTGATCTATACTTCTGTTCTTATGGCAATATCACAGTGTCTTAATCATTGTAAATCTACAGTAAGTTTTGAAATTGGGAAGTGTGAGTCCTTCAGCTTTGTTCTTCATTATCATGATTATTTTGACTCTCTGAGTCCCTTGTATTTCCATTTGAATTTTAGGGTTAACTTAAAAGTTCTTGGAAAACATACAGTAAGGATTTTGATAGGTGTTGTATTGAATATATAGATCTGTTTAGATATTATTGGCATCTTAACAATATTCAGTCCTCTGATCCATGAGCATGGAAGTTTTTTTCATGTATTCAGATCTTCCTAATCATTTTCTACAATGTTTTGTAGTTTTTCATGTATAAATCTTAGATTTATTTTGCTAAATTTATTCCTAAGTATATTATTCTTTTTTATTCTATTGTGAATGCTATTGCTTTTAAAATTTTTATATGTAGGTTATTTATTAATTGTATATTGAAAAACAATTTATTGTTATATATGAGTATTGTATTCTAGAATCTTGCTGTACTTATCAGTTTCAATAACTTTCTTGTGGATTCCTTAGTATTTTCTAGGAATAACATGTCATCTACTTCCAGCCAAGATGGAGGCATAGGTATACACTTTGCCTCCTCCCATAACCAAAAGAAGGACAACAACAAATTTAAGAACAAAAAATCAACCTGAACTGCCAGAAAATGAAACTGTATGGAAGTCAGACAACCAAGGAGTTAAAGAAGAAACATTTATCCAGACTGGTAGGTGGGGTGGAGATGGGCAGCTGGGGTGGAGAGGATGCATGGCAGGGTGGCAGCTGGAAGAGCAGGAAGTCCCACATTTGCATGTGGATAAACCAGGAGGAACAACTGGGGAGTGAGACAGACTGAACAACTCAGGCTTCCAGCATGGGGAAATAAAGCCTCAGAACCTTTGGCTGTAGGATGGCAAGATGATGCAGGAATGAATGGAAGCCACACTAACCTCCTCCTAAGACCAATCTGGAACTGCAACTAAACTGTGGAGAAGTAACCCAGAACAAACAATTGAACAATAGCAAGAGAGAAGCCTTATACATTGGACAGACAGAAGAATCAGGTTCAGCACTAATTGACAGCACTTGAATAAAAGCATAGAAGATGTGGTGGGCAGAGTGACTTTCAGTCCACCAGGTGGAGGGAAGGACCTACAAAAGAATGATACAACAACAATAAAAAAAAATAAACCTAGACAGCCAACATAAACAGCATCACAAGAGCATCAAGATCAGGAAATCAAGGAGACTACACCACTGAATATCACAGGTATCCTACCATACAAGTTCACACCACCAACTCAGGGAGTCAGAACAGATCAATTTAAGAAGCAGAGGCTAACAAGAAGAGTCTCACAAACAATAGGATGACAAAGAAACAAACCCAAATCAAAAGGAAAGGAGGAATCCTCAGAAAGAATGAAAAATGAAATAGAGGCAAGTCAACTATCAGATAATGAGTTCAAAACAATGGTTATGAAGAAGCTCAATGAGCTCATTTGGAATTACCAAAAACTACAGGGAAACTATGAGGAACTTACTGCACACTATATCAACATGAAAAAGGAAATAGAAACTATCAAAAAGAGCCAAGAGGAAATGAAGAATACAATTTCTGAATTGAAGAACACAGTAGAAGGAATCAAAAGCAGGCTAGATGAAGCAGAAGATCAAATCGGTGAGCTGGAGGACAAAGTAGAAAAAAAAAAAAAACTCCAAGAAAGACCAAGAAAAGGAAAAAAGACTCACAAAGAATGAACAGGAATTAAGAGAACTTCAAGGAAACATGAAAAGTAATAATATCTGTATAATAGGGATACCAGAAGGAGAAGAAGAAGACCAAGAGATAGAAAACCTGTTTGAAAAACTAATGATGGAAAACTTCCCTAATTTGATGAGAGAAAAAGTGACACAAATTCAGGAAGCACAGAGGGTCCCAATCAAGGGGAACCTAAAGAGCTCCACTCCAAGACACATCATAATTAAAATGGCAAAATTCCAAGACAAAGGGAAAATCTTAAAGGCAACAAGGGAGAAACAAGAAGTAACATACAAGGGAACCCCAATAAGGTTAGCAGCTGACTTCTCAATGGAAACACTCCAAGCCAGAAGAGAACGGCAAGAAATATTCCAAGTAATGAAAAACAAAGCCCTGCAACCAAGACTACTCTATCCAGCAAGGCTCTCAATTAAAATGGAAGGCCAAATAAAGAGTTTCCCAGAGAAAAGAAGCCACAAAGAATACACCTTCTCCAAACAAGCTCTGCAAGAGATGCTAAAGAGACTGCTTTAAGAAAAGGAAGAAAAAGAGTGAGAGAGAGAGGAAAATAGGTACCAAGTGAGTAAAATGGCAATGAGTAAGTGCCTATCAATAATAACCCTAAACATAAATGGATTAAATGCTCCAATCAAAAGATATAGAGTAGCTGAATGGATAAGAAAGCATGACCCACACATATGCTGCCTGCAAGAGACCCACCTCAGGACAAAAGACCTACACAGACTCAAAGTGAAGGGATGGAAAAAAATATTCCAAGCAAATGAACAGGAAAAAAAAAAAAAGCTGAGATAGCAACACTTATATCAGACAAAATAGACTTCAAAACAAAGGCCATAAAAATAGACCTAAAAGGATGCTTCATAATACTCGAGAGAGGAATCGATCAAGAAGACATAAACATTATAAACATATATGCACCCAAATATATAAGGAAAATCTTGGAAGACTTCAAGAATGATATTGACAATAACACAATTATAGTAGGGGATTTTAACAACTCACTGTCAAAAATGGACAGATCTTCCAAACAAAATGTCAACAGAGATATTGTGGCACTGTACAGTGCCCTAGATGAAATGGACTTAACTGATATATATAGAGACCTTCATCCCAAAGAAGCTAAGAACACATTCTTTTCAAATGCACATGGAACATTTTCAAAGATAGACCACATGATAGGACACAAAACAAGCCTCAACAAGTTCAAGAAAATTGAAATCATATCAAGCATTTTCTCCAACCAGAAGGGACTGAAACTAGAAACCAACCTCAAGGAAAAAACTTGAAAAGCACTCAAATTCATGGAGATTGAATAGTATGCTATTAAACAACAAATGGGTTAAAAATGAGATCAAGGAAGAAATAAAAAAATTTCTGGAAACAAATGAAAATGAACTCATAACAACACAAAGCTTATGGGATACAACAAAAGCCATCTTGAGAGGGAAGTTCACAGCAATACAGGCCTACCTGAAAAATATAGAAACATTTCACATGAACAATCTAACCCTACATATACAAGAACTGGAGGGAAAACAACAAACAAAGACCAGAGCAAGTAGAAAAGGAAGGAAACTGCCAAGATCAGAGCAGAATTAAATGACATAGAGACTAAAAGAACAATTCTGAGGATCAATAAATCCAGGAGCTCGTTCTTTGAAAAGATAAACAAAATCAACAAGTATTAAAGCAGACTCACCAAGAAAAAAACATAGAGGACTCAAATAAACACAATCAGAAATGCAAGAGAGAGAGAGATTACAACTGATAAGCAAAAATACAAAGGACTGTAAGAAATTACTATGAAGAACTATATGCCAAGAAATTTGAAAACCTAGGTGAAATGGACAAATTTCTAGAAAAATATAATCTTATAAAACTGAATGAAGAATAAGCAAGATCCTGAACAGACTAATAGCAGCTGACAATATAGCAGCAGTAGTCAAAACACTCCTGGCACACAAAAGCCCTTGACTGGATAGTTTCACAAGAGAATTTTATAAAATCTTTAAGGAAGAGTTAACCCCTGTCCTTCTCAGCCTATTCCAAAAAATCCAAGATGATGGAAGACTCCCAACTCTTTCTATGAAGCGAGCATCACCCTAATCCCAAAACCAGGTAAAAACTCAATAAAGAAAGAAAACTACAGGCCACTATCACTGATGAACATAGACACTGAAATCCTCAACAAAATATTGGCAAACTGCATTCAACAATACATTAAAAAGATCATACATCATGATTAAGTGGGTTTCATTCCAGGGGTGCAAGGATGGTAAAATATTCACAAATCAATAAATGTAATACATCACATAAACAAAAGGAAAGACTAAAATTGCATGATCATATCAATAGATGCAGAAAAAGCATTTGATAAGGTACAGCACCCATTTATAGTAAAAACACTCAGCAAAATGGGAGTTAAGAGAGCATACTTCAACATAATAAAGGCCAAATATGAGAATGCTATGGCCAACATCATACTCAATGGGCAAAAACTAAAAGCTTTCTCAATAAGATCAGGAGCAAGAAAAGAATGTCCACTTTCACCACTTCTATTCAACATAGTATAGGAAGTATTTAATCCAAATGCTCAAAATAAAAAGCTTCTGCATGGCTAAAGAAAATGTTAGCCAAATGAAAAGGGAACCAACTGTATACAAAAATGTATTTGCAAATGATATCTTCAACAAGGGTTTGACTCCAAAATATATAAAGAATTCACACAACTCTACTACAGCAAGACAAACAACCCAATTAAAAAAAATGGCAAAGGACCTGAACAGACACTTCTCCAAGGAGGACATACAGAGGGCCCAGAGACATATGAAAGAATGCTCAGCATCACTAGCCATCAGAGAGATGCAAATTAAAACCACAATGAGATACCAGTTCACAGCATTCAGAGTGGCCATCATAACCAAATCAATAAAAAAGTGCTGGTGAGGTTGTGGAGAAAAGGGAACCCTAGTACACTGTTGATGGGAATGCAGACTGGTGCATACACTGTGGAAAACAGTATGGAATTTCTTCAGAAAACTAAAAATGGAACTGCCTTATGGCCCAGCAGTTCCACTGCTGGGACTAATCTGTAAGAATCCTGAAACAGCAATTCAAAAAAACCTATGCACTCCAATGTTCATAGCAGTGTTATTTACAATAGCCAAGTGCTGGAAACAGCCTAAGTAAATGAGTAGATCAAAAAAATGTGGTACATTTACACAAGGGAATACTATGCAGCAGAAAGAAAGAAGGATCTCCTACTCTTTGTGACAGCATGTATGGAACTGGAGAGTATTATGCTAAGTGAAATAAGCCAGATGGTGAAAAACAAATACCATATGGTTTCACCTATAAGTGGAACCATATCAAGAAAACAAATAAGCAAGCAAAATTTAACCAGAGACATTGAAATTAAGAACAAAATTACAGTAACCAGAGGGGTAGTGGGTGGGAATAATGGGTGGAAAAGGGGGAAGGGTTGTCAGGAACATGTTAAAGGGTACAGGAACAAAGCCAAGGGAGGTAGAGTCAAGTGTGGGAGATAGGTATGGCTTGGGTGCAGAGGGGTAGTTAGGGGGAAATGGAGACAACTATATTTGAACAACAGAAACATCAACAACAACACCTCTGGCTGTAAAATCCTGTGGGAATTGGGGATGTGGAAGAAACTTCCAGCCTCACAGGAGACTGTTGCAGTGGCTCACAGAGTCCTAGAATGTATACAAACCCACACCCAGGAATCTGCACCAGAAGGGCCCAGTTTGCTTGGGGGAAATGGGGGAAGTGACTGAAAGCTGGAGGAGAGCCTAGCAAAGGCCATTGTTCCCTTTTGGATGCCTCCTCCACATAAAGTGCCACAGAGTGGTAAGATAGGTTGCCCCGCCCTGGCAAATACCTAAATCTCTATCCCTTATAATGTAACAGTGATACCTAAACAACAACAAAAAAATGTGGTCCAAATAAAAGTACAGATCAAAGCTCCAAAAATAGAAAAAAGTGATAAAGAGATAGCCATCCCATCAGATGCACAGTTTAAAACACTGGTAATCAGGATGCTCACAGAAATGGTTGAGCATGATGGCAAAATAGAGGAAGAAGTGAAGGCTATGTAAAGTGAAAAAAGAAAAATATGCAGGGAACCTACAGTGAAGGGAAGGAAATCAATGATTTGGAGAAGGACTGAAATCAATGATTTGGAGAAGGAAGAAATAAATATTCAACCAGAAGAGAAGAAGAAAGAATAATTCAACAAAATGAGGAGAGGCTTAGGAACCTCTGGGACAGCTTGAAACATTCCAACATCTGAATCATAGGGGTGCCAGAAGGAGAAGAAAGAGCAAGAAATTGAAAACTTACTTGAAAACTAATGAAGGAGAACTTCCCCAATCTGGCAAAGGAAATAGACTTCCAGGAAGTCCAGGAAGCTCAGACAGTCCCAAAGAAGTTGGACTCAAGGAAGCAGACACCAAGGCACATCATAATTAAGTTACCCAAAATTAAAGATAAGAAGAGAACTTAAAAGCAGCAAGAGAAAAGGAGACAGTTACCTACAAAGGAGTGCTGATAAGATTGTCAGCTGATTTCTCAAAAGAAACCTTACAGGCAAAAAGGGGCTGGAAATAAGTATCCCAAGTTGTGAAAGGCAAGGACCTACATCCAAGATAACTCTATCCAGCAAAGCTATCATTTAGAATGGAATGGCAGATGAAGTGCTTCCCAGATAAAGTCAAGTTAAAGGAGTTCATCATTACCAAGCCCTTATTATATGAAATGTTAAAGGGACTTATCTAAGAAAAAGAAGGTGATTAAAACTATGAACAATAAATGACAAACTCACAACTATCAACAACTAAACCTATACAAACAAAAGCAAAAACAAACTCTGCAAACAACTAGAACAGGAACAGAATCACAGAAATGGAGATCACATGGAGAGTTATGAGCAGGGAGGGGAAGGGGGAGAATATGGGGAAAGGTACATGGAATAAGAAATATAAATGAGTGGCACAAAATAGACAGGGAGAGTTTAAGAATACTATAGAAAATATAGAAACCAAAGAACTTATATATATGACCCATGGACATGAGCTAAGAGGTGGGGGGAATGCTGATGGAAGGAGGTGTGCAGGGTAGAAGGGAATAAAGGGAATAAAAAAATGGGACAACTGTAATAGCATAATCAATAAAATATATTAAAAACCTGTCACCTGTGAATAGAGATATTTTTATCTCCTCATTTTTATTTTTATTTTTATTTTTGTTTTTAATTAATGTTTATATTCAATATTACTTAATATTATTTTCAGATGTACAGCATAGTAGTTCAATTCATTACAAAGTAATCCCCCAATAATTGAGGCATCTGCCTAAACCATACATAGTTATTACAATATTATTGCCTATATTCTGTCTGCTGTACTTCACATACCCATGACTATGTTGTAAGTACAAATTTGTACTTCTTAACCCCTGCAACTTTTTCACCCAGCCCCCCCATGTCTCCTTCCTTCTGGAAACTATCAGTCTGTCCTCTGAAATTGTGAGTCTGTTTCTATTTTGGTTATTTATTTATTTTATTCTTTAGATTCCACATACAAGTGAAATCATATGGCATTTGTCTTTTTGAATTAATTAATTTATTTATTATTCTTTTTAAAGTTTTGTTTTAGTTTATTTACTTTCCAAAATGAAGAGATGACTTCTGAGGTCAGGACAACATAACTGTAGTTCTCTAAGTTACTTTTAGTAAAACAAAACTTGACAATTGTTTGGAGTGAAAGTTGAAGGATTTCTTTTTTTCTTTCTTTATCTGATTTATTTCACTTAGCATAATACTCCCTAGGTCCATTCATGGTGTCAAAATGGTTAAATTTCATTGTTTTTATGGCCAGATAATATTCCATTGTGTACATGTGCCACATTTTCTTTATCTACTTGTGTTTTGATGGGCACTTGGGTTGCTTCCATACTTTGACTATTGTAAATAAAAATGCAGTGAACATAGGGAGGCATATATCCTGTCAAATTAGGGTTTCCAGTTTCTTTGGATGTATACCCATAAGTGGTATCACTGGACAATGAGGCAGTTCCATTTTTAATTTTTTGAAGAAACTCCATATTGTTTTCCATAGCATAGCTACATCAACCTGCCTTCCCACCACCAATTAACCAGTTCCCTTTTCTCCACATCCTTGTCAACATTTGTTGTTTGTTGACTTATTAGTGATAGCTATTCTAACAGGTGTGAGGTGATATCCCATTGTGATTTTTAAAATTTATATTGGATTTATTTGGACATTTGTTAATAAAATTATATAAGTTTCAGGTGTACAATTCTATAGTACATCTTCTGTATATTGTATTATGTGTTCACAACACCAAGTCAAGTCTCCTTTCATCATGATGGTTTTAATTTACCTTTCTCTGATTATTGACATAGAGCATCTCTTCCTATGTTTATTGGCCACTTGTATGTCCTCTTTGGCGAATTGTCTGTTCAGGGCCTCTACCCACTTTTTAATTAGATTACTTGTTTTTGTTTTTGTTTTTGTTTTTTGGGCATTGAGTTGTATGACTGATTTATAAATTTTGGATATTAACTCCTAGTCAGATGTATCATTGGTGAATATATTCTTTTATTCAGTAGGTTGTTTTTCATTTTGTCTATGGTTTCTTTACTGTACAAAACCTCTTTTAGTTTCATTTAGTCCCATGTGTTTATTTTTTCTTTTATTTCCCTTACCAGAGGAGATATATCAGGAAAAAAAAATTGTTAGGAGAAATATCAATGATTTTGCTGCCTATGTTTTCTTCTAGGAGTGTAATTTAAATTGTTTTGAGTTTAAAAGAAAATGCTCTAGTTTCATTTTTTGTATGCATCTGCCAATTTTTTCAACACAATTTATTGAATAGATTGTCTTTACTCCTGCCTCCTTTATCATTAACAGGAAGTGGTAAAAGTAGATTTACAGTTCATATGGAAAGTGTTATAATAATTAATTAAGAATAATACAAGAATAAATTCTGTTTTGTGTACCCACAGCTATAAATGTACTTTTGCCCCACCCTGTACTAATTGACTATAGAGGCATGGGTTTATTTCTGGGCTCTCTTCTGTTCCATTGATCTATGTGCCTCTTTTCATGCTATTTTAGTTAGTATAGCCTTGTAGTATAGTTTGATATCAGGTGGTGTTATACTTCCAACTTTGTTCTTCTTTCTCAAGATTGCTACTGCTTTTCAGGATATTTTAGGTTCATATAAATTTTTGGAATATTTGTTCCAGTTCTGTGAATATGCCATTGGTATCTTGATAGGGATTGCATTGAATCTGTAGTTTGCTTTGGGTAGTATGGACATTTTAGTGATGTTAATTCTCCATCTCTATAAACACAGTATTTGCTTCCACTTATTTCTGTCTTCACTTTCTTTCTTCAGTGTCTTATAATTGTCCAACTACAGGTCTTTTACCTCCTTGGCTAAATTTAATCCTAGAGTTGTTGTTGTTGTTTTTTTTAAAGTCAATGTAAATGGGATTGTTTTCTTAGTTTCTTTTGCTGATAGTTTATTATTGGTGTATAAAATGCAACCAGTTTCCCAATATTTATTTTGTAGCCTACACTTTACTGAATTCACTATTAGTTTAAGTAGTATTTGGTGGAATCTCTAGGGTTCTTTATTTATAGTATCATGTCTTCTGAAAATAATGACAATTTTACTTCTTCCCAATTTGAATGCCTTTTATTTCTTCTTGTCTGATTCCTGAGGCTAGGACAACTAATAATATGTTGATTAAGAGTGATGAAAGTGGACATCCCTGTCTTGTTCCTAATCTTAAGAAAAATGCTTTTATTTTTCCCCCTTTAAGTACGATGTTAGCTGTGAATTTTTCTTGTATGGACTGTATTATGTTGAGGTATGTTCCCTCTAGTCTCACTTTGCTGAGAGTTTTTATCATAAATGGGTACTGAATTTTGTTAAATGCTTCATTGCATCTATTGATATGATCACATGATTTTTATCCTTCATTTTGTTTGTTTGATGCATCACATTAATTGATTGTTTATATTGAACCAACCTTGCATCCCAAGAATAATTCCCACTTGTTTGTGATTTATGCTGTTTTTAATGTATTGCTGCGTTCAGTTTGCTAATATTTTGTTGAGGACTTTTGCATCTTGCAAGGACATTTTTAAATAAATGGAAAAAATAAATATGAATCCCTGTGAAATGACTTCACACTAATATAAAGTCCAGAGAAGCATAAAAACTTTTCCCCAAAATGCATGTAAATATCTATTTAACTGAGTTTAGTACAGGAAAGAGTTTCTAAACATGAAAACCCTGGAAGATTTTAGAAGAAAATAAGTGGAAAAATTTGATTACATGAAAATTTAAAACTTTTTAATAGAACTATAACAACAATAAATGACTAATTACAAATGGAATAAAAAATTGGCACTAAAATACGGAATTAATAGCCTTAACATTTAAAGAGCTCTTGTAAATCAATTAGGAAAACATTAACCCCATACCAAAATGGGCAAGGGCAAGTAAAGATAACTCCCAAAGCTGAAAAATGTAACAAAAAATATCATGCAAAATATTCCCACTAACAATGGCATGGAAATTAAAAGTAACATGGCATCTTGGAATGTAAACTACTAAATCAATAATGCTTAATGCTGCTAAAATTATTGTAAGATGCATGCTCTCTAGTACACTGGTAGGGAGATGTACCTTTTCTTAAGAGCTATTTGGAATTATGGATCTAAGGTTTAAATGTTTATGTCCTCAATTTATTTATTCCAGCCCTAGAAATTTATCTTAAAATTCAAGGTATGCTAAAATGTTTGAACTCAGAAAAACAGAGAGTAGAGTGGTAGTTATCAGGTTGGGTTTGTTGTTGTTGTTGTTGTTATTGTTGGGTACAGGGAATGGGGAAATACTGGTCAAAGGGTAAGAACTTCCAGTTATAAGAGGAGTAAATTCTGGGGATCTAATGTACAGCACGGTAATACCTAACAGTACTGTATCATGTTCTTCAGTTTTGCCAAGAGAATAGACTTTAAATGTTCTCACCACAAAAATGATATGGTAATTATGTGATGGGATGGAGGTGTTAGCTAATTGTTATGGTAGTAATCCTTTTGTAGTATGTAAATGTATTAAACCAACATGTTGTACACTTTAAACTCAGGCAATATTATATGTCATTTATAGCTCAATAAAGCTGGAGGAAAAAATAAAAGATATGGTGAAAGACTGAAACATTTCATTATTTAAAATACTAAAAATAGAAACAAATAAAATGTCATCAATTATATAATAAAGAAACTATGATGTAGCTATGTAGTAGAATATTATTTAGCCTCTAAAAATCTTGTTTTAAAAAACATAAAGATTTAATGCAATCCCTATTAAAATATTAATGACATCTTCTTAGAGTTAGAACAACAAATAAAATTTATATGGAACCACAGAATGGAATGGAATGGAGAAAATTAAAAAATGGAACTACATCAAACTAAAAGGTATTTTGTACAGGAAGGGAAACCATCAAGAAAACAAAAACACAACTGCTGAATGGGGGGAGATATTCCCATTTGATATATCTCATAATGAGTTAGTGTATAAAGAAATCTTAAAACTAAATACCCTCCCCAAAATAAACAATATAATTTAAAAATGGGCAGAGGACCTCAATAGACATTACTTCAAAGAGGACATACAGATGGCCAGCAGATATATGAAAAGGTGCTCAATGTCACTAATCATCAAGGAAATGAAAATTAAAACCACAATGAGATACCACTTCACACCTGTTGGAACTGCTACATCAATAAATGAACAAACAATAAATATTGCTGAGAATGTACACTGTTGGTGAGATTGTAAGTGTATTATAGCAATTATGGAAGACAGTATAAATATTCATCAATAATTTAAAAATAAAACTGCCACAATGCCATAATTCTCAGCAATTCTACTTCTGGGTATTTATCTGAAGAAAACAAAACCATTAATTTAAAATGGCGTATGCATCCATACAATACTGATGGATCTTGCAGGTCCTATGCTAAATGAAACAAGTCAGATAGAGAAAGACAAATACCATATGATGTCACTTGTATGTGGATTCTAAAACAAAACAAAACAAAACAAAACCCATACAACTCAGCACCAGGAAGATAAACAATCCAATTAAAAAGTTGGCAAAGAACCTGAATAGACACTTCTTCAAGGAGGACATTCAGATGGCCCATAGACAAATGAAAGGATGCTCAGCATCCCTAGCCATCAGAGAGATGCAAATTAACACCATAATGAGATTTCACTTCACACTGGTCAGAATGGCCATCAATAACAAATCAACAAACAAGTGCAGGCAAGGATGTGGGGAAAGGGGAACCCTGGTGCACCAGTGGTGGGAGTGCAGACTGGTGCAGCCCTTGTGGAAAAGAGTATGAAATTTCCTCAAAAAACTAAAGATGGAACTACCTTTTGATCCAGTGATTCCATTGCTCAGATTGTACCCTAAGGATCATGAAACACCAATTCAAAAGAACCTATGCACCCCAATGTTCACAGCAGCACAATTTACAATAGCCAAGCACTGGAAAGCCTAAGTGCCCAGCAATAAATGAGTGGATCAAAAAACCATGGTACATTTACACAAGGGAATTGTATGCAGCAGAAAGAAAGAAGGAAGGAGCTCCTACCCTTTGAGAGAGCATGGATAGAACTGGAGAGTATTGTGCTAAGTGAAATAAGCCAGGCAGGAAAAGACAAAATAGCATATGATCTCACCTATAAGTGGAACCTAATGTAAAAAACGAACAAATGAGCAAAATATAACCAGAGACATTGAAATTAAGAATGAACTGACAGTAACCAGAGGGGAAGTGGGAGAGGATTATGAGTGGAAAAGAGGGAAGGGTTGTCAAGGAACATGTATAAAGGACACATGGAAAAAGCCAAAGTGGGGTAGGATTGAGGGTGGGATGTGGGGAATGGCTGGGGTGGGTGGGTGTGGTGGGGGGTAATGGAAACAACTGTATTTGAACAATAATAAATAAAAATAATAAAAAGATAATAAATGAAAACTCTGAAAATAAAAGAAATATAGAGACAGACTCAGATATAGAGTAGGTTGATAGTTGTCAGGTTGGGAGGCTAGGTTGAAGGATGGAAAAATTGAACAAAAAAGAAAAATTTCATGGATACAGAAAACAGGGTGGTGAATGCTGAAGGGAAGGTGGTGGGGGAGGTGGAGGAGTTCATGGGTGGGGGTAAATGGTGATGGACAGAAACTTAACTTGTGGTGGTGAATACACAATGCAGTGTACAGATGTGTTGTAGAATTATGCACCTGAAACCTAGAAATTTTCTTAACTGGTGTCACACCAATATTCAATGAAAAGGAAAATATCATGGATTCTGCCATTAAATTATTATATCACCATGGTTTGTTTAGTTAGTATATAGAGAAGTTTTTTAAAAATACACAGGCAGTATGTTTATCATATATGGGCTTTGTTATGTTTAGGTATATTTCCTCTAGTCCCACTTTGCTGAGAGTTTCATCATAAATTCGTGCTGGTTTTTATCAAAATTTTCTTTTGTGTCTATTGATATGATCACGTGATTTTTATCCTTCATTTTGTTCATGTGGTGGATCACATTTACTGATTTGCAAATGTACCAACACTACAACACTGGAATAAAGCCCACTTGATCATGGTGTATGATCTTTTTGATGTATTGCTGTATTCGATTTGCTAATATTTTGTTGAGGATTTTACCATCTATGTTCATTAGGGATATTGGCCTATAATTTTCTTTTTTTGTAATATCCTTCTCTGGTTGTGGAATTAGGATAGTGATGGCCTCATAAAATGAGTTTGGGAGTCTTCCCTCTTATTGAATTGTTTTGGACTTTTTTGAGAAAGGGAGGTATTAGTTCTTCTTTGAATGTTTTGTAAAATTCACCTGTGAAGCCAACTGGTCCAGCATTTTTGGTTTTGGGGAGTTTATTATTATTATTATTATTATTGCTTCAGTTTCACTAATTGTAATCTGTCTGTTCAGATTCTCTGATTCTTCCTGATTTAGCTTTGAAAGATTGTATATTTCTAGGAATTTATCCATTTCAACCAGGTTGTCCAATTTATTGGCATTCAGATGTTCATAATATTTTCTTACAATCCTTTGTATTCCTTTAGTGTCAGTTTTCATTTCTTTCATTTTTCAATTTATTTATTGGGTCCTCTCTCCTTTTTCCATTATGAGTCTGGTTAAAGGTTTGTTTATCATTTGAAAAAACCAGTTCTTGGATTTATTAATCTGATCTTTATTATTTCCTTCCTTCTACTCACTTTGGGCATTGTTTTTTGTTCTTTTTCAAGTTCCTTTAAGTACATATAAAGATAGATTGTTTATTTGAGGTTTTTTTGTTTCTTGGGATAGGCTGTAATGCTGTGAATTTCCCTCTTAGGATTGCTTTCCCAGTGTCCCACAGATTTTGTGTTGCTGTGTTCTTACTTTCATTTGTTTCTAGGTATCTTTTGATTTCTTTCTTGATTTTGTTGTTGATCCATTCTTTGTTTAATGATATGTTATTTATCCCTCTGGGGAATAATAGGGGTAGAGCCATCAAGGAACATGTATAAAGGACACGTGGACAAAGCTAAAGAGAGTGGCTTCCAGGGTGAGAGGTGGGGATGGGGGCATGGAGGCATGGTAGGATGAAAATAGAGACAACTGTCCTTGAACAACAATAAAATAAATAAATAAATAAATAAATAAATAAATAAATAAATAAATAAATGAAATGTTATTTAGTTTCCATGTCTTTGTGTGTTTTCTAGTTTTTTTCTTGTATATTCTGTTCCTTTGGATGAAATGCTCTGAAGATATCAATTAAGTCCATTTGATCTAGTGTTCATTTAAGACTCCTGTCTCCTTTTTGATTTTCTGTCTGGGAGGTGTATCCATTGAAGTCAGTGGAGTGTTAAAATTCCCTGTTAGGACTGTATTTGCTCAATGTCACTAATCATCAGAGAAATACAAATTAGAACCTCAATGAGATATCACATCACACCTGTCAAAATGGCTATATAAATAAATCAGCGAACAATAAGTGCTAACAAGGATATGGAAAAGGGGCAACCCTTTTGTGCTGTTGGTGGGGATGCAGATTGATGCAGCCACTGTAGAAAGCAGTATGGAGGTATGGCAAAAATGTAAAATAGAACTGCCTTATTACTTCTGAGAATTTATCTGAAGAAACCTGAAATGCTAATTTGAAAGAATATAAGCACCCCTATGTTCATTGCAGCATATTTTTCCAAGAACCATGATTTGGAAGCAGCCCAAGTGTCCATCAGTAGATGAGTGTATACACAATGGAATACTACTTGGCCCTAAAAAAGAAGAAAATTTTACTATCTATAATAGCCTGGGTGGACCTGGAGAACATTTTGCTAAGTGAAATAAGCCAGTGGGAGAAAGACAAATACCATATGGTTCCACTCATGTATGGAATCTAATGAACAAACTGAACTAACAATAAAAATAGAGACAGACTCATAGAGTGAGTCCACTGACTGCAATGGGGGAACAGTGTTGAGGGTGGAAGGACAGAAATGGGAGGGAGGTGGGGAGGGCTAAGGCGGTAGGCTGGGATGGGAGTAAAAGACAGAAAACTGTACAGTAACAACAATTAAAATAAAATTAAAAAAAACTCATGGACATGGACAAGTGCATGGTGATTGTAGGGAGGAGGGGGTGGGTGGAGGTAGAATGGTTTTGAAGAGGATAAATGGTAATGGAAAAAATACAATAAAAATAAAAAATAAAAAATTATAAAGAAAGCACTGTATATAATCCCCTACACACGTATGTTCATTTAGTAAAAGCAGAGATAGTGTCTCAATCATTTTTGTTTCACCAAAATGAAACAAAATTTCCCTACTGCCTAGGGAATTTCACTCTGACAGATGTGAGGTGAGGTATCACCTGACACCTGTCAGAATGGCTTTGCTGTAATTTGCTGTAATTTGTACAATATAATAACTGTATAAATGGGTGAATAAATAAAGTCTACAACATCCACCTTGATAATAATCATAGATACTATTTATTTAGCACTAGCTCTGGGCTGGCCATTTAGCTAAGTCCTTATCATCATTTTCTCATTTGATCCTTATAATAATCACATATGAGCATGTTTGTTTTAATATTATGAGAAATTAGGGCTTGGACCCTTATTATATGAAATGTTAAAGGGACTTACCTAAGAAAAAGAAGAGAAAAAATAGGACAGTAAAAAGACAGCAAACTCACAGATATTTACTACCACACCTCAAACAAAAGCAAACTAAGCCAACAACTAGAACAGGAACAGAACCACAGAAATGGAGATCACAGGGAGGGTTAGCAACAGAGGAGTGGGAGGAGAAGAGAGGGGGAAAAGGTACACAGAATAAGTAGCATAGACAGTGGGTAGAAAATAGACAGGGGGAGGGCAGGAATAGTGTGGGAAATGTAGAAGCTAAAGAACTAATGACACATGGACATGAACTAAAGGGGGGAATGTGGGTGGGAGGTGGTGTGCAGGGTGGAGGGGAATGATGGGGGAGAAATGGGACAAGTGTAATAACATAATCAATAAAATATATTTAAAAAAAAGAAATTAGGGCTTGGAAAATTGAAGTAAGTAGTCCACAGTCACACAATTGCTAAATGGAAGATTAAGGATTTCAACCCACATCTAATCCCAAAGCCAGTGGTCTTTACTAAGCAATACCAAACTAAAGCAAAACAATACACCCTCTGCAGCAGGGGAGAAGAAAATGTGTCTTTTCCAAAGAAAATGTCAAATTAAAATTCTACATTTCTGTTTGCTATACCACTATTAGAAGTGTATGTGAACTCAGAAGCTCTTGACGTGCTTGAGATTTGAACAATTAACTATGTTTGCATAAATCAAGTTAACATGTTCCCTGTGGACATAAAACCTATAATTGATTAGTAAGTCTGTAGGCCATATTTATGGCTTAGATATCCCTATGTTTAGACCTCCTCATTTTCAGCTTGCTAAGAGTAAAGGAAAATCTATAAACATATGTGAATGTAGACAGAGTGGTAGTGTCTGTTTATCTATAATTTTGATAATGATTAATATTTAAGAAGTAGGGCTCATTACCCTTATGTATTTCACATATAGTGTGAATTGAATGGTGCTTATGATTTTTCTCTCCAATTATATCTCTCTTCCACCAATCAAAGTTCTCACTATTGTGCCACTGTGTGTGTGTGCACTAAAGTATATTTTCAGTTTCATTGCTGAAATATGTTAGCTTAGAGCAACATCACCCATTAACAGTTTAACATGGCTTAGTTTATCAGATTACTTTCAGAGTTGGGTCTTGGAGGACTGATACCAGTGACAGCAATAACTCCATGGATGATAGATATCAGAAAGGTCTGCAGCCTGAAGGAGGAAGGTACTCTTCATGGAGACCAGAGAGGGGACTGTTGGGAGCCACGAGCTCCTATTGGACCCCACAAAGGACAAGATGTTGACCAAGGGGTTTACACATGGAAGAAAAGTGCAAAGGCCAAGCTTTGCTCTCTTGTGATTAAACACAGTGCATTATACATAATCCATTTTCAGTAAATGATGAATCAAATTACTTTTGCCTTATGGTAGTTTTGTCTAGGACTAAAGTTGAGATCTAATGTTAAAATTTTTTAGTTATTAAAAAGATTTTGTATAGCTTATTTTAAAAATAAGTTTTCTTAAAGAGACATGATTTTCTGTTTTACCTTTATTTAATAATACATTTTGTGCCAGAAAAATCCTTTTTTAGGAAAAACCCTTCAAATATAAAGCATAAATAATTCTTCTGTTATTAAGACAGTTTCTATTATAGACATAGAATAACACACCTGCTGCAAGGATGTTATTTTTTTCATTATTCCATGTGCACAGCCCTGATTACAGGAGGTAAAAGATACACATCTCTATATGGTGAATTAGACCCAGTGGGGAGGAAAAGTATATTTTATGACAGATTGTATAATTATTAAAGCTTTGAATAGCCCTCTTTTTAAAAAAGAAATACTTTTAAATGTAATTCTCTGTCTCACTCCTCTATGTGTTATGATGAATATTGATTTCAGGGAAAAAAAGTATATAAAGAGCATCCTTCTCCAGTGCAAATTTCATTACTGCTCCACAAAGTATTTTATATCAAGACTTCCTGAAAGAAGAAATTTTTAAAAGCATCCTTTCCATGTTTCTTCTTCTATTCAGTATTTGCTCACATCTGCAATTTTCAGAATAAGCCCAAACATTAACAATATTTTTTCAAAGTAAAACCGAAAGGTAATTTATAACCCAGATGCCTTGGTTTAAGCCTTGACTCTATTGTGAATTTTTTTCACTGTTCAGATGTACTCATTTTTTAAAAGATTTTATTTATTTTGTTTTTTAGAGAAAGGGGAAGGGAAGGAGAAAGAGAGGGAGACATCAGTGTGTGATTGTCTCTCGCACACCCCTACTGGGGACCTGGCCCACAACCCAGGCATGTGCCCTGATTGGGAGCTAAACTGGTGACCCTTTGGTTCACAGGTGGGCACTCAATCCATTGACCCACACCAGCCAGGGCCAACTCTTAAAAATCAAGTCAATGTTTTAAAATCAATAATGTTTTAAAATGAGGTCTTTAAAAAAGTTAAAAAATATGTAAGTTATCACCAAACCTGTTATAAGATTTGAATAACATTTTCCTATTCATTTCCAGGGCTACAGCAACACACAGGGGCCAGATTATTTTCAAAGATGCTTTAGCCCAGCAGTTGTGTGAACAAGGAGGTAAGGATTATCTTTGATTTCTGCATGTTGGTGTGTCAAAATTATTTATGGTAGGTCCTACATACTATGTGTTGAATAAGCATTTCATTAATCTTACTTGACCATGATGCTTTAAAAATGGAATTACTGCCCTAGCAGGTGGTTCATTTGGTTGGAGTATCCTCCCATACACCAAAATTTGCCAATTTGATTCTCAGTCAGGGCAGGTTGCTGGTTTTATCCTTGGTCATGGTGTGTCTGGGAGACCACCAATTGATCTCTCTCTCTCTCTTTCTCTCTCTCTCATCAGTAAACATATCCTCTGGTGAGGATTTTTAAAAAATTGAATTACTGACCCTTTCATACCCCTAATAATTACTTAGCAATTACTGATAAATATCTGTAAACTTCTGAAAATACTACTATGAACAAAAAAATCTATCTTTTTTTCACAATTTTTTTCTCACAAATTACATTTAGTTGTACTAGAAATATACACATAGATCTTGGTAATTTTAGAATTCTGCAAAAACACTTAATGCTGCAAAACCACATCTGTCTAATTTACCACTTAAATTTCTATGAACTTGGTTAATTACTTTTAATGTTTAATCATGTTATATGTTATCTATATGCCTTTACAGCTGTATACACTATTAATTTTAGACTTATGATAGATACTGTATTATGTTAGATAGATTAAGTGTACATTAAGTACTCACATTAAGGGTCTTCTGCTTTGTGATTGCCTCATGTATGTGCAAGCCCTCACCCACACCAAACTCTGACAAATGCATGTACACATAGGTGTACGCACACATGTGTGTGTGTACACACATGCATACTGAAAAAGTAAAGACCAGGATCCATGTCTTCACACAAATTCAGTCCCTCTATCTCTTGAGCTTCCACCCAACTTGTGTGTTCATGTAGCATTTCCCACTTCACATAATTTTCTTCTGAAAAGGATGGATGCCACCTTTGAGAAAATGAGCTTCTCAAGTTCTGTTTGGTTCCCCAGAACCTGCCATAGTGCCTGGCATATGACAGACACTGAAAAAAATTATTGATGGATTAAATATGAGTTTTGCTAAGCCATACACATATTTCTTTTTTATTGAATTTATTGTATTGACATTGGTTAATAAAATTATATAGGTTTCAGGTGTACAAGTCTATAATACATCATCTCTATATTGTATTGTGTTTTTGCCACCCCAAGTCAAGCTTCTTTCCACATCCATTTATCCTACCTTTATCCTCTTCTACCTCCCCCATTCCCCCCTTCCTCTGGCAATCACCATACTGTTGTCTGTCTATGCAGTTTTTCTGTTTGTTTGTTTTGTTTTCTCTCAATCCTTTTACCTTTTCAACCCAGCTTACCCTCCCCTCTGACAGCTATCAGTCTGTCCTTTCTATCTATAAATCTGTTTCTATTTTGTTTGTTAGTTTATTTTGTTCATTAGATTTCACATCTAAGTTAAATCATATGGTATTTGTCTTTCTCTAAGTGGCTTTTTAAGCATCTTGACAATGAATATATTTGAAGCCAGTTTTTAGAAATGTTATGCCCTTTACACCATCAGCATAGACATATTATCATTTTTTGTTTACAGAGATAAGTTTCAGGGATATTTATTCACATAGAAATTACAAGTCTTGAATTTAATACTATCACACTGCTAAAGAGAATCCAATGGACTTGGGAGAGAATGAAGAAAAATTATATTGGTTTTGAAAGGCCTAAGAAAATATCATTTATTATTTGTAGTAATATATACATCATCAATATGGCTTTATCTAAGTAATGTGATACTTGATGATTATTACTGGCAAACTACTACTAGTTTACACACATAACTCTTGAATGAGAAAACCCCATTCTAATTATAGTTTCAACCTTCTAATCATTCAGTATTCATGTGTTAAACAGATTTTTATTCTGTGACTTCTGAGAATGAGAAAATGTCATTGCCTTTACAGCAGGCTCAAGAAATATATCACAAGGTAAATAAATTTTCAGACTATGAAAATGTTCACATTATTGAAAATATAGAACACCATACATACAGCAGTGAACATTAATATCCTGAAAACTACATTGTGTTAGAAACACATGTCTAATTTTAGTAACATTTGTTATTATCTAAAAGTTGATCTTTTAAGCTTGAGACTTTTTAATCATTTATATTGTAAATGAATTGTTGAGACTAGTTTATTTAAAGTGAAAAGAAAAAGCTCCCCCAAACTATGGTACATTTATGCAATGGAATACTACCCAGCAGAAAGAAAAATGTTCCTACCCTTTGCAACAGCATGGATGGAACTGAAGAACATTATGCTAAGTGAAATAAGCCAGTCAGTGAAAGATAAATATCATATGATCTCACCTATAAGTGGAACCTAATCAGCAGAACAAACAAGCAAGCAAATGTAACCAAGAACATTGAAATAAAGTACAAACTGACAGTAACCAGAGTAGAGGAGGGAGATGGATAGTGGGGGAAGATAGGGGAAGGTCCATCAAGGAACATGTATGAAACACACATGGACAAAGCCAAAGGGGGTAGGTTCTAGGGTGGGAGGTGGGGATGGGTGGGGTGGGGGCTGTGGTGGGGTGAAAATGAAGACAACTGTACTTGAACAACAATAAAATAAAATGTTAAAAAATAAAAATAAAAAGCCAAGAAAAATCACTGGGAAAAAGTTCTCAACTAGTGAGAAAAAAATGTTGCATAAGAACATGATTTACATGATGGTAGACATGGATGTTATTAAAAATGCCCTTCAGACCAGAACCAGAGGAAAACAGTGAGCTCTTCAATAGCAACTATTCAATTGAAATCATATCAATTGACCCAAGATAGGATGGGGAAAGAATATTAACAAGAGTAATGGCTTCCTGCTGTCAGGAATAATAAGGGAAGCAATTGGTGGTATAAACCATATATTTATTTTGGCCCTATCTACTTTTAATTAACACATTAGTTATCTTTAAAAATAATACAAATTTAACATGTAATAATTTTTGCATTAGATGGGAATTATCCAATATACACAAATATTAGAGAGAAAAACATGACAGTCTCTATATACCACACACAATGCCTTTCAATTACAACATTCTCAGTACATTTGTTGATTTTAATCAAATTAAGCAATTTAAACAAAGCAAATTTTCCTTTGTGGAGCTGGAGGACAGCTATTATTACAAGACTATATTGTTAGCTAAGCCTATTGGAAAAGTGAAAGGATCAGAAAACATACTAGCAATGTCTTAGATAGTCTGTAATCTTGATCCCTTTCCCTAAAAGTCATTCACTGAAGGATTTTATTCTGCAAACATGTACCATAACCCGAAAGACCCTGTCCTAACTCATAGTGCTAAGTGAAAAGTCCACTTCCTATTCCTGAAGGCTAGGATGTAAATGGCAGGTCACTGGATCTCAGAGGTAGCTAAATTTGCCTGTGGTTCTAAGGAAAGGCATCTGGGGCACAAGTCCTGAAGAGTCAGCAGCAATTTAAGGAAAAAGGAAGGAAGATTCCATCTCTCTCCTCTTCACATTCCCACTGACCTGACTTAGATCAGGTGCCATCACTTCCTTTGGGAATTACTTAAATGCATCCTGCCTGTTTTCTTGCTCTTACTTTCTCTACACCTCATAAAGCTCTGTATAATCAGCTTTGTAAAATGAAAATAGGATTCTATCATTTCCTGCTTAAAACCCTTCAGTGTCTCACTTGGAGGTAATAGTTTATCTTCAGAATAATCCCTACTGCTTATTACAGCATACAAAGAAAATTTTTTACCATCTGGCCTAATTTTCCTCCTTGCCTCATTTCTGTCATCCTCTCATTCTCCTCAGACTTCCTGGAATGCACCTTACTTGATTACCCAAATGTTTTTGCACTCCATACCCTCCCTGTTTTCTTTACCTGGATGACCCTTTCAGGTCCTCTTCACTGGGCTAAGTCCAGCTTTCAGATACTGCTTAGGTATTAACTCCTTCTAAGAAAAATATCTCTGATCCCACTCAAGCTGCTCAGTCTGGTCTTGGCAACTCTCAAACATGGTGACATAACTCTTGAGTCACAGCAGTAACACAAATGGAAACAATGTGAGCACTATTATGTGCCAGACTCTAAGCACTTTACAAGCATGAACTTATTGAATCTTTCCAACATCCCTCTAAAGAAGGAACTATTATGATCCCCACTTTATAGATGAGGAAACAAAGGTACAGTGAGAATAACTTTTTTAAGGTCACACAAATAGAAACTGGTGGAGCTGGGATTGAAGCCAAGGCAGTTTGTCCAGTAGCTCCAGGTATAACCATCCAATTACAATGCCTTTCAAAGTCTCTTATTTGATCATCTGTTTGTTCATTTTGACAACTATTAATGCATAGTATAATAAGAATATCATTACATGTGCCTTATCTGCCATTAGGTATCAGTTTCTTAGGGTAGGGGCTGTGCTTTTTATTACTGAATTTATAAAGCCTCTTACAGTGTCTGTTGCATAGTATGCACTCAGTAAATGTGTACTGGATGAATGAAAGAACAATTGAAATAAAATAGTTTGATAGATGTGAGAAAGAGGAAGCTACTGGCAATTCCTTATAGCTAAGCCATGAGGCTGGGAGGATAAGTGGAGCCAGTACAAAGGACTCTGTGCTTGGCAGCTTGAACATTGTTCTGCAAGCAGTGAGAAGCAGGGGAGTAACATGAACAATTTGTGTTTTAGAAAGAAAACTGGGGATAGGGATGGAACGGGTTACAGAGGTTAGGAATTAGAGACAGCTAAACACAGTAGCAGGATAGTGTAGTCATCCTGATGAGAACTGAATTTTAAGGTAAATTAAACTTTGATCTTGGAGGCCAGAAAGAAGCAGATATGTTAGAGAAACAAGAGAGGTATCATGTGGAGTGTGAGCTGGAGAGAGAATCTAGGGTGACTCAGTGGTTTCTGATCTCAATGACTGGGTGGTTGATGATGCCAGGAACTGCAAGAAGAAATGAAGAAAATGTTAGAGATGTTTGAAAGAAAAGATAATAAATTGGACTTGGACATAATTGGCTCTGGCAAAGCTGCTTTCAGTCCCAGAGAGCTCTCGGGCAGCCTTCTGAGAAGAGAGGCAGGTTTGAGAGCCATCAGCATGTTGATTCTGAAGAGAGAATGTGTTCATCCAGGGAGATCCCTGGAACAAGGGAGAAGGGCTGAGTGTGGAATGCCAGGCATTGTGCAGGAACAGGAGGAAGAGGGAATTCTGGAGAAGAGGCAAGCTTCAGAGGTAGGGTGAACTCTGGGAAGACATTTCAACATAGAAAAGTTGTTCAACAGAGACAAAGGCTTCTGAGAAAATGCAGAGGATGAAGTATGCAAACAGGCTTTAGGATTTTGCATTTGGAAGATTATTGGCACTTTGACTATAAATTAGGATGGTTTTAGGTGAGGCCAAACCATATGAGGCTGCCTTGTAGTATGAAAAATTCTTGCCCAGGCTTTGGACTCAGTCAAAGAAAGGGAGATTATTGTAAATTGAAAAGTAAAAGTGAGGCAGTGTTTAAAGTTGAGGCTTTGAAAAAAAATCTAGGATTAAATACAAGCGGAGAAGGGGGCAGACAACCAGAGGTTGCAGCCTCAGAGGAAGAATGAATGGGCTCACTCTCTCTCTTTCATTGCTCCCCTCCCTCCCTCCCTCCTTCCCTTCCCTCCCTCTTTCAAAAATCAGAATGTATTTATAGGCTTTCAATGCCTTGTAGCCAAAGACCACAAGGAGCATACCTGGAGTTGGCAGGTTTAAGTTCAGAACTTGATCCAGTATGGGAGAATGCACATCATGGAGAACTGTGAAGCATCTCAGTAAGTGGATATTACAAAAGGATTATGAGATTTGGGCCTACATTTCATGATTTAAACTAGGGTTTAAGGAAGTGGGGTTTTGCTCTGCATTGGATGCAGTCAAAAAGTGGGGATGAAACTATCATTAGGAATCTCAACAACTTATCTAGAGGGAAAGCAGAATAGAGTGAGGCTAGAACTGTAATTGGTGAAGAAGGAGCAGCTACTCCTAGCAGCCAGGAGAGAGGGGCACCTGGCCTTTTGTGAGCTGAGCAACGTTCAGGTTGTACCTATGTTCAGACATGATTACCAAGTGGTCCTCTCTTGATCTATCCCAATCACAGAGTGGCTTTGTTTGAAGTTGATGATCTATGAAATCATTTATGTTCAGCAGGAGAACAAGGAGGCCCTGCTGTACATCCAGACCGGCTCCTGGATTCCTCTCTTAAATCTAAGAAAAGGATGCTAGTGCACAGTCATTGACTTTCGGATTTATGGGGACTTTGGAATCATAGAGAAAGTAGGCATTGTGTTCCAGAGAAAGTGGATGTGGCTCAAGGCTCTGTGTGACCTACTCTCAAGTCACCAGCACAAAGTACAGATTCAGTAAATGATAAAGGGAAGGGATCTTCCTGGAGCAAAGTTTTAATAATCAAGGTCAAAGAGTTTGAAATGAAAGGACTAAGTAGATCAGTGTGGTGATATTGTGTTTGTTTAATTATTTTCTTTCAAATTTTATGTTTTCTATTTTTTTTACAGTGAACTTCTATTATTTGGGTTATAAAGAATCCATGCAAGTTTCCCCTTGAAATAACAAATAACAATATACTTGTGAAGGAGATGGGGCAACTCTACTGAGGCAGTTGGAATAAATCACTTGTAAGAACTGAAGGAAAATTCTCAGTAAAAGTTCGCTATCTCCTCCTGTGTGAGGATTTCCCTGACTCTCTTAACATGATTGATCTTGGTTGTGTCATAATTTTTTCAATTACTCATGTTCCCTAACTGCAAGCTTCTTGAAGGCAGGAACTCTATGACTTAATGTTTTGTTCTTAACATCCAACAATGTTTGCCATAATGCAGACACTCTTATAAATGTTGTCTGAATATTTACCTTAAACATTTTACTATTGAAGAATCACTGCCCTTTCTAAAAAATCTTCTTTAACCCTGAAACTTGCCATTCAATACCATGAGGCAGTGTGGCTATTAACACTGACCTCAGGTTGAAAATGTATGAATCATCATACTAAGAAATCTGAAAATTGTTCACTATCTAAACACTAATGAATCCCCTCAGTGCTCCTAGAATATAAATTAGGTTCAAGGATTTTAGCTCTTCACTTTGAATTCTGAGGTCCTAAGTAGTTGTAAACACATATCCAGCTGAGTTCTGCTGACATGTACAGAGGAGGAACCAAGGTATTCATCTCTCAAGGCCAGGGGGTGGGGGGGAGGTGCTAGGTTGTCTACTCCTAATTGTTTTGAAATGTGTAAGGTGCTAGTTTTATTCACCAGGAGTAGAAATAAAGAAGTTGATTTATTTAACATTCAGTACTTTACAAGGATTATTGAATGCCCAGCATGGGTCAGGCACTGTTCTAGGCTAGATCTTGGGATACATGAACAGAGCAAAGATCCCTGATCTACTGTAGCCTATATTCCAGTGGAAAGGAGACAATAAATGATATACAACAAGAGATTAAATGTGATACCATGATGGAAGTTGGCAAGTACTGTAGGAAAAGATAAAAACTAAATAGGTAGTACTGTGTGGTTAGGTGGAGGGGGAAGAGGCAGATTGCAATTTTAAATAAGGTAGCAGGTAAGATAGGCAAGCCTCACTGAGCTGACACCAGAGCAAAGACCAAGAAAGACTAAGGGAGTTATCCACGCCACTGTCTGTGGGACTGTCCAGAATGTCATGAAGTGATTTTAAAGGGAAATGTAGTAGTGTTTTGTGAACTACTGTTGGAGATGATCAAAGCAAAGGATAGAGATTTCAGAATAGACTGAAAATCCAAATGGAACTAGAGGAAATCAGTCTTTTTCAGGAATTATTATTGAACAATCTAGAGAAAGCTATACACCCAATCCATATTCCTCAGAATCACATAAAAGGAGTTCTGTTGAAAATGTTAATATGAGTTTGTTATATATAGAGTAGGGCAAAAGTAGGTTTCAGTTGTATATGTTGAAAATAAAATAATAGTTAATAAATAATAATACAAGAAAAAACTTCAGGTTTTGTGCGACCTGTTGGAACTCTTGTAAAACAAAAGTCACAAGTGTAAAGCTGATGTGAGTATGAGCAGGGACCTCAAAAGAAAAAAAGAAAATTATTTTCTGGAGGGTAGACCCCTTGTAGTACAGGCTTCCCGCTCTAGGTGAGTGTTCTAGGAACCCATTTGTATCAGCATACCAGCTGGTATTATTGTGAGAGGCTGTGTTCAGCTTCAGTGATTTTTTTTTTAAGACTCAAATTTGCCCATTTCATTATGGGTGATTTACAAGCGGACCTGCCTACACCATGCTGAATGTTCAGCAGTTTTTAACTAAACCAGCATGACCCCCATGTCCCACGCTCCCTGTTCACCCAGTTTCTTCCTGAGTAACTTGTTTTTGTTTTTCCGGATGAAAAAAGGCTTCAAGGGGAAACATTTTGCTTATGTGGAACGGTGAAACAGAAAATGGCAGAAGCACTAAAAGGCATCAAAATTGATGAGTTCACAAACTGAGTAGTGGAAGAAAACATCTTGATAGGTGTATTGCATCAAATGGAGAGTACCTTGAAGGTGACTGAAGTTTAAACATGTAAGAATAAATATGCAATATTTTATAAATAAATTCCAGGTTTTGCAGGGTTTCCTCTTGAACATCAGCATGGCTGCTACTGGGTCACCATTGTGCATACATCACAGTGGAGGCTGGAGCAGGGAGAATAATGGCTTGTATGTATATCTACTGGCCTCTGAGCTTCTTGGCATACCCTCTTCAAACACATACATTGATTATTTAGCAAGGCCAGATGGCAGGCTTAGCAGTCAACAGCAGTCATGCCCTATAGTGCCACCAAAGAGTACATGCCATTTATAAACCATGCTGGAATTCTCTGTTGTTTGGATGATGGAAGTGGGTATAACTAGAGGCAAATGTTTTATGTCAGGAGGAAAGGGGTCAGGCTTACAGCTGGAGCAGGAAAACTTCACTGCATTCTGCCAGGCTCATCAGTTTTTCTGCTGGTCATCACCCTTGGAACAGTGAGTGGTAGAAAGTATATGCTCTCTAAGGGCCATTGGATCATGGTAGTAGGCAGTGTATTTCTGTTATTCAGTCCCCAATGTCTTTGGAATATTTTAATCCTTTTAACAAGAATTGGTGAAATTTATTTAAGCTGTGAGATGGAGGGAGATAAAAAGTTCAATAAACAAGTTCATAAAGTGAATGAGTTATTTAACCTACCTTGATATTTTTCAGTACTTTAAGAATACCTTTTAATGTGAGATGATTGATATGTTAATTAGCTTGGGAGTGGTGATTATTTCACAATGTAGACATATATCAAAATATCATCCTTCATGACAGCATGGATAGAACTGGAGAGCATTGGGCTGAGTGAAGTAAGCCAGGCAGTGAAAGACAAATACCATATGATATCATCTATAGGTGGAACCTAATCAACAAAACAAACAAGCAAGCAAAATATAACCAGAAACATTGAAATAAAGAACAAACTGATAGTAACCAGAGGGATGGGGGATGAGGATAACAGGGGAAAGATGGGGAAGGGTCATCAAGGAGCATATATAAAGGACCTATGGACAAAGCCAAAGGGAGGGAAGGATAGAGGGTGGGAGGTAGGGATGGGAGGGGCAGGGGAAAGTGGTGGTGGGAAAATTGAGACAACTGTACTTGAACAGTAATAAAGAAAAAAGACACAGAAAAAAACATTAAGTCGTATACCTTAACAATTTTTATTTTTCAGTTATACTTGAATAAAGCTGGAGGGGGATAGCTTTTATACCCAAGTATTGTATGAATTGTAGATTAGATCTCAGTAGCTTATCTGACTAAGTGTCTTTCCAAATGTGATTTTTCATTAAAATGCAGTTTTTAAATTAATTTCAGACTAAGCATGTCAGAATTGACTAATAAACCAGTCAGAATTGGGTTTTACTATTCTACTTTAATGGTTGAAGTGAAAAATGATGAATGAAGCATTTCACTTGAATTTGCCCAATGTTCAAACTTCTGCTAGTCAAAGACATCTGTTTTCCCCATGGCTATATTTTGCAGTTTGCATTCCAGTTTAGCAGTTACATTACCATTCCTGACATCCCTGCACTTTGTAATTTATAAACAAAGGGAGCTGAATTAGAAGGCTCAGATAAAATCTCCCAGGAGCCCTCAATTTTGCTTCATGGTCTCACAAACTGTCCTACAAAGGAAGAAACAGTAGCCCTCCTAGGGCAGTGGCTGGCAAAAAGTGTCCCTAAATGATCCTTATAACAGACAAGATTAAGGGGAATGAAAAAGAGGTGACTCCCTGGAGCCATAGTAAAATGTCTTGCTACTGGCTCTAAGTGGATCTGACTACTTTTTAAATTTTCTCAAGATCAGTGTTTTGGACTGGTGCTGTTTTCCCGGAGATAGCTGAACATAATAGATTTAAACAGCTTTTTTTTTTTTTTTTTCAATTGTCAGGGCTATATACATTTCTACTGGACAGTTTTATCTAATCCAAAGTCAAAGCATCAAGAATTATGCCTACTTGAATTTGACATTTAGTTCTTTTGGATGTCAATAGAAATACCCTTTCTACTCCAGCTGCTATGTAATCTGCTGGATTCTGTCATATTTTGAAGGACAAAGGCTAAATTTGGATCTATATAATTACTTGGAGAAGGGCAACAAAGCTGTGGTTAAACACATTAAATTATTATTTTATTTTGGCTTGTGAAATATTATTTCATGCAACCTGTCTCTCTAACTGTACAAGTATCCACACTATAGTCTTTCCTGTAAGCCAGCTTCCAGCCTTTGTCATGGACTGGAGGTGGTGGGCCACATATACTACCAACAGCCCTACAGGCAACATTGGCACCAAAGAATGACAGTGAGTCAACACAGGTGACTATGCTATTCACTCAGCTTTTATTAAAGCAGGTTCAATCCAAATCTATAATAACCCAATAACAATAATAATTACTCAGAAACAATCAGCAATAACATTACACAAGAGAATTGGGCGATAATGAACCTGAATCTCAAGAGTCCAGATCACATCCAGTCTGGGAGGCAGCCAGTCAGCATCTTGCAAGGCAGAGTCTGTGGCGGCTTCAGAGTCAGGCTGGAGCAGGGATGATTGGAGCAGTGGAACATCTCTCAGCCATCTCAGCTCCACTCAGTTGTTTCAGCTGTCTGTTTGAAGTCTTTTGCTTTCATATTCTAGTATGATGCAATGTTGCATCAACCTTTGATTAACATATGTTGTTTAAAAAGTGCCACCTCAATAAGCACATATTGATTATGTCTCTCCACTGCACATTCTCTGAGAGGATGGTGTTTCTCCTCAGGTAAGTACATGTCATGTACCACAATGTACTGCTAATGCTCAAGGGGTTGCATCATCCCTCTGAGTCATTGCTCTACTGTGCACTCTCTAAACACAGCATCTTAGTTGTCAGGATTGACACCATCTTAGTTCAGTCCTGCTCTCCACAAACCTATTAATCCAACCTTATTTTTATACTTGAAGATTCAATTGTTTAATGTAATAATTAATACAGATTTTCACAATCAACTTCTTAAGAGTTGGAATTCATTAATATTAGTCAACACATACTATGCCATGTTCCCAGGGGAAATATGTAGAACACTGTACCAGACGTATGATAGCTGTGTGGCAAATAAAGCTGTTTCACAACCTTTTCTTAAATAGCTTGTGATATAGGTATTCTAGTGCAGATCTAGAAGAGAAAGAGCAAAAAAACACATTTATAGAAAAATGTAAACTAAGTGGAGTGGCAGTCCTGTCATCTCCTCTGAGGACTTGCTATACAGTTTTTCCTCCCTTTTTAAATCATCAGCTTCTTCCTCATCACCATTCCCTACTCTCAGAGAGTCAGGAATGCAAAGTGGTTAAGAGCATGGACTTTGGAGCCATCTACTTTTGGATTTGAACTTCTGTTCTGGAATTTTCTAGCTATGTAATTTCCACTTTTTTACTGTAATATAGGGAAAATAATATTAGCTACTTTTTTGATTGTCTCGTACCATTTCCAAGAGCCAAGCGCAGTATTCTTTTTTTATTGTTGTTCAAGTACAGTTGTCTCCATTTTTACCCTACTCATCCCTGCCTTTCACCCTCAAACCTACCCCCTTTGGCTTTGTCCATGCCAACACAATATTCTGTGCCCAGAAGGAACATAGTAAAATCATGAGAATTAAATGCAATAATGACGTTCTTGGGATATTGGCTTGCACATAACTACCCTGTAAATATTAGCTATCATTATTATTATTGTACACTTACATTAGGATGTCATTTGGGTACCTTGAACACAATATATTCAAAACTGAATATACTTGACTTTTCCCCAAATCTGGACCCTTTTATTGCAATTCTGATTACTGACTTAATCAACCCAGTCACTAAATGGAGACAGGTAAACATTACTTTCTTTATTCCTTTCTTTCATCCACATTTATACCCAATGTGTCTCAGACCAATTTATATTATCTTCTTCATATTTCTTAAACCATTACTGTTCTTCCCACACCTATAGCCATTTCTTTGTTTCAGGCTTTCCACACATCTCAGTGTTCTTAAACACAAACCTTGTTTTTTGACTGCCAGCCTCAAATGCCATAACTACAATAATTTGCCCTGTTCAGCCTGGTTTTCAATGCCCTCCATGATCTAATGCTGCCTCTCTCTCCAACCTCATTTCTGCACTTAAGCACTCTCCACACTTCCCAGCCTCACCTAATACCAGGCTCTCTACTTCAGCTGTAATAAGCACTGATTTCATCAAATATGTCATCCTGTCCCCTATCTCTGTAGCTTATATATATTTCAATTCCATTCCGTGGAATACCCTCCTTATTACCCCCTCCTGTGTCTTACCCATGAAGTTGTACTTATACTTAAAGATCCAGCTCAAGTCTCTCCTCCTCTATCATCTTTATTTTTTTATTGTTGTTCAAGTATAGTTGTCTCCATTTCCCCCCCACTGCTCTCCCCTACCCCACTGACCCCCATCTCCTACCCTCAGTCCTAACCTCATTTGGTTTGTCCATGGGTTCTTTATACATGTTTCTTAATGACCCTTCCTATTCTCATCTTTATTTTTTATCATTATTCCACCTTATACTTAATAATCGAATTTAATTCACCATATTGCATTATCATGTTTTAACTTCTACATGTATTTCCCACTGCAAGTTGAACCCCTTGATCCAGCAGATATTGGATCATTTTTATATTCCCAGTGCCAGACATAGTGCCTGGCACTCAAATATTAGCTGAGGGAATGAATGAACCACATATAGCAGATATACCTTTCCAAAATTGTCTAATTACTATTGTTTCTTTAATTGCAAGCTAACGTACACCTCTTGTACCCCAAGAACTGCTTTTATAATTGCATCTAATCTTATGTACTCTTTCCTTCCACAGTGATGGATTTTATTAGGAACAGCCCTACAAGATTCACAGTTGGATAGATGTTATTTCAAATGATATTTATTGCATTGTGTTCAGTGTCCCCTTCCTAAGAAATCACATGAGAAACTTTTCTTAAGTCTCTGTATAATAGCCACCCTTCTCCTGAGCAATGTGTGTTCTTTCATGCCATGAACTCTTTGATTTCTGTGACTTTATAGCTTCAGACCAATCTTAAGATGTCATTGCATTCATGGTGCATACTTATCTCAACTGGATGCATTTTTTCTGTCCCTCATTTGTCATCATCTTTGATTTTCCTCTTTATTGTCTTGTTCAATTGTTTGCCAATTTTGTAAGCTGCCTCAAATCTATTTTACAACAAGACAAATTATACAATTTATTCTTAGGTGTGTAAAGGAAAGTGAAAAAATGAAGATAATAGCATGTGTAGCAGTGACTAAGAAAGAATAGAATATTAGAACATTTGAATTTTCTAATTACAATGGTTTTAGCAATATGTCTTGCTGAAGTTATTGGTACTCAATCATCTAACATTTTTGGAGCAACTATGTGCTAGATATTGTGCTAGGCATGGGGGTGCAGAGATATACATCTCTGTTCATAGGAACTCGCAGTCTAATCAGCTCTAATTTCCATTCTGGCCTCTAGGTTTGTGACTGAGATACAAAGAGGATACCATTCCCCAAAAGGGACCTCTTCCAGAGACAATAGGACATTAACTCTTTTATTTATTTTATTTTTAATTGAATTTATTGCAGTGACACTTTTTAGCAAAATTATATAGGTTTCAGGTGCACAATTTTACAATACATCATCTGTACACTGTATTGTGTGTTCACCATCTTTTAGAGTATAGACTGAGCTTCTGTAGCCAATAGAAGTGTATTTCTCAGTTATAAACCAGTCTAGAGGTAGGTGGTCCAAGGCTTGTGGAATGGCTCTACTATGTACAACATAGCTTCCATATCCAGGGGCCAAGCTGGATGCTCCAATACTTACATGTTCTAGCAGCAGGAAGGGTAAAAGGCCAGAGTAGAATGCCCATTTTTTGCAAGGCATGACACAGTCCTGAAAGTTACCCAGGTCACTTCTCCTCACCATTCTATGGACAAAACTTAGTTCCTTTGCCACAGGAAGTGCATGGGATACTGAGAAATATTCTTCTAACTGGGAGCCCTAGTCCAGTTAAAATAAAGAATGGAAGAATAGGTATTGATAGACCTCTAGCAAATTTCTGCTAACATTAGCAACAAGGGTTTTTCTTGTTCTTCTTAGTAATAGTGGTATTAATATTGTTTTATTATTATTATTTGATGATGATGATGATAATCCTGATGTTCCTTCATACTTCTAAATGCTATTTAAAAGTTATGTACATATTCTCAGTCTATTGGTCATTTTATAGCTGTACTTCCTCTCCTCTACTTCATCTATGAATTTCATCTCTTCAAGTTCTCAAAGGCCTAAGATTTTTTAAAAATTGCTATACAGTCATATTTAAAAAAATAATAATCCATCAGCAATTCAGATAATATATTATTTTGTCTTTTTATTTTTTACTTAAAACTTTTATTTATATCATAGGCAAAGTTTTGAAATATAGGTAGATATCACTCCAGAAAAGGTGAGGGCATGAGCATGGCAAAAACTAGTCATAAGTTTTAGTGTTTAAGATATCATTATTGGCAACTCATTGTAGAATAAATCTTACCTGAAAGAGTTCGCTGTTCCCCATTTGTAGATTATAAACATATATTTTAGTTTTGCTCCTATTTCATTTATTTTATAATATGAAAGATGATAAGTTGTTATGAGACATGAATCGAATTGGGATGGGAAATAGGAGAGGAAAGGAAGAGGAAAAATACTTCCTAATATTGCTGGTTCTGTGTATAATTTAGCTATCTTTAAATATTAAGTAATCTTTTATGTTGACCATAAGTATATTACTGAACACAAGGAGAACTATTTTCACTCTAAATTTATAACATTTTTAGAAGCTTAATTATTATACTTGAAGGTCAAATGGTGCTTTATTGCAATAAAATACAAAAAAGTAATAAAGAAATTATTCCTGGGGAGATGAAAATCTAGATTCATAGCTCATTAAATTGTAACTTCATGGGCCATGTCTAATTTGTCATATTTAGCTTCAGAAGTTTTATGCATTTGAATTTCAAATTAAGTGAATACCTGAGGCAAAACTACCTAGGGCCTTTGAATTTTAAAACAATTCAGAAAGTATAGTTCCCATAACATAATACTTTTATTTGTAAGAACTAGCTATCACTATATATATATATTTCTTATCTGACTCAAAGAATTTTTTAATTTTAAGTAACCAATAATATTAACACAAAGTTCTTTAACCACTCCCTCAATTCATTTTTTAGGCATCCCTTTTTTTCTGCCCAGCATATTGAAATTTCCATCATTTGTACTGACTAATTTGTTGAACAATTTGGCTGAAATATATTTTAGAGTTACATGGTTACTTAAAAGTTTCTTTCCAAAATAAGTCAGTTTAAATAAACATTTTTATCAAAATAACAACCTTTAGGGGAATGCAACCTGGCCTCATTCATTCTAATGTGTCCTTATGAGGTGCTGGTGAGCTCAACTTCTGAAAGAGTATAAACACAGAAATGCTTTTTTAAAAATGAAGCTTTTCTTTACTTTCAGCATGTAATTTGTATCTTGGACAAATTCAGTTGATGAATAAGAATTTCTACTTCAATTTAACATTGAGAAACTATATAATGATCCATGTTTATGATATTTACTAAAAATCACACAAAGATTTATGCTATTAGAATGTAATTAAGAAAAGCATGATTGTGGACTCTAGGATCCAAATAATATCATAAAAGCTAATGTGGAATTGGAGGTGTTTGCTTCCTGTTTTAATATACAGAAACTTTCTGATCTTTAATTTCTATCTGCAAAACTCAGCTAGTGTTCTTTTGCCAGTGTCATAAACAGAAATTATTAATTAAATCCTGTGAGATGCTCTAGATAATATAGAGAAAATATAGTTAGTAAATGAAAAGTAGTGTTCACAGAGTAACTCTGTCTAATGCCAAACAGTAATAGATATTTAACATTATTTGTGTACATGGAAATAAAGAACAAACTGACAGTAACCAGAGGGGAGAAGGGAGGAAGGTAACAGGAAGGAAAGAAGAAGGGTCAAGTCAAGGAACATGTATAAAGGACCCAAGTACAAATATAAGGGGTAGGGAGAAGGACTGAATGTGGGAGGGGGGTGAGTAGGGCAGGGGAGAGTAATGGGGGAAAACAGGAACAATGGTAATTGAACCATAATTTTAAAAATTAAATAAAAAATAAAAGTTTGGAAAGGGGTTGGTAAGTAGTTATTTTCACATAAGAGTGGTCAGATTAACTCACACTAAGTGGAAAATAGTAAGTTACTTAAAAAAATCTCACTCCCAAAATAAAGATATTCCTTAGAAAGGGACCTGCTACTCTGTGAATCTAGACTCAGCACCAACACACATGTGTTTACACATATGGGATAAGTGTTTTTTTTCATTTACTCAACAAAATGTGAGTGCATGCTCTTCCTACTTTTTTTTAAACAAATAAATACTAACTTTGCTTAAAGAGGGCAAGAAACATGCTTTTCTTAGAACACTTGCTACAGAATGTACTTATTTTCTTTCACATTACACCTTAGTCTTTGTGATGTGAATTGCTTGTCTTGATATAAATTGGGTCTCTTTACAACTGTCACATAATAATCATTCACCTTCAGTATTCCTGGCATAATTGTTTTTATCAAATTTGCATTAGTATGGATTTCTTGTAGTCAATCAAGACAGTTCCAGTCTTTTTCTTATGGTAGCTAGTGAAGATTAAGATTAGTAAAGCATTGCAAGAATAGCACAGCTGAATAAAAAGGAAGCTCTACAAGGGGTATATTTTTTCAAACGAATTTTGAAGTATCTCATAAAAACAATGATTCGGGTTTCTTTTACTTTGAACTATATTAGCTTATCAATTTAAAAGCTTTATTCCTGTACTCTTTACATATTCATGAAATATTAGTAAAATTATATACCTAATCTTCAGATCACTTAATTGTTCCATACTATCTAGCAAAATCTTTGGCTAAGCAAATATCTAGAATATCAGTGAAGCATTTCATTATTGATCTAAAACTTTGTATTCTACTTCTGCTGGAGAATTTGGAGGACAAATAACTTTGAAGTGGCACTATCAAAAACATCAAGAGAAATCTGTAAAATAAACTAAAGGGCACATTTATAGTGACTTTGACATTTGTTAAGAACAATTTATTACCTATCTAGTATGAAATGATTTTATTATGCTTAAAATTTTTAAAGTTTCCCAATTTTTCTTGTTCACCTACTCTCAGGAGATATTTGACTAACAAAACTATTTAGATCTTCATTTATTAATACTTTCATTGTACAGTTGCTACCAATTTTGCTGGTAATTTTTAATTTTTAAAGGTCTTTGGCTTTTTTAACTAAAAACACTACAAAATATGCCAGGCTTTCGTCCTCAATCCTTTTCTGGGAACATGGTTTTAAAAAAAACATGGAAGCTTTAGTGAGAGGCTATCATGATTTTTACCTTCTGTTACCTTGCTTTTACCTTTTTATGGTAGAATATTTATTTTAACTTGCCTGTTTATTATTTTATATTTTATATGTGGTTTTGACTAAGTTGATTCCTTTTGATGATATTCAGCATACTACTTAAGTTATCAGGATATAATCAAGTTCAATTTCCAGTTCAGTCAAGTTACTTGAACCTGATCAAGCTTTACAAAGAACATAGTTTCTGTGGATCTCAGTGACATTACATTTTAGTGAAGAATACAGAAATGTGTGTTTATTCTGGGTGCAATATAGAGTTCATTGAAATGTGAATTCATTTACCCTTCAGGTGTTCTGTTAACCCCCCAAACAGTGTTGTAGTCTTGCCTAGGACTGGTGACAAACTAATAGATCTTCAGAATTGTAAGTTGAGTTTATTTATGCATTGCCGGTATTTATGGATCTCCTTGGAGTGATCCATAAAACTTAACTGCAGGACATGGTATATCATGATCACTATATTTTAATCAAAAAACACCATTGAAAGTTTGGCCTCTATTCATTGCATGGTTTATAAGAGTTTACAATTTATTGACAGAGACTTCATGTTAAGCTGAATTGAGTCTACATTTATGGAAAAATAAATGATATAATAAGTAAGCGAATGAATACTTTTCTATAAACCAAAGTGAACTCTTGGTATTCTCAGAATTAATTGTTTCCATAGTATAGGATGTACATTTATCCATTTTTGTAAATCTAGGAATATCCAAGTTTAACATTTCTATGTTAGGATACAAAGTGAGTTCCTCATAGTGTAAAGTTCTGTCCATTCTTTATGTATAGTCTCATGGATCTTATCAATGAAGTTAAATAAAGACCATTTTATGCACCTTCTCCCACAGTGGTTTCTCTGGGTAGAGGCCACTCCAGGATGTCTTACTCCCTCTCTCCAACCCAATCTGCGCTGATAACTAGCAGGGCCACCACCCACAGTATATCCTCTTGTGTATATCCGCAGTCAGCATCTGACCTGGTCTTTTTATCACTGAAAAGACTCCAGGAAGTGAGATGTCCTTTACATTTTTGTTAAAGATGTGTTCTATCCTGTTTTCTTCAAAGCCAAAGCCTACTTCTCTAGGAACATTTTTGTTTTCTCATTCTTAGAACCAAAACTTCCCAGTATAAGCCATTTAAGCAGTTTTATAGGGTAGCTAGAATTGGTTTATGCAATTTCAGATTCGAAGAAACTGGATCCACTTCAAAGGAAGTTGTATCCATGTGGGTGGGGCAGGGTGGAGAAGTCCTGAAAAGAGGCAGAAAATCAGCAACAGACCAACAAAAAGTTGAGATGAAAACACTAAAGCAATCTAGAAAGGTGAGTCACATTTAGTTTAGTAGCAAAGGAGCATGAAAGGTATACTTGGAGGATGCCAGTAGGTATTACATGACAAATAAGGACCTCTCTGAAGTATGCATTTTATATTTAGTAATTCATCCATGTTAGTAGTATGAGGCAAAGCAGATACTATCCAAGTGGGAGTATAATAAATGATGTTGAACTATATTATACTTCTTCAGGCTATTTATTCTAATTTTTCTGTGGTATATTTACCCTGATAAATGTGAAAAAGATGGCAAACTTTGTATAAGCTTAGAAAATTTTGCTTTACTACATAAAACTAGATCAATGTAGCCACTTGGTGAGAAATGATAAAATAAGATTCCTAGGGCCAGTACTTTACTAGATTTTTTACTATCTTTACACCATACATGTGTAAATATTTTTCAAGGAAATCTGCACTTTTCTTTGTATCAAGTTTAATGTGTACAAAGTGCATTCCTTTTTTTTTTTTTTTTGAGGAAATAATGTTTAATTATCTCAGACAGTGGATATTTTTGTTAAAAATATTGAACTGAGCTTTCCTAACTAGTGATTTAAAATATGATTTAAATGTGTTAAGTTAAATCCAGGTAGACATTTACTAGGTGTTTAAACTACCTGAACTATTTATTCTAAAGGATTTTTTGACAAAGTTGTGAGTATGTTTTGACATTTTTCAAGGTTTTTGTTACAGAACACAGGCCACGGGGGGGGGGCAAATATTGGCCCACCCAGGGACACCAAAAACTGTTACACACACACAGGTTTGTTATGTCCACCGCCTTATAGGAAAGACATCTCTCAAAGCCCGAGATTTGTGAAGAGGAAAGAAAATGTTTATTTAATGCTATACAGACTTAAAGTAGTGACCTAATGTCTTCATTAAGATATCAAAGTCCTTTAAGATACCCACAGATGCCCACAGTGCTTCTTTCTCCCCCTGCCCTAATTCAGGGTACCATAACTCAGGAAAAGAAGCAAGCATCTGGATCCAGGCTCCTGACACCGTCAGCTGTGTCACCATCCAGACAGGATCTCTGATTAATCCAAAGCCATGTGGCACCTTCTCATGGCCTACTGGCGAGAGTTCTTTTACCCTTCTTCCAGGCAAAGTCTCTCCTGCTTCCCAGGCCATGTGGCCAAAGGGAGCACCCCAAAGCCACATGGTCCTCTTCTACCAAAGCTGTGGGGGTCTCCACTCTGCCAAAGCCGCGTGGCTCCCACTTCACCTAAGTTGCGGGGAGGGGGTCACCACTCAGCTAAAGCCACATGGTGATTTTCCCTCACAGGGTTGCAGGGGTCCTGACTCTGCCAAAAGCACGTGGCTCTCTCCCTAATGGCTTCCGTGTCTAGGTTTAAATCCCCATGCCAATCTTCCTCTGCAGCCCCATTTCCCACTCCTCCCACAATTGACTACACTTGCCAGCACTCCCTATCCTTCCAGCTTTACTGGGCTGCCATCATAAGTCTGGGCAGGTGTGGCCCCATGGCATGGAGTCAGTCATCTCCAAGCTGTCACACAGGCGCAGTAAACAGGAGGAGTTGCCTTCCAGTTCCATCTTGGGTGGAAGTCACTCCCTTCTTCCTGGCTTAAAGCATGGCCACAGCTATTCAACATATCTATGAAACCAGTTAAAAGTTATAGATATGTTAAATGACCATGCTAGAGGATAGCTGCAAAGCTGTTGCTATGCAAAACTGCTCTCAATGGCCCTGCTCCATTTGTCCCTTTCCCCAACTCACACCTGAGGGGGAAGGGATAAGGACATCTTATATGTCTTTCTAATATTTCCTAGACACGCTGAGTTCTGGGCCCCACTCCAAATCCCTATTTTGGACCCCCTTCCTTGGCTGCACCCTGTTACAGTTTGGATCTTCAATTATTTATTTTCCAAAACATCATAAAATATGTTACCATTAAGAATGAGCTTTCAATTCACTTCAATATTTATTGAAAGTCTATTACTAGCTTAGGTTGGTGTTTTGTGTGGACATATTTTCTTCCTTTGAGGAACTTATTTTTTCTTCAGAGAAAAAACATATACTTAATACAGAGAACAGTTCTGAATGCTACAGGGGTGTCCAATCTGTGGTCTACAGGCTGCATGCATCTGAGGATGGCTGTGAATGTGGCCCAACACAAAATCATAAATTTACTTAAAACATTATGAGATTTTTTTGTGATTATGTGTCACAATGTATTTAATGTGTGGCCCAAGACAACTCTTCTTTTTCTAATGTGGTGCTGAGACACTAAAGGGTTGGACATCCCTGCAAGGGTTGGATTATATGATTAAGACTAGTAGTTTTAAAATTTGGATTTCTATCAGAATTACCTGGGGAGGTTTTTAAAAATACAAATTCTGAGCCTGCATTCCCAGAGATGTCAATTCCATGGGTCTTTTTTCAATGGCCCTCCCCTGGTTATGTTGTAGGTGGTTCAGTGAAAGATGCTATGTGCGAAAATAATTTAGAAAAAGTAAATATCAATTTGGATAGACTCCTTAAAGTAGAGTAAAACATCTTATAACTTATTTTCTTTATTGGGTCCAGGCCCTAATCAGGGTTATTTAAAATCAAGTAAGTAACCACTCTGTAAAGTACATGATTTTCTAACCACTTTGCTATACATCTGAAACTAAGACAGAATAATATTGAATATAAACTGTAATTTAAAAACAAAATAAGTAAATAAAATAGGTTATTTAATTGCTGTCCCTGCAGTTATTTTGTTATACTTATCTAATCATTGTATTGACTAATAAATATTTCTAATTGATATTTGCCATAAATTTTACATAAAATTTAACTATTTCCCAGTTTTTTGAAATTATTATTCTATTTATTATATAAATACATACACACACACACACATATGTTACTTTCCTGCCTCTTAACAAATTTATGTCATGAATACAAAGAGCTACTTTTGTAAGGCAGCTAATATTGGACATGGTAAACTATCATAATAGCTTAAGAACAAAGCAAACAAACAAAAAAATCCCCTTGGTACTTTTTCTTCATTAGGTACTGCAGAATTTCGTATCTTGTCTTTGCAGTGAACTTTCTTGAAAGAGCAGTCTACGCTGTAGTTAAGAGTGTGGCCTCTGAGGCCAAATTCCCTGGGTTCATTTACAGGTCCTGCTTAACACAATGCCTTGATAACAGATGTTCTCAATAGATATCAGCTGTATTAGTATTATTTTAATTTCTCCTTCAACCCTCTTTTCTCTTAAAACTCTCTCTTTTCCTTATTTCCATAATGAAACAAACTCTCAGTCTCTTTTGATAGCTCCTCTTCTTCTATCAGTCCCTTAAATGCACATTTACACCTTCATTTTGCTACCTTTATACCCTACATTCTCTCTAAGTGACTCAGTCTTCTTCCATGACTCCACCACTTCCTGTGTGATAATGATTCCCTAATTGATATCCAGTACAGATCTCCCTTCTAGCTCTTGTTTAGCTCTGTCCAATAGAAGCATAATGAGAGCCACAGGTACAACTTTAAATATTCTAGTAGCCACATTTAAAAAGTAAAAAGAAATAGATTAATTTAATAATATGGTTTACTTAACACAGAATATATAAAATACCAAACATTTCAATATAATGTAGTCAACATAAAATTATTGAGATATTTTACATTTTGTACTAAGTATCTGAAATTTGGTGTATATATTATACTTACAGCACATCTTAAGTATTGGAGTACTTAGTCTGTTTTAAGATTTCATAAAATTTACAGTTGAAAACTAGATTTACATATCCAAGTGTCCTATACCTACTTAATGGTCTTCTAATAACTGAATCAAATATCAAAAATTTATTTTCCTTTAATATCTACATTCACCTTGATAAAATCTGCTCATCCTTTTTTAGAAGAGCTGATTTTGCTTGATACAAAAGCATATCAGTTTCAAAACTATACATTTAACTCATTCATATGCAGTGTAATACTGAGAGAATGTATTTTACATCATTTGCCATGTTTTTGTCATTGATTATTGGATAATTGCAATTACTCTCTGTTTCCAGAAAATCTTAAATTAGAGGTAAAAATTTGGTGAATCTTTGTAAAACAAAAGATTCCACAGCTTAACCAATAAGCATTGACACAAAGCACAAGATTACTAAATTTTTCTTCTGTTTTCTTGAAAACTTCTATAAGCTGGTAATGATTCATATCATTTGCACATATATTCTAGATGTATACTAAACTGTATTTGTTATACTTCCCATACAGTCTGTTTCAAATGACTGAGCATAGGCATTTTTAGTGTGTATAATATGTCAATATGAAGTAACACAACAAACATCAGTTTCTAGTCTTAAAATGCTATTAAGTCTGGATTTTTCATTTAGTATAGCTGAACCACTGACCATTGTGATAGAAATAAATGTTTTCATATCTAACTGAAATTCTTCTTTAACTTATATAAAAGATTTTAAAATTATGCCATGAGTTCTGATTTTTAGGTAGTGAATTAAAAATGTTTTTCATAAATTTGGAAGTGTTTTCAGAAAAAAATACAACCAAAGTATTGATTGGGCAGTGTCCCTTATTTTCAAACTCTTGTTAGAGTGTCCTTTCTTGAAATATGTATTTGAACATTCAATCCATTGCTTATAAATGTTCAGATCATTAAGTTTTCATGGTAAAGTCCAAATTCAGTTTCATGATCTTCTCTTCATCTTCTCAACTTCTCCTTTTCTATGCCCTCCTCTTAAACATTCATCCAGTCATGCTGCACTTGTAGTTCTCCCAAACTGTCCATTTTCTCTTACTTCTCTATGCCATTCCTTTTACTCCAGAAGAAGATCATCTCTCCTCTTCCTCCCCCTATACCTCTTACTCCTGGTAGTCTTTCATACTCAGTGCAGAAATCATCTTCTCTGGAAAGCATTCTCTGGCACCCTCTTCTCCTGATCAGCCTGGAATTAGTATCCCTCCTTTACCCCACATCTCAACCTAGCATCCTCTGAACACTCTACCATGGCACCTACTACACTGTATATTGTAGTTGCCTCCACCAGATGAGAAACTGTTTGAGGGCAAGGATGGTCCTTTTTTCCTTTATTTTTCTAACACCTAAAACAGCCCCTGGCAAGTAATAAGTGCTCAGAAAAGTTTTTTGCATATTCATGAACTACTATCATATCACATTTATATTTTGTCTTTCAAGGGACACCTGACTAAACTTGAATTATAAATGTGTCCTGTGTTCTAGTCTTTAAGAGTAATGTGTTACTTTTAAATATGGCTAGAGAATTAGATGTCTAATTTTATGTTTATTGGCATTTTCTTCTTCTTTAAAAAGCTTCTCACCATTTTATTTTTATATGACCTAAGTTTTGAAAATGCATTTGTAATCATTTATTACTGCATTTTGCTTTTGTTGCTAATCAATCATCTTTCCCTTTTTCTCTTTGGTTCAGCTCCCACAGAGGCCACTATGCACCTACATCTAGGTAAGTGTTTAAGACCCTGATGTCACTAACCTTAGCACTCAATCTACTAAATACTTGTCTCACTCCTCTGGCTATGTGGGCAGATGATACAGAGGTGAGGAAACTCTCTGCCTTCTCTGATTTGCTGATGATTCACTGTAATTAGAGTCAGGTTCAAATTATTCCCGAACATAGCAGCTCACCGAGGAGCCGATCATGCTACCCAGCTGAGAGCTAATGAGAAGACTTTCAAACCTGTTAGCACATTCATAGGATCCTGTTGTGTATGGCCATTTGACAGAGTATTCTTATGCTGAATTTTCCCTAGTTCTCCTACCCATTGTAAACAGAACATAGAAGCAATGGTTATAGAGCTATGGGCGTGGAGAAATTTATCTCATTTCAGATTTGAAATTTCTGTTCAGATTAGTCCTGCATTGTAAAAAGATAAATAATTTGGTCATTTCTTCAAAAACTTGAACAAGACTGTTTAAATAATTATCTGCTTTGTTTAATGTCACCATGTAACATTACCACCGTTCATTTTTCTCATGATCTCTTTATAGTGCCAGGCACTTCATAGGCCACCATTCTTGAGGCAGAATTATGTAGTGGTTAGGAGTACAGATTCCAGAGCCAAACTGCCTCATCTCACATTCACCACTTTCTAGCCATGTGACATTGAGCAAGTTAACCTCTCTGTGCCTCAGTTTCTACATTTGTAAAATGGAAGTAATAATAGTACCTACCTCCTAGGGTTGTTAAGAAGATGAACTGAATTCATATTTGTACAGTATATAGTCAATGATACAACACTGTTGGAATAGATACATGAGCACATAACCATTGAGGCTATCTCATGCCTTTGTAAAAAATTCTGTATGAAACAAAAGATTTTTAAGAGTTAAATTTCTTTCTTTTTCAGTGAAGACTTGTTTTAAAAGCAATTTCTTACCCTGAACTATTTAATAAGAATGAAAAGAAGTCATTCTAGCTGGCTCTAGCCTTTTCAGATGTCTCTCACTGTAGGACTTGCAGATGGGTCAGTGGTTTGTCTCTTGGGCTTTTTCTTTCAACCTATAAACCCAATTAATTTATTTTTCTCTTTGGAAAATATGCCTGGAGAAACTCTACTTTTATGTAATGCTGCAGCTTGGGGCTGCTCTTCTTTGGCAGATAAACATCAGCACTTAGAAGCGTGCCTTCTGGCAGCAGAGGCAGGCTGGTGACTCACAGTGGCCCAGCTGAGTCTTGAGTCTCAACCACCTTGGGTATTTGAGAGAGCTGTACCCTGTAGGCATTTCAGGCACTGTGTCTAATTGCTCAGAGGAATCATTAAATCATTCCCATGCACAGAATACATTACGGTGTTCTCTCCAGTGTAAATCCTATTCTCCCTGTTATCATCCTAAGGCTTTGAATCTAAAGCCATTCCTTTCAATACGTGCTGATTCACTGGTTTCCTGGACTTTGTTATCTGCTTACCTGCTGACATACCTGATATAAATAGGGTGAGGATGGCTATAGGTGGTGATACCACTGAAGAGAATTTATAAGTATGCTTTCTGATATTTGGAGTTGAATTTAATTACTCATTGAGTTTAGTGAGCCCCCTTCCCCACCCAAAAAGGTAAAATATCATCTTTGGAAAAAAACTAGGGTGGTTATTTTTTGTTGATTAAATCAAATGACTTTAACTTTTCCAAAAGCATATGTAAACTAGTTCAGACAAAATTGTATTAGCTCAGAGAATTTATATTAGCTGAGACAAACTTCCCAAGCAAGTCATGGGAAGCATATGAGTGAGTTTATAAGCACAAAATTCATTTTTTATACCTTCAGTAGAAATAATTATTGTTTCTCACACAACCGTAAAAGTCAGTCCACTTACATTTTACCTGGCCATGAAATTGTTTTTACTCACCCATCCTCTATTCAGTGGAAATATCATATACTATATAGCTATGAAAATATTGTTTGCTCTTAGCAGGCCCAAAGTTCTAGAGCTTAAAAAATGTGTGCTTGGTATAATCTCAAGTGTAGTAATAATACAGTGAAAACTATGGATGGTTCCCTGGTATTCCTTTTGACTTTAACATGACTTTGTTTGGAAGTTTTACTTATTCATGTCAATGATTTCTCCTATGCAGCTCTGAGTGGGGAGAGGGACGTTAATTTGAGACACATTAAATAAAAAATGAGTGAATATAAGGAATGAGAGAAAGAAAGCCAGGGCAAGAGGGATAGTGCAGGAAAGAGAAAATGGGTTGGCAAATACCAGTAATGTCAGCTGATAACAAATAGAATGTTCTGTTCTGTCTATACTTTAAAGTGAGCTAGACACTGAATCTCTTCTGGGCATGTTGAGCTATGAAAAGCAAGTCTTGTATGACCTCTCCCTATAAGTTAGTGCCGACCTTGGCCTTCCTGCCTTTCCTGTCTGGTGACACTTTGGTTTCCCTTTGGGGGCTCTGGTTTCCAGATGTACCTAAGGAGCAGAGTCTTTACTTTTTTCCCTTAGTAGTTTATGGACAAACAAACATAATCAGCTGCTGATTTAAAATTCATTTTTAACTTAAAACACTATTATTTCTCATAAATGTAGCATATTGACCCTTTTCTGTAGCTAAATTTATTATTTAGTATAATTTTTTCTAAATACTTTTTTCTTTTAGCTGAAATACATAGTGACAGTATTATCCTACGAGATGACTTTGATTCCTATCACCAACTGGAATTGAATCCAAATATATGGTAAGTTACAGGAATATGTCCCACTTAAGCTTTTTTAATGCAAAAAAATATGTTTAAGCTCCTTTGAAGTGGTTATATAAAATTAAATTGTTCTTTAGCACTAAGATATCAGTGAGAATTGTTTAACTGGGGACCTGGACTTAATGTAGATTGTGTATTGTCTACTTCATGAACTGAAACCTAGGTACTCCTCAAATCCTTGGGTGTGGTTAGATGTTTATTTTCAGTTGTTTAAGTTTTTACACAGAAAACATTATTTTTTTAATGAGATAAAAATAAACCTTAAATAATTATATGGAATCTTCTACCTCTTTAGTCATACACAGGGTTGAAGTCCTCTGAGAATATCTGCATTATTGCAAAGACAAAAACAAAGAAAAACAAGCTCACTAGTAACTGATCCCTTTGTGTGTGAATGTCCAAAGAACACTAAGTTTTAATATATCTAATTATTGCACTTATGCCGAGTGAAAAAGGGAAATGATTTATCTGAAACAAATGATGATTTGAATCATACTTCCAAATAACTTCTAAGTCATTAGGTCACCTTATTATACTCCAATCACTTCTTCAAAGACTATTTATGTGTGATTTCATGAGATTTTTGAGGGCAAAAAAAAAATGATGTACTAAAACTCATTTGTTAAAAACTTGAATACATAAATGGATGCATGAATTTGTTGGCAAATATATTTTACTGACTTTGGAGAAATAGGCCTGTTGACCCAGAGCTACAATCAGTCTACACAATTTGAGAGAATATCTGAATGTGGATTTTCTGTGATACTAAAATTATATATATAAAATAGAGGAAGCTCTAATGTAAACTTTCAAATTGCAACCAAAATCACCCAATAGTTGAGATTAGAAAGAGAATAACCATTTTATCCTCAAGTGTCAGCATCTGATATCTATTTCTGTTTTTTGTTTATTTTTACTGTTCAACAAATATTAAAAAATAATTATTTTATTTATATAGTAAATTAAAAGTAGATAACGATTTCTTCCCTCAAGTAGTTTGTAGTTTAGTAGAGGAAAACTAAAACATTTTTTTAAAGTTTATAATCCAGGATAGAAATCCTGGATTAGAAAGATATAAACATACGGTAGTTCCAAAAAAGGAGATAGAACCCTTGTGGGAGTTTCTTGGAAAAAAATGGCCCTTGTTGTATAGAGAGTATTGGTGCTTAAATACTAGATGGGAACTTTTTATGTCTCTTCTAGAAAGAAGTGTAGATCTAGATATTACATGTGTAAATACACAAACAAAATCAGACTAGAGTCATAAAGTTGCATAATTTATATGCTATTTAAAGAAATAACTTATCAACAAAACTTCATTTTCCTATGAACATAAATATAAATTTCTTAAAATAAATTGAAACTCTTTATTACAAAAAGGCAAAAAAAAAAAAAAAACAACTTTGTAAGCATTGCTTTTACCCAGGAAAAATTCTCTACTTCTCCTGACATTTGGCATTTTTATATTCCCTTAATGTAGATGGTACTGGATGATTTGTTTCTTTCAAGGCAAGTTCATTTCTGTCAAAGTAATTCATTTTCTTTGGTGAGTTTTCTTGACATATACAAAATGTGACTTTTACATGGCTCAAATTTTGTTGTTTTTAAAATCAATAAAATGTGATTGATTTTGCTTCACCCATTTTCATGACTGATATATGCTTTCTTGACCAAAGTTATGGACTTTATGTCTCTTTTACTTAAGGTATAGCTTTTTCTGCTTAAAAAAAAAAAAAAACCCTTAAAACCCATGTATTTCTGTCTTCTATCAAATAGGCTTCAGAGTAAATTTCTTTATCCCTTATTGCCAACCAGCTCTTTCATCTAGCATCTTTAATATTGAAAAAAAAAAAAAAAAAGCCGTGAAACTCCCTTCATCTAAGAGATGACTTTGCTAAACAGAAGGTGGCAGGGGTTCTGAGGTCCAGCCAGTCTACTTTGACTCTTGAACTTGGCCCTTGCCAGCTGGGTACCTTGAGAAAAGCAAAAAGGTTGCCTCACCTCTCTGAGCCCCATTGTCTTGTCAGTAAAAGTGAGACTAATACTATCCTTACACATGTTTTAAAGTTTGAGAAGTCTGAAAAGATCTGACACCATAGGTGCTCAATACAAGTTATTTCCCTCCCTCATTCTCTCACTCTCTCTCCTTTCCTACGTTTCTTTCTTTCCCTCCCTATCTCCCCTTTCTCTTTCTCTCCCTTTCTCTTTCCTCACTTTTCCCCTTCCTCCTTCCTTCCCTTCTTTCTTCCTCCTCTGGTGTATTTGCACATTGGTCTTCTTATCTCCTGTGAGCCCAGATATGGACAAAAAATATTATTAAAATAATCTTCAGCCAGTTTATTTAAATGAGTCTCCAAATGTTCCATCATTGCATTTGGATGAAAAACAGACATCAAATGAAATATATCTGTATTATATAACATTTGGAATATAACGAAAATATATTATGACAAAATCATAGAGAAGGGGGAAAACAGGATATTGGATGCCTTAAACCCCATAAAAAATAAACATAAACTTCCTAAAGTCGGAAACCAGAACCCAGTAAAATCAGGTATCTCAGGAAGTATTTGCAATAAGTAACAAAGCCAACTATGTTTTGTAACTTCATAGACAGTTTTCACTTTCTTGAAGTCTCTGTTTTCTTGGTACATATATTGCCACGTGAATTTTGTCTCTTATGATATTGACTTTGATTCCCTTTACTCACACTGAGTTAGAAATCACTGGGTGACTTTGTGGCCATGTGGAAGGAGAATCCTTGCTGCCAGCAACACACCTGTGCTGCTGCCACACACCAGGTAGAAACAAAACCCTTGGTGTGCTGCTTTTGGCCAAATTCCCATGACTAAATGCATCACCAAATAATTTTCCTCAAGAGAAAAATGTGCTGTTTTTATGACCAGGTTTCTTCTATAGGGTTCAAAAAGCATCATATACCTTATTTAATTTTTAAGGACAAGTAAAAAGAAAAATTAAGAAACTAAAGTTATGTCTATACAATGATGGAGAGGTAGATCAGTTTAAAAGTTAATCACTTACAACATTTACTTCCATTAACTTTATGCAATGAAATCGACTTCCACTCCATTTCATGTAATTCTTAATACCCAAGTTTCTGATATCATGTACAAATAACTATGGGCAAAAATAAGGAACACAAAATGATGTTACTATTATTATGAATGAGCATAACAGCCAAGTTACTATTCCAAGTATGTGACAGCAGTTGTAATAGAACCAAGAAACTTTTTTTACATCAACTCAGTATTGAATGTACTATCTACTTAGTTTAAATATTAGATTTGATTCAAAAGTTAGTAAATGTACATAGTGAAAAGTCAAAGATAAAAATAAAATAATAAAAGTAAGCCTTACTCCCACACTAGACCTATATACCCTTCCTCCAGAGGCAACACTGTTAACTGTTTCTGCCAGTCCTTCCAAAACTGTTTATGCTTACACAAGTCTAACAGTTGTGAACTCTGTTCAGAAACTTGGGTATCAGAGAAATAAAATGTTCTTTATTCTTTCATAAACTAACTTAATTTCTTTTTTATTGTCCTCTTTCTATCAGGGATAGAAACTTAATTTCAGTCAATTTTGGCTTGCCCTCTCCAGTTTCTCTGATATATCTAAGTTTCAGATGACTTAGTGAAAAAGCAGGAGGCGGGGGAGGATGTTCCTCTGGTCTTGCCATCATCTGTTCCCGTAGCTACTCACTGAGTCCTCCCTAGCTCATCTAGTCTTTGGTGACTGGTCCACACAGATAGTCTTCATCCCTCTGCTAACCACTTCTTCAGGGCAGTGGCTATGTTTTGAGCCCTGTTTAAGGGCATGGAAGCTGTTCTGCTGCTCCTGGACCTGGGCCTTGGGCATCTGTGTGATGCTGTGCTCTGGTGTGCTATCATGGAGCTATGGTCCTTCTGCCTCCTGAAATGTAGAGCATAGAGTTCTTCTGCTCTTTGCCCCCCACCCCAGTTTTTCTGGGTGCTCCTAAGGAAGTGGCCCTTTATCTCCCTATTCTCCCAGGAGGTTCTGATTCTATATTTGAATGAGAGATGAGAAATTACAAGTAAAAAGAACAACAAAAACACTTCAGGGAAATACAATGGTGTCTCAGGCTTGGTGAGAGTGAGGCTTCTTCACTCTAACTTTGCTGAACTGCACACAATTATACCTGTGGACCACAAGAGTAACTTCATCATTTCAAATGTACCATTGAATACAAGAGGGTTAGAAAGAATATGGATGGAACAACACCAGTTTATCAGTGCTGCTGACAAATCGCCATTATCAAGTGTGTTCAGTACGATTGTACTATTGATGATGTAGAGAATCAGTGGAGTCTTATTCATATGTAGACAACACTCTAACCAAAAAAAATAAATAAATAAATAGATAAATAAATAAATAAATAAATAAATACAAACCTGGGAAGAAAAACCTCATGTAACTAAATTTAGATGGAATATAAGGACTTAGAAGTATGCTGTATCTCATTAACATTTCACTTAAGCATCTACTACTTGTACACTAACCATACTTTCATAGTTTCTTTTTATGAATTAAACTATTTTAGTGTGAGAAACACTGCCAGTATTCCATATGAATGGAAATAAATAATTTTTATTAAAAATAAATATACCTGGTAGCAAAAAAAAATGGCAATATCTCAGGCATCCATCAACAAGAGAATGGATAAACAGTAATACACCCATACAAAGGAATTCTACTCAGCAATAAAGAGGAATGAATTATTGATAATTGAAACAACATGGCTGAATCTCAAAATTATTGTTGGAATGAAAGAAGCCAAGCCCAAAGTAGTTTTTACTGTGTGGTTTCATTGATATGAAAATCTAGATTAGGCAAACTTACCTAAGGTGATAGATATTAGATCCGTGGTTATTTCAGGGGTGGGGGATCGACTGGAAAGTGGTATGAGGAACTTTTGGGGGTAATGAACATATTATATATTTTCAGAGGGCATAGGTTATATGGATATGTGCATTTGTCACAAGTTAAGATCTGTGTATTTCACTGTGTGCATATTTATTCAATAAAATTTTTCAATAATAAGCCCTGGCTGGATAGTTCAGTTGGTTAGAGTGTTGTCCTAGTACACCAAGGTTGCAAGTTCAGTCCTTGGTTAGGGCTCATATAGGAATCAACCAATGAATGCATAAATAATTGGAACAACAAATTACTGTTCTCTCTCTCCTTCCCTTCCTCTATCTCTCTAAAATCAATACATTAAAAAAATTAACAATGAGAAAAAATATGAAATAGGAGACATATCTGATTCATAACTTGAAGTTGAGAGAGAAAGTTAAAGGAACTAAAAAGTGAATAAATTCTTAAAAAACAATTTAGTTTCCTAAAAAGTACCTTTATCTTCCAAGCAATTATAAAATCAAGAAGAAATATGTTGTGTTTAGCAGATTAGCCCTTTAATGCTTGTTTTCCGAAGGTCACAGAAGGTACCCAGAGCTATAACATCACTATGCTCTGATGTTCTGGTGGGAAACTTGGGACTATTAGAAAACATGATGATAAATGGCAACTAGATGACAACAGATGTTTCCCCTCCAGCACAATGATAATAGCAGAGATGTCCTATTCATCAGAGATCAGGGAAGAACAGGAATCACTCCTCAGAAGAAACATCTTAGATAAGTAAGTTGTGATGCTAACAGGGCTATGAGACATCAAGAAGAAAGACACAAATGAAGTTGTTTCAGATCCTACGGGATGTGAAGACCACTGTGAATTGTCAGTTGGCTTATTATTCAGAAAGCCCACAATTTACAGCTAAGGAAGGTAGAACCATGGCTGGAATTGCATAGGATTGCTTGAATCAAGAAAAGACTTGGAGGGGGGTGGGGAGAAAAGTCTGGAACATTACTACTTTTGCATGTAAAAGATAAAACTACAAGATCGGGGAAATAGAGATCACAGACTGCTGCATTTTGTATTTTCTTGAAAATACTAATTTATTGGAGCAATTATGCTAAAATGGAGCAAAAAGATTGGTGATTTGGCTTATTAAAGTTCATTTTCTTTGACAAAAAATAATTGTCTCAAGAAAGAATATGAAAAAACTGAGATTTTAGGATAGGGGTTGAGTTATTCTAGCTGGAATTTTATTCAGTGACTGATAGCACAGCCTATAAGAGAAAAGAATAAAAGAAGACAAGCAAGCAGCAAAACTACTTCATAGTTCTTTAGTGCCTTGGAGCACCCATAAATAACAAAAAGAGAGGGGACTCAATTTACTAGCCAAATCACAATTTAGTGCAGTTTCCAAGTAATCAGAGAAAGTAAGAGTGGTGGATAACACACCTGAGAAGGAAACTGGATAAAAGTGCATGAACTTTGCTCAGTGTCCAGCAGGTACATAGGCAGTAAGCCTGGAAGACAGTGCCGGTTGAAGGGAAGCACTAGCCATGGACACCACAGTCTCCATGCCACTGCTGAGGGGTCTCCAAGGGATTTTTTTGTACTGATGATCACTTAGAAGACATATGGCAAAAAGCTTTCCAGATGGAACATGGAGCATAAACCTTACATTTTTTTCAAGAGCAGGTAACCAAGGGAGATCTTGAATAATTAGGAAAATCAGGAAAGCTAAAGTATTTTTTCTGATGACATATCTTTTCTAGAACCTGTAATATATCTGCACATTTTGAGGTTGTGGAATTATAATTTGATGTATTGAGTTTGATGGTCCAACATTCTAATTGTATTTGCATCTTTCTCTACTTCTCTTACTTCCTTGCTTTTGTTCCACCATATCTCATCCTTTCTGCTCTTTTGTTAATAATTGTATTCTCTTTTTACAAAACTCTCCTATAACCTTTCTTTATTGCTTCCTTTTCTTACCATGATGTAATTGCTCTGGGGTAAAGCCTTATTTACAATGTGGCCCACTAATAAAATAAGGTGTGAATCTGGAGGCATATTATTTCCTTCTTTAATCTCTGTTTTAAATGACAGAAACAAGAACTCACTTGGTGGAATTAAATGTCAAACACATTTGAAACAAGTGAGAAAAACAAGTCAAACACATTTCTTCAAGCAGCATGTAGTAGAATTTACCATAGTAGTAGGTCAGAATATTGTGTGCAGTAGCAGCACATCAGAAGATTTATTTTAATCCAAATAATACTTGTCATTGTGCCTGTTAACAAAGGAGAGATCAAGTTTTAAAACTCCCTAGTGAAATAAGAAAAGTTTTCTTACATTCCTCAGTGAGAAGTAATAAGACAAAATGAGCTATAAATGGAGTTTGTCATTTTCAAGTTTAGAACATGTTTTAACTCCATAGAAATAAGTAATGGCATCATCAAAGGTGATTCAGTCTCATAGAGGGAACTTTTCTTGCTGGTTTTTTTTTTCAAAAATATTCCACATTTACCCCTGTGATTCAGATGTTGGAACATTTAAAGTTGTCCCAGAGGTTCCTCAGCCTCTCCTCATTAAACATTACAAAAGAAGAAGAGGAAGAGCAAGAAATTGAAAACTTATTTGAAAAAAATAGTGAAGGAAAACTTCCCCAGTCTGGTGAAGGAACTAGACATGCAAGTCCAGGATGCTCAGGGAGTCCCAAAGAAGTTGGATCCAAGAAGAAACACACCAAGACACATTATAATTAAGTTAACTAAGATTAAAGATAAGGGGAGAATCTTAAAAGCACCAAGAAAAGGCAGTTACCTACAAAGGAGTTCCCATAAGACTATCAGCTGATTTCTCAAACAAAATCTTGCAGGCAAGATGGGGGTGGAAAAAATATTCAAAGTCATGAAAGGCAAGGATATACAGCCAAGATTACTCTATCCAGCAAAGCTGTAATTCAGAATGGAAGGGCAGCTAAAGTGCTTCCCAGATAAGGTCAAGTTAAAGGAGTTCATCATCAAGCCCTTATTACATGAAATGTTAAAGGGACTTATCTAATAAAAAGAAGAAGAAAAAAACTATGAACATTGGGATGGGTGGGGTGGGGACATTTTGGGGGGAAAATGGAGACAACTGTACTTGAACAGTAATAAACTATGAACAGTAAAATGACAATGAATTCACAACTATGAACAACTGAACCTAAAAAAACAAAAACAAAATTAAGCAAACAACTAGAACAGGAACAGACTCACAGAAATGGAGATCACATGGAGGATTATCAGAGGCAAGAGGGGTGGCAAGAATGGGGGAAAAGGTACAGGGAATAAGAAGCATAATTGGTAGGCACAAAATAGGTGGGGGAGGTTAAGAGTAGTATAGGAAATGGAGAAACCAAAGAACTTATATGTACAATCCATGGACATGAACTAAGGAGGTGGCAGGGCAGATGCTGGAGGGAGGGAGGTGCAGGGTGGAGAGGGAAATGGGGAGAAAAAAAGGGGCAACTGTAATAGCATAATCAATAAAATATACTTAAAAATAAAAATATTCCACATTTACAAAAAGAATAGGATTTTTTTTAAGATTTTTTCAAAAACTTGATCTTTTACAAGTAAATAGTCATGCCTCTTTATCATAAAACTATCTCTTTATGGGAAAAAGTTGAGTGTTCTGATCATTGAGGTTTAAATGGAAAGTACAAGGAGATCAGGTGTCTCCAGAAGTCAGCTGAACGCTCTACTACCAAATGGCTGGCACAGTCCCATTTCTTTTGGGGTTTCACTGTCCCTGGTCTATCCTGGCCTCACAAGCTCACATATCAGATTTTGTTATCATATGCAGTGTCAGCATGTGTGGGAAGAAATATTTTCCTTGGGTCAGGAAATTACAAGATATTTTCTTTCCTTTTTTTTTCCATTTTAAAGTACTTTTTGTCATCAGAAAAAATATTGAAGTTATTTTAATATCTCCATTCAGAAATGCTGGTGAATAGATAATTCTGGCTCAAAGGATGCCAGATTGCTTCTTCTTAGGCTGTGTCCCAGACACTGACTCCTTCAGAGGCAAAAAATTATGAACAGATAATACAATGCCCTCAGTCTTGGGGACAAATGGCATGCATCTCAAATGAGAATTCGATGGTAAGTGATTGTCAGTGAGTTTCCAGGTGATTAACTTGTTTCAGCAGAGTGCCTGACTAAAGGCTGATTGATTTCCCAGTGATCTAATAAGAATGAGCCATGTAATTAGACTGCTCTTGAGAAAATAATATTTGTTATTTATTGTTATCAGGATGATGTCACCACCAACCATTCATAAATCTCTTTCCTTCATCCTGAAAGTCCTATATGGGTCACTGCAATATGTGGGGCCCCTGGACTCCAAGGACATATCACTTTATCTTCCTCTGTGCATTCTGAGCAGGTGCTTTGGCATGTTTTCCAGCTTAATAATTTAAAAATCTGGATTAAAAACATAATTATACCTTCGGAAGTGTAATCTCTATAGTACAAATGTGCACCACATATAATTCTTTATCCCATGTCAAAAAAAAAAAAACAGCCACCAAAAAAATAAAAACAAAGATAGAAAATTGACCCCAAAATAACAATTTTCATGCTGCCAAAGAGCTTCTAGTAGTGAAAAACAAAACTTTGGTTGAAAGCATTTCTTTTTCTTTTATGTTTAAAGTTTGATCTCAATTCTCTTGGTCAACAAGTGCCTGCCTTTATATTTACTGATTCTTTTATGTTTTTACTAATGAAAAAATGGTAATGTTATAGTATATGTATAAAATAGTAATGAGTTATCTAAGATAGTACATAAGCAAAGGAATATGGAATTTGATTATGTCCTACAGTTCAGCAAATTCATTCTTAACATTTTCTGTAAAGTCCATAACATTTTTCTTTTTTTTTTTGTACATTTTTACTAGCAAAACAATATTCTTCTATAAAAGAAAAATATTTTAAGAAAACTCATTTTAGTCTTTCAAAATAAACTCTGACAGTAAAAATGATGGCAAACACTCTCTGAAATGCACTTTGTTTTTATAGAATCAGAGTTCCTTTCTCTTACTGGCTGCTTTACAGTGGACTGGAAAGAATATTGGACAAGGGGCCAATGAACTTAAATTTTAGTCTTGTTCTGTCATTTGTAAAATGAGGGGGTGATGAGACTCAGAAATATTTTAGGTGCCTTCTAACTCAAATGTGCAATAATCTGTGAACTCTAGTAATAGATAAGCTTCATGTGGAACCTAAGTGTGTGATAAATAGGTTCAGCAAGAGTTTAATAAATTCAGGCTTTGCATGGTCTTTGGGGACAGCAAGCATTTCACTTAAAATGTCTTTTAATCATACTGCTCATGGCACAATATATTTTGAGGTGGGTGATTTGTCTGATGAGGCATGGTATTTATCAGATTCTTATGTTCTGTTTTTTCTATCAGCAAAAAAGAAAAAGAATATATTTATTTAGATTTATTTAGATTAAAGTAATATTCAGTATTACTTTTCCTGTGAAGTAGACCTTAACCTGGGAGGTCTTATTCCTTTTTAAATTGAAAAACAAAAGTTTGTACAACTGGGAATACTTACAACTTCCTTCTTTCCACCAATCTCTGAAGAGTATATTATCTAACTTTACAAAGCTCATCATTTTCCTGAGAAAATTCTATTGTGAGGCCACAGTTTAAATGTTAGGGAAAATCAGCATTTTATTTTTCTGAGCCTGAAAATACTGGACTTCTTATCACTCAGCAAATTGAATCCCAATTCTTAGGAACTTGTAGAACTTTTCCATAAGGAAAGAGTGGGATTTCATAATACTGCTTTCACAGAGAGCACCCATTGAGTTAAGTACCTAACTCTATTTAACCAAGTTAAATTCTTAGACCCAGAGGCAATTTGAGGAAGAGAGGAGCATAAGACTTTACTAGTACTTAGGTATTGTTTTAAATTCTTGGGAATTACTTTTCTTGAAATATGGATGTTTATTTACATTTGTACATTTTTAAAACTTACCTTGTCTTTCTGACATGGATCACCATTTTCTTCTGTAAAGTCATGACCACTAGTTGTCCATTTTATGATCTGGTCTCCATGAAGATAATTGTGTTCATCACAATGGAAAAGATAAATGGTATTTGTGTTTATAGTTGTACAATAGTTAAATTGAATGATAGAAAAAATATTAGGAAGATCATGTTGTAGTCATGATTAGGAAAGTCACCTTGATGGGAAGCACAGATTGTGAGGAACGTGAATAAAAATTAATCCACTACCAACAATCATGGGAAAGTAAATGGAAAGTAAGTGGAAAGTAAGTGGGAAATAGGCTCAGATTGATATGCAGTGAAGGCTCGTGATGATGGTTAGAGCTTTCCAGAAACCAGACTATTGACAATATGATTTTTCCCAGAAATCCATTTTTTAACTGCTTCTTTTCTTACTTTGTATATCTTCCCTTTTCCCTGAGCCCCAATAATATACACTCCTATGATTTAAACCATATCTTAAGCTGTCAAGTCAGTTCTGTTCTCCTTTCTCTGAAGTTCAGGTACATATAGTCATTGTCAGCTGGTCATCTCTAGTTGCCAGCATGTCATTGTCAGTTGTCAACATAACCAGAGAGCAGTCAGTTTCCAAGCTCTGTAATTCCATAGAGTCATGCTGTCCAATATGGTAGCCACTAGTCACATTGCTGTTGAGCACTTGAAATGTGGCTAATCAGAATTGAGGTGTGCTTTGAGAGTAAAATACACCCCACAATTTGAAGAGACTTTTTGTGAACAGAGAATATAAACTGTGTCATTAATAATTTTATATTAGTTAAATGTTAAAATATAATTTGAATGCATTAAATAAAATATTATTAAAATTAATTTCACCTGTTCCTTTACAATGGTTAATGTAACCATTAGCAAGTTGAAAATTACATGTGGCTAGTACGGGGTGGGCTGGGATGGGAGTAAAAGACAGAAAACTATACATGAACAACAATTAAAATAAAATTTTTAAAAATTAGAAAATTAAAAAAATTACATGTGGCTCATGTTATATTTCTACTGAATAACAATAATCTAGAATATGTCAAATTTTCTCAACTTCCACCTTATTTCAGGCACTATCATTTCTTACTTGGGTTCCATCAATAGTCCTGTCTTTTCTACTTCCAATCCATCATTTGCTAAGGTAATTTTCCTAAAAGTTGGATTTGTATCATTACTGATGATGAGAGTTTGAATCCCAGTTCTGTACCTTCAAGCTCTGTAACCTTGAACAATCATTTAATATCTCTAAATCTGTTTTAACACCCTCTAAATAGGGATAAAAATAGAGAGAGGAATTTGACATAAATCAATTGAGGCATTAGTTGCAGAGTTTCTAGTACAATACACATTATGTGGTAAGTGTTACATGAAACCTTTAAACCTTTAATGTACTGGTTCCCACTTTCCAGCCCCATCCTTTGCCAGCCTTCTTCTATGTACCAGTATGGTTCCAACCATACTAATGCACTGAAGTAGCAGTTCTTTTTTTTAAATATATTTTAGTGATTATGCTATTGCAGTCGTCCCATTTCTCCCCCATCATTCCCCTCCACCCTACACACCCCCTCCCACCCACATTTCCCCCTTTAGTTAATGTCTATGTGTCATAAGTTCTTTAGCTTCTGCATTTCCCATGCTATTCCTGCCCTCCCCCTATTTACTACCTACGGTCTATGCTACTTATTCTCTGTAACTTTTCTCCCTCTCTCCTCCTCTTCCCACTCCCCTGTTGCTAACCCTCCCTGTGATCTCCATTTCTGTGGTTTTGTTCCTGTTCTAATTGTTTGCTTAGTTTGCTTTTGTTTTAGGTGTGGTTGTTAATATCTGTGAGATTTCTGTCTTTTTACTGTCCTATTTTTTATCTTTTTTCCCTAGGTAAGTCCCTTTAACATTTCATATAATAAGGGCTTGGTGATGATGAACTTCTCTAACTTGACCTTATCTGAGAAGCACTTTATCTTCCCTTCCATTCTAAATCACAGCTTTGCCTGATAGAGCAATCTTGGATGTAGGTCCTTGACTTTCAAGACTTCAAATACTTCTTTCCAGACCCTTCTTGCCTGTAAGTTCTCTTTTGAGAAATCAGCTGACAGTCTGATGGGAACTCCTTTGTAGGTGACTCTGCCTTTATCCCTTGCTGCTTCTAGAATTCTCTCCTTCATTTTAATCTTGGCTAATGGAATTATGATGTGCGTTGGTGTGTTCCTCCTTGGGTCCACCTTCTTTGGGACTCTCTGAGCTTCCTGGACTTCCTGAAAGTCTATTTTCTTTGCCAGATTGGGGAAGTTCTCCTTTATTATTTGTTCAAATAAGTTTTCCACTTGTTGCTCTTCTTCTTCCCTTTCTGGTACCCTTATAATTTGGATGTTGGAATGTTTCAAGATGTCCTGGAGGTTCCTAAGCCTCTCCTCATTTTTTTGAATTCTTGTTTCTTCATTCTTTTCTGTTTGTTTGTTTGTTTCTTCCTTCTGGTCCAATCCATTCATTTGAGTCCCAGTTTTACTCCCATCTCTATTTGTTCCCTGTGCATTTTCCTTCATTTCACTTATTGTAGCCTTCATTTTTTCATCTAATTTGTGAGCAAAATCAACTGATTCTGTGAGCATCCTGATCACCGGGGATTTGAACTGTGCATCTGATAGGTTGGCTATCTCTTTGTCGCTTAGATGAATTGGCTCTGGGGCTTTGATTTGTTCTCCTGTTTGAGCCATTTTTGTTTTGTTTTGTTTTGTTTTTGGTCTGGTCACAGCTGTTACTAGTGAGGAGTGGAGCCTTAGGTCTTCCCCAGGGCGGAGCAGCCCAGTCCCTGAGTAGTGACACTGTATGTGGGCATGGGGTCTGAGAGGGAACAATAGCATTTGCTCTACTCTCTCTCAGATTCCAGTCCCCTCCACCATTTCCCCTTCACCTGGATTATCCACACATGAATGTGGGACCACCTGGTCAGCCAGCCACCCTGCTTGGCCCCACTGGGTCTGCACAGTTGCCACCCATTGCCTGGGGTCCACTAGCCACCATCTGCACGCCTGGGATCTGCCAGCCACTGCTGCCTGCATACCTAGGTCTTCCAACCTCCACTTTTTCTTGCCCGGACTCCACCCCTCTTACCGGTCTGGATGAATGGTTGTTGGACTTCCATACAGTTCAATTTTCTATCAGTTCTGGTTGTTTTCTTGTTTCTAAATCTTTGTTGTCCTTAATTTCGGTTGTGAGAGGAGGCACAGTGTGTCCACCTATGACTCCATCTTGGCCGGAAGTCTGAAGTAGCAGTTCTACTTGTGTTGTAATCTCTTCATCTTATTTGCCCTATCACAACCACACCTTTCTTGCTTGCTTGAATAACTCCTATTTCTCATTTGGGACCAGTCTGGGGCCTCTTCCTTTAGTTATTTTCTCTTCCTTAGTCTGACTTAGGTACCCACAACCAGAGTACTCCTGTTATAAGGGATGGGGAGCTACAGAAAATGCGATAGTTGTTGGAATTAGTAAACACTGGATCCAAATTGCAACTGTCAACTTCACAGCTGTCTGACTTGAGTAAATGCTTAATTTCTCTGAAGCTCATTTTCTTATTAGTAAAATGAGGATGCTAATAACTATCTTACAGAGTGGTTAAGGTGTTTTAATGGGCTTTGGAGTGTCTGACATATAACTGAATACAACAAATAGCTATCATTGCTCTGCACCCTATATTGCAATTGTGTGCTTGTTTCTCTACCTTTCATTCTGGAGTGTAAATTCCTGGAAGAAAATGACGCTGCTTTATTCATCTTTGTACCACTAAAGCTCACCACAGGGCCTATGGGTTCTCAACACAAGTTTGTTAATTTCAAAAATGAATTAATGTACAATGAATGAATGAATAAATAACAGCATTGGCAGCTAAGAGTGGGTTTACTTGACCACCCAGATGGATGAACATTAAGATTTAAATTATGTTGAAGAAACCAGTCAGACTGTGAGAAATTCAAGTAAAGGACAAAAAAGACCTTGGCAGGAAGCTGATGGATTTGTTCCATCAATCCTTGGTGAAGCCATTGTACCTCTGAGTAACAACAACCCAGTGAGTAATTGTAAATACTGATAATTCTAAATCTCTAAGTTTCAAGAGGGTACTAATGCCTTTAGAAATTTTATTTTAAGTTTCTGGAGCTATAAAACACAATGAAGAAGAGAAAGGTCTAGAGGGGTTGTTGAGCCAAATGGGGAGCAAGACTATATCTGTTTGTGTTTTTTAAACCAATGTTTTGACTCCTGTTGTTCCACAAAATAGAACGGGTTCTCCAAACACATCAAACATCTGATATCTATTCCCTGGTTCCCTAATGCCAGGTTATAGGCCTCCTATGTTAGAGTCACCTTTAAACAATATACAGGTATACCTAGGTTTCACCTGAATCCTATTTAATCAAAACAATGGGGTAAGGAGGACTGTAATTCATATATTTTATACAGATATTATTTTTCTGATATATAGTTGATTTGGGGACTGCTAATCAATATTTATAGATAGAATTATTGCTATGGGAATTTCAACATCAGGCCTTGGACTACACATCAACAATGATGCTTTTAGTTTAGAGTTGTTGGAAGGGAAATGACAGATAGCTATTGTGAGGTTTGAAAATTCTTTTAATATTATTTTGTAAAAGTTGATATTTTTCTCAAGCCATTTTATGATGACTTAGAGGCCAAATAATTCTCATCAATCATTAAGTGAGAATACCACTTAGTGATATTTTTTGTGCTCCTTCTCTGTACTTTTATTACAATCATAAATCCTTGAAAAAATAATGTGTAGTTTAAAGAATGGAAAAACAGTAGTAAAAATTTCATGTAGTAGGTTCTTTGAGGGGGGAAGAACTAATATAAGAGGTCTGAATGAAAATGGTTGAAATCAATAATAATAATAATAATAACAACAACAATAACTCATGCACTAATGCACTGTTCTTGCTATGCACCAGGCACTATTCTAAGTGTTTTGGAACTTAGGCCTTAATAATAGTTATATTTATGAAATTGTCTTATATTTATTCCTTCATTCAACAAATTTTTACAGAATATTTTTATGAAAGGTATAAAATGGTGAAGACCATATTTGTTGCCCTTATGAAGCTACTACTCTATCTCTGTAACTATTGCTATAAATATGCAATGTCAAATCCAGAATATATATAAATTCATTTTCTACCAAAAACATGGATAAGCTTATTTTTGAAATCCTGTTGTAATGATTTATTAACCACTTCATTTTACAGTAATAAAGAAAGCAGATAATTAAATTATTTGCAAAGTTAATGTATTAACTCAATATCCAAACTTTGCTTGAATTAGAATCTATGTATATTTTATATTAATATGTGGGTTAAATATAATCTGATTCCATTACTTTTAGCATGGTATATTTTGTAGATATGCAAAATTTATTTGAGAATAATTTTAAACATTTATACTAATTATATCTCAAAAAAGTTTTAAAATTTATAAAACATTTTTTGATTTCAGAGATACAGGTTTTTAGTTCACTATGTAAGTATATTACTTTGCTTATGTTTAATGTTTGCTAACATCCTTGTATTGGATGTACACATTATACATATTCATTGATAATAATTCCATCTGCCAACTATGAGATTGCTTCTGTAGTCCTGGTTTTACACACACTCTCTCATTTAATCTGCACAATAACTATTTGAGTTTAGGTCCACATTGTATCCTCATTTTACAGGTGAGAAAACTGAAACTTTGGGAGGTTAACTAACTTACCCACCACTGCAAGTAACTGAAAGAACTGGGATTTAAGTTGTCTTTCTGCTGACATGTTAAAGAACATGTCACAATACAAAAATACTATTATTTTCCTTAAAATGTTGATTTGAACTGAACAACCATAACTATTACATCTTTCCTTACCTGAGCAATAAACCACTGTGCGCTACTTAGTTCTCAGACTGGAGATGCATTCTGTGTTCCCACAGGGTTGAATGCAACAACTGTGAGACTGGAGAACAGTGTGGTGCAATCATGCATGGCAATGCTGTTACCTTCTGTGAGCCATATGGTCCAAGAGAATTGGTAAGTGTATGTTGTTTATGTACATTATTCCAAATACATTGTCTTTACTGAGCTTTATGCCAACAAATGTTTTCTTAGGCTTTTATAGTTCAGATGAAAATTTGCAGTATTATTTATATTATGAGTCTTCTTACAAAATCTCAAAATTGGGAGCAATGATTTTATGATTTATTTTCAAATGCAAAAATTAAGAATTCAGTAATAAAATTGGAAACATCAGTGATCTCATTAAACATGGTATATCATGATTAGATGGCTTTTTAAAAATATGAAATGATATGCCTTAACCTGTGCAACATGACATGTCAGACATATTATACACATTCCTTAAACATATACTATTTAAATATATAGATATATGTGTCACATGTGTCATAAATAATGACTTATAAGTTCTTGTATAAAACTTCAGTTCTAAACTTATTTTCTCCTTGCAAGCAAGAAATGTTAGATGAGCAATTTTGTCACATTAAAGTTGTTTACTAACTTTAATGATTTTTTTGAGTGAAAAAGCACACTGAATAAACCAGTTTTTAAAAGTTTTGTTGCCAAATTGTTCAGGAACAGGTTACTTTCCTTTAATTTTGACTGAATAGACTTTGTCCAAAGATACATTCTTGAATTATATTCATATGTAAAATGAAATTCGAGCATTCTAAATTGAAAACAGTGAAACCACTAGCTAATGTGCCTTTTGCTGTTACTTGGTACTTCTTTCTGGCATGAAGAGCCCATTCATTTCACATTCTTGAAAATGGATATAGAGCAATTATTATTTGGGCCCAGTTTCTTTGCACCTCATACTCTTCGCACATTTATTATGCTTTGTTTTTTTTATTTGACCTGCAATGCTTCTCCTTTTCTCTCCTACATCTTCCTTATCTTGGGGCTTTGAGTAACAGGTTATATTTTTCACTCCTATATCACATGTTATATTTCAAATTCATTAACTTTAGAAGTGGTCAAGTGACTTGCTTCCATACTTTAAAGGGGGGAACACTTAGCTAGGCAATTAAAAGATTTAGTTATCAAAATGTGAAAGTCAATTAATTTTTATAACATGGTTCTTATTTTATGCTGCTTGAATACACCTTTTATGGCATTTAATTTATTAAAGATACAAGTTTCAGAACATTGATAAATTGAAGAGTTTTTAGTTGAAATTAAACACAAACAGAATTAATTGGATGTAAATTAAAATAATAGGTGCTCATAATTCAAGTTTCACAAGGTGTTACAATATTCCTGCAGACAAATATGATTCCAATCGTGTAGTTCTTATTGAAAAAGTAGATGTGATAGTGTATTTAAAACAATGTACCATGATCAAGTTAATTCTCTATAAACCTTAAAACAAAATTAAATTTTTACAGTGGTTAATCGAGCTGAGAATAAATGCTATTTTAGAATATTCTCCCATTCAGTAATATTTCTGGAAATGCCTGGCAAATTCATTTTTGTTTCTACTTATTAACAGGAAATAAACATACCTAAGAATATAATGCAACATTCCTATTTCTATTGCATAAAAACTGAAGTATCTAGTTTATTTGATCCCATGTGTATTTAATCCTGACAGTTTCACTATATCCTAGTTTATTTAACATTAGAGTTTATACCTCCAATGAATGGGCCAATCTTGACTTGTATTACATAATTAATGTGAGATAAGCCTTACAACTAAAAAGGAAAATATTCAAGATAACTATCTTCATCTGAGAAAGAAAACAGCATATGCAGATTTACCATATATCGCCATCATAAGTACTTCCCTAAGATAAATTGTGCTGCAGGCTCAAAGGGAATACAATGAAGACATATTAACAAAGATAGGGATGGCAGTCACGTTTTACACAGTAGCAATTTTAATTTTTAATAATTGTAATACTGTATTGGTGTCCCAGAAGCAAAAATATATTTTTTACCCAAGTTGTATTTAAAATAAGACAGATCAACCAAGTAAAAAGTGAGGAATTCTTGTTAACATGCTACTATGTTTGCTAAAATTCAAATATTTGCATGGTACTCAGAAATGAATCTTGTCAAAACTTGTGCATGAGAACTGAGGAAAATTATTAGCACTTAAACTTCTTTAAAAAACAAATATGCCACCCTGGCTGGTGTGGCTCTGTGGATTGAGCACCGGCCTGCAAACCAAAGAGTCGTGGGTTCATTTCCCAGTCAAGGCACATGCCTGGGTTGTGGGCCAGGTCCCCAGTAGGGGGCAATCAAGAAGCAACCACACATTGATGTTTCCCTCCCTGTCTTTCTCCCTCCCTTTCCCTCTGTCTAAAAATAAAATAAATAAAATCTTTAAAAAATAAAAATAAAAAAACAAATATATCTTCTTTTTTTTATAAATCTAATTCTTACTGAAGTGGTGAAACAAAGAACCACGGCCAAGACCCTTACTAGGCTAACACTTTATTTTTTAAAATGAAAAAGAGGATCTCCATTCTGTGAAGTTATTCAAATGACCCATTTCATTATTTTTCAGTCGAAGCCAATGAGAGATGGCATCTGCTCTCAGAGAGGCACACCATGTATTAATGTTTCCACTGCTGCTGTGCTATGTGGCCCTCACACATTTTATTTAGCTGAGTGAAGTCTCCACATTTCAGGTAGAGGCACTTAACTTTATTCATGTTGCTAGTCTGAAATCAAGTTAATGAGGAATGCATTTACCCACTCCTTTAAGAGAAAATGTGCTCTTTTAGGGGCTTAAAACAAAATTAGCTATGTTACATCCATTTTTTAAAAAAGTACGAAGGAGGACCCAAAAGAACCCCAGAATTTGTTTATAAAAAATTGTGTATTTGTTCTTATATGTTTAAATTTTAGTCACCTTCAAAGTACTCTCCATTTGATGCAATACAGCTATCATGATATTTTTTCCACTGCTCAAAACAGTTTATGAACTCGTTGATTTTGATGTCTTTCAGTGCTTCTGCCATTTTTTGTTTCACCTCTTCTACATTGGCCAAAAATTTCCCTTTGAGGACTTTTTTCATCAAGAAAAACAAAAAGTTGTTTTGGGAAAAAATCAGGTGAATAGAGAGGGTGTAGCATGGGGGTCATTCTGTTTTTTGGTCAAAAACTGCTCAATACTCAGCATAGTGTACACAGGTGCATTCATAAATCATTCATTGTGAAATGGGCAAACATTGAAAGAGTCTTCAAAAAGAACTCACCAAAGCCAAATGCAGCCTCTCACAATAACACCAGTTGGTACACTGATACGGATGGGTTCCTAGAACACTGACCTAGTGGGGAAAGCCTATACTACAAGGGTCCCATCCTTTAGAAGATAACTCTAGGTTTTGGGGGGTCCCCCCTCATATCTATTGAATTATTCTTACGTATTTAGAAATACATTTTAGCTACAAGGGTGAGTTTGGGCTAAAATGGTATCAAACTCAATAAAAATTTGCAAGAAAGAGGGGCAAAATGAACACCCTCAGCCTGTAGAGAATTATGCAGGTTCACTTTAGTGATCATATTAATTTTCTATAGTTTGGAGTGTATTTGATAATTTAAGAGCACTGAGATTTGGTAGAAAAAATTCTCTGCTGGACATTCAAAGTTGCTGTATTATTTATCAAAAGCTCTTTAAGAGGCCCTTTAGTTTTCAGAATGTCAGATATAAAGGCTTAATAACTTTGCAGACTAAAATTATAAATTTGAAATCAAGAATAATAAATAATTTATAACACCCAAATGAAAATATAGATGCTTAGATTTTATAGGCAATGCTTCTTGTTATTTTTCTCTTCATTTTTCCTATTTATTGTAGCTGATAATTTTACTAATAAACTAAACGGGTAAATGTACAGAAATGAGAGGCAACCACTATACCAGTTCTCAACTTTCCTGGTGAATAAAAAAAAGTAGAATCAATGACTAATCAAAGTCTAGAGTCACCCTCAGTTAGCACAGGTAATTTTAAATTTGGCAGTATTTCAAGCAACCTGTTGTTTGCTAGCAGAGGCCACAGCTGTGGAACCTGATCACGCAGGTGACACAGGCTTTATTACACCCCCAGGATAGGGCTCTCTCTATATTTAATGCACTAACAGTAGCAATAACCATCATGCTTTTAACTCATGTAATAACATTGTTTCAGAGAACTTATATTCAGGAGTGTCATAATTCATCCAGGAATCTCCTCAGTTACATAAAATCAGGCGGGGGGTGGGGGGCGGGGAGAGTGTTCATTCAGGTTATGTGAAAAAGTTTTAAACTTCCACGTGCTCTTTGGACTTTTAACATCAAATTATCCAAGGGGAAACTCATGAGGACAGATAGTTGAACCTATTCTAAAAGCTTCTGGAAAAGCAGATTTCAAGGAATCTTGAAAAGGAGCTAGTTACTAAAAGAAAATCCTATTGGTGCATTTTACTCTAACGACTCTGGTGAGGGGCAGGGAGCAGGAAACAAGTTCTGGGCTTGGTGGGCCAGTTTTCTTTGAGCAGATAATCTGTGACAATGAGAGATTTAGATTACAGAATTTCCTCTTCTACCTGCCCAGCAGTGATTTTTGCAATGATTTGAATCAGTTAGGAGCCGATAACTATACTGATACCTGGACAACTTGTAAAATGCCCCTCTTGCTTTCTCTTGTATTACCTTTCTTGCTCTTCATTAATTTTAAATCCACATATTTAAAGCACATGCTCAGTCATCTTGCCAAAACATGCTGTAGAAGCAAGATCTTTTGATATTCGAATCTCAGCTGAATACAACAGAACAAGAGGTTTACTCACTCATCTGTCCACTAATTCCTACCACAATTCATGCACCAGGTATCTCTTGATGCCTCTGCAGTTGTGGATTTAACCACATAGGAACTAACAAAGAACAGGGATAAGGCTAAGGATGTCATTGTATATAAGACGTGAAAGCAAGACAGTCTACTGTTTCTGCCATGGTGAAAACACAGTTATATGCTTTCAATTGTACAGAGTACAGGGCTGGGAAGTATCCCATATTTTAGCTTACAGGGTCAGGAACCCAACAAGAGAGTTGTTGAAAATGAGAACCTTAATTTTCATCTTATTAGAGCTGGTGTGGATCAAAGTCAGTGCTCCAAAGAATATATAAGTAAAAATGTTTTAAGGTATATTGTTTTAAAATTAAGATGTCGTTTCTTGTGAGAAAGGGGAAAATTATTTAAGCATGTTTCTTCATGAAATTAATGGAAAATAACAGAAATATGCAGGAAGGATATTTCTAGGCCCATAATTTGATTACTTTTTTTGAAGGGGAGTAAAAGTTTTATTGAGAAATAATCCATACATTCTACAATTCATTCTTTTAAAGCACACAATTCATGGTTTTTAGTTTACTCACAAAAATATACAGCCATTGACACAATCAATATTAGAACATTTCAATACCCCCAAAGAAATCTGTACTGTTTGTTGCTATAATTCTATGTACTTTTCAAAATAATCCTATTTTCACCATTTGCTTTTAATTTATCTCCCAGTTTTTGGTTGTTAACCTTTTTCTGACATTTGTTTTGAGTCCTGGATCTGTTGCTGTAGGATGGGGGTGAGGGGGTGGTATGTAGTGTGAGTCAAGGGACTGGGTTAGTGCCCTCCCAAGATCAAGATTACCTGGTAGATTACCTTGCAAGCAGTTTTCAACACACAGTAAAAAATATAGTAAGAGTGCCTCAGTCAGGATCTCACTGCTTTGTTCCCCACAGAGAAACAAAATGTATCTGTGTTCAGATACACCAATAAAAATAAACTAACCACTGGATAAATACAACCTCTCTTTATGGCACCTTCCTCTCCTGTTTTCTTTTTTCCTTCCTCCTCTGGAGGTCTTTCACCTCTTTCTCTTCCTCTTTATTTTGTCTTATTTTCGTATATTCCTTTTTCTAGATCACCACAGGCCTTAATACAACAACAGCCTCTGTACTCCAATTTTCCATTGGTAAGTGTTTTTAGCAATTATAGCAATTCAACTTGGAAATGTTTGTTTTATTCATATGTACCATCAGGATTATAGTGCCAAATGCTTTTAAATTTAGAGAAGGGTAAGTCTCAACTTGCAGTAAATAATTTAAAACGTTTTTTATATTTTATTTTTTTAATTGTTGTTCTTGTACAGTTTTCTGTTTTCTACTCCCATCCCAGCCCACTGCCCCAGCCCTTCCCAGCTCCCTCTCATTTCCATCTCCCCTAGCTTTTGTCCATCTGTCTTTTATACTTGTTGCTCTAAACCCTTCCCCTTTTCCCTTGAAATTCCTACCCCTCTCCTCTCTTGTTCTCAATTTCAGTGTCTTTGGTTATATTGTGCTTGTTTGTTTGTTCTGTTGATTAGGTTCCTGTTAAAGATGAGATCATATGGTATTTGTCTTTCACCTCCTGGCTTATTTCGCTTAGCATAATGCTCTCCAGTTCCATCCATGCTGTTGCAAAGGGTAGGACCTCCTTCTTTCTTTCTGCTGCATAGAATTCCATTGTGTAAATGTACCATAGTTTTTTGATCCATTCATTTACTGATGGGCACCTAGGTTGCTTCCAACACTTGGCTATTGTAAACTGTGCTGCTATGAACATTGGGGTGCATAGGTTCTTTTGGATTGGTGTTTCAGGGTTCCTAGGATATAATCCTAGCAGTGGAACTGCTGGGTCAAAAGGTAGGTCCATTTTTAGTTTTCTTAGAAAATTCCATACTGCTTTCCATAGTGGTTGTACCAGTCTACAATCCACCAACAGTGCACTAGGGTCCCCTTTTCTCCACAACCTCTCCAACACTTGTTTGTTGCTTTGTTTATGATGGCTGTTCTGACTGGTCTGAAGTGGTTTTAATTTGCATCTCTCTGATAGCTAGCAATACTGAGCATCTTTTCATGTGTCTCTGGATCCTCTATGTCCTCCTTGGAGAAGTGTCTATTCAAGTCTTTTGCCCATTTTTTAATTGCGTTGCTTGTCTTAGAGTGGAGTTGTGTAAGTTCTTTATATATTTTGGAGATTAAACCCTTGTCTGAGGTGTCATTGGCAAATATGATTTCCCATACAGTTGGTTCTCTTTTTATTTTAATACTGTTTTCTTTAGCTGTGCAGAAGGTTTTTATTTTGATGAGATCCCATTTGTTTATTTTTTCCTTTATGTCCCTTGCTTTAGGGGACATATCAGTAAAAATGTTGCTGCATGAAATATCTGAGATTTTTCAGCCTACGTTCTCTTCTAGGACTTTAATGGTGTCATGGCTTATATTTAACTCTTTTATCCACCTTGAAGTTATTTTTGTGTATGCTGTAAGTTGGTGTTCAAGTTTCATTTTTTGCACGTAGCTGTCCAGTTCTCCCAACACCACTTGTTGAAGAGGCTACTTTTACTCCATTTCATGTTGCTGCCTCCTTTGTTAAATATGAATTGACCAGAGAGAATTTGGTTTATTTCTGGGCTCTCTGTTCTATTCCACTGGTCCATATGCCTGTTTTTGTGCCAGTACCAGGCTGTTTTGATTACAGTGGCCTTATAATACAGTTTGGTGTCAGGTATTGTGATCCCTCCTACTTTGCTCTTCTTTCTCAAAATTGCTGCAGCTATTCGAGGTTGTTTAATTTAAAACATTTTTGAAGTGAAATAAAAGATGTTTAAATGTTACAAGTGATATTTAAAAATGATACTGATAATCCAAAATATTTTGAAGGGATTTTAATGTGGACTGTAAATGTATTGGATTATTTTGTTACAGCAGAATTACCTTACTGGTTATGGTTTGCTCAGATTAAAATTGAAATATATTAAATTTCCTGCACTCTTACTCACTAGTAATGAGAGAGCTAATCATTGGTGGCTGAGAGAAACCATTTAAGGGCTTCATGTTTGACATAAATAAACTGTGTTTAACTCAGATGTGGATAATTAAAAATAACTGTATCTGGCAATATTTTTTAAGTACTTTTGCATTAAAACTAAAAATTCCTACCCAAGGCATTTAGTAAAATAAAGTATCTTTTGATCACATGTTTATAGTTTTGCTGTATATCATACTACTTTCCATTCTAATTTTCATAAGTGTATAGTAATAAATTACCTGTATGTGTCTCCAAAGGGAATGTTTTAGGTAAAGAAAGATAATGCCTACTAGATGGAGGCTAACTTCATTGATTTTGGAGCTATAACATGAAAACCTCTTCCTGGCACAAGGATTGGAACAGCACCCTCAAATCTCTATCATTCACACCTCCTCAATGGCCTGCTAGTCCTGGTTACACACCAGTGTTCTCACAGCCAGAAACCCACTATAGTTAATTGGGCCTAAGAGCAATTTTCTCCAAGGCATTTAGTTGTTACTTTTTTGTCAGCATGCCTCATTTCAGCTTCTGTATGTATTATGTGAGAGTTGATTGGTTACAGTTCACGTTATTTTCTTCTCACATTGGTGGCATCACCTACAATTCACAGACTATTCAGAAGTTCATACATGGTCAGGAGAAAAAGCATTAGTAAAAATGAAATAATTCATTTCAGTGTTTTCTTTGATCTAATATTAGTAAGCTTTCTGTAATGAGTATGTATGTAATACATTTAAAATCAGAAAAAATAAAGTTCATTTTTTAAAAGTTCTAGTACTACAAAAACAAAATTTTAAAACTCTAGCTTGACAGGCAAGTAACTTAGAAGTTCTTAACCAGAACAAATACATTTAAATTCATTATGCTATTAATATAAATAATAAGCTGAGTAATGTTTTCCTATTTATCTGTATTCTGAGTATTCTTCCTTTTTGCTAGAACAATGAATATTAATTTCAAATATGTTTTAGCAGTTAAACAACACAAGATAATTCACTTTAAAATGAATGCCTCATAATTCTGTTACTATTTTAATTTTAGTCATGGTTGGAGAGATTCAGCATCAATTAAATTATTCTTCCTTAAAGGAAAAACAAAGGTCTACTTTTGTAAATAGTAAAGAATATACTGTAGGGCTGGCATACATTATTTATTTCCTCACTTTCAGTAGCACCCTACCATGAACAATATAATTGAATGAAAAGGGTCTAAGAAAGTGAGTTACTGAGATAATGCAGTGTTTGGTATCTGAGAGCCAAAACTCAGAATAAATACCATGGTATTGGAACTATATACCCAAACCTGAGACTAGCAAGAGCCTCTGATTTCTGCACAAGCCAGAGTGCTTGCTGCAGTCTACCAGGACAGAGAGTTGCTTGTGTTATTTAAAGCATGGCTTTGAATTTTAGGTGAGAAGACTGGAAAAGAAATCGAATCAGGGAAGACAAAAAGCAGAGTGGGGAGGGGTTAGTGGGAGGGGTAGATAGGCCAAGTTTATAACTAAAAAATAAACTTAGAAAAAAAATTTGAGTGTCAGTTTTAGAATCAGAGATGAAATTCAACAAGTCATTGTTTGGGATACAAGAGAAAATATTTAGTAAAAAAATATATATATAATTTATTGCTTAGAGACTTCATTAGGAAATTTTCTTACTGAATTTTGAGAATAAAAATTCTTGGGAACTAAACAGATTAGGATGGCTAAGAAACAACATAGTGGCAGCCCATCAGCTGTGTGTGTGTGGTGTTGAATGGTAAAGAAAGCATAGTAGGGAGAACGTTGCAGCAAATAGTTTTGTGTATCTCATTATGAGCACTTGGAGTGACATCAGTGTGTTTACATGGATGCTGTGAAGGCCAGACCGGAGCACAGACATGACTTTTAGAGATGTAGCATCATGTGTGTTCATCCTGAGCCTTACAAGCTCCACAATAACCAAATAACCAAAATAGCAACCACAGTCAAGTAGCCACTGTGTTTACAGTCAGTTCAAAAAATTACATTGAGTGTGTTATAAAAGACAGTTCAACATTTTATGTTTATTTATGTATCTTGGAATTCTCCAAATCCATAGTAGAAATGTGGTTAAATATGGTCAGTCAGATTTAGTATCACGCCTCACGAGGTCCTTTAGGATGTTCAATGCTCACTGTTTGGTGTGATAATTTATATTTAATATGGGAATTTTCTATGGAATTCTATCATTATTTATGGCTTCAATAGTGAATTATGTTTATAATTATGCATGTATAACTACAATTGAATAAACTGTTGCCCTAATATTTTTATAATACTCTTGTAAACATTTTTAACTACATGATAGGCATTACCCAAGAACCCCAAGTACCTCAGAGATAAGTATAGAGAAATTTCTTGAATTACTAAGGAGTGACACAATTAACTCTATTGTCTCAATGCAGGAAAGCCCTCCCAACTCTTCTCATATGTGTGTGTATAAAATAATATATGGATGCACACATACATATATAGATACATATAAGTATACAGACTATCTGATCTAAATGAGTTTTAAAATTAAAGCATCCTAAAAATGCCATTATCATGTTATCAACATCTAAATCATCTTAAAAAGTGTTCTAAAATAATCTTAGAACTTTTCACTTTTCCATTCCAATGAAAGATCTCATATCTATTTCTGTGCTGAGGCATTGATCTCTTACAAGCCTCACTTGATTCATTAGATTCAACTTGTGGAATTTATGGTTGTAGCCTTAGGGATATCTACTCGTTTCCTTTAGATTTCCTCTGGGAAAGGAAGAAAAATTGAGATGATGCCCTTGCAAACCATTATCTTACAGATGCCTCCAAATTCTCTTCCCCAGGCAGGGCACCATGTCCCAGGGAAGTGCTGGTAGTGCTTTGTATCTGTCACTCACTTAACAAGAGCTCACTGAGTATTTGCTGTGTGTCCAGCATTGTCCTGAGCTAACTCGAAGTATAAAAATACACAAAAGAAGAGAAAACAAAACACTTTTACAGTACCTCTCACTATGGGAGAAGGTTCAGAATGTATACAGAGCATTGAACCCTCTAGAGAACTACCTGATTATTATAAGCAAAGATGGGCCTGTGTACAGGTCCCCATGGTGAGAGGTTGCAGCTAGTTCTTGCAGAATTCAGCAATTCAGGGAGGCCTCTTGTTTCTTAAATTATAGATGTTGCCTAAGGATACATGGGAATTCTCAGGTAAGGGAGACTTTTACCATGCACTCAAATCTGTAGGCTATTATCTTTAGCACCATGCTATAGACTATATATCTATTTGTCAAAACTAACAATTTCATTCAATATAATTATCAGTGTTACAGTATTAAAAGAAAAGAATATCTGAAAGCCAATAATATGAGTCACCGGAAAGGACAAGTTTTCCAGGTGAGGAGACTGAGTGACACAAGCAAGGTACAGGACAGGGACGTGCATGCACTGCTAGAGCAGAAGGACTGGCCAGGAATAGCTACAAGCAATGTCAGATAAAATCGTGTCTTCCAAAGAGCTAATCTACATCAGCTGGGGTTTCTATACTTCTTTAATAGGCAATAGAGGTCATAAAATGGACACTTTCTCTTTTGAGCAATAAAGAAATTTATGCTTATTCAATATAACACAACTCTTTGTCCATATTAATAGAATTCATCAGCAAAATGGGGATTAAAGGTAAAGCGTTTAAAAACATATGCCAGGAAGAACAGTTTGGCTTAGGAAGTAAATCTGTCTTGTCCATCATGGTGTTCTCAGCCCTAGCCAAGGGACTCATAATAACTAGTTGCTCATAAATATTTCTTGCCTGAGTGACAAATAGCTATTACAGAGACATTCATAATAGTATGTAACCAAGTGCTGAATTGGTGTGATGCAGACATTTCATGGCAAGAGAGGATTTGGGGGAGGTAATCTGAGGACCTTAATCAAGGAAAAAGATGACTCAGGAGGAAATGGATAATCATAAAAAATGCCTTTGGTGAAGCCAGTAGACAAAAATATATATCCATGTGTTTAGCACCTTGTTATTATTGAACTAGCTAGGATCTATTACTTGTCCATATTTATAGAATTAGTACTTTTTTTCTTTGGTTTTACTTATGACTATCCTCAAGATTTGGGGTTTTGTGTGTGTGTATATTTACTTTTTACTCTTTTGTTTGTTTTCAATCATCTTAAGACAGAAAATGTTATTAAATAATAAATGTTTTCTATTTACAGAGTAAGATGTAAAAACTACCCTTAGGCCTGAATTCTCTTATGTACTGTACCTGCTGCAGAGTCTGAGATAAATGAAAGCTACTCATTTTGTGTGAATATATTTTGAAAAATAAAAACTATAAATATAAAAGTTAAAAGATGTTCTTATTGATAAATGGAAAGATTGATTTGTAAAAAAATCTGGCATTATTTTTTCTCGGAGAGATACAATGAATAGAATGCCACTTGTAACAGTAATTACATTGCATTCAGCAAAAAGGAAGCAGGTTTTCCCCTCAAGCCTAATACATATACTTTTTAATTATTCAGAATTGATTCAGTAAACTCTCATTCATCTCTATTAGAACAGCTAATTCAGAAGGAGGAGAAATTGATCCCTCCATATCTTCATGTAAATTATCGCTCATTTCTTCTGTGAACTTAAGAAATGTATCTCTAAGTCAGACTCTCATTGTTTTCAGGAGTCACTCTACTAGGTAAGTAAGGCCTTGGGGAATTTGTTATGAAATAGTGAAAACTTCTTCTGGAAACATGAAAATCTCCAGTATGAGACTAGCAAAATCTCTGGTGACTTGAGCTCAAAACAAAAGTAAAAAAAAAAAAAAAAAAAAAAACAGAACTTTAGAACATTTTAATTGTAAAATTAATTTAATACATATATTTTATAAGGTTAAATATATGTTTTATTTGAATGTTAGATTCTTGAATATAAGGGATATTATAATAAGTTTTGCTTATGATGATTCTTAGATACTCAAAGGTCTATATTAGTGCAAAACTGAAATATTTGTCTATAGAACATTTCTATGTTATCTGAATTTAATAAATAAAGCATGGGAAATTATTATAATTCAGGCTTCCTGCTTCTTGGTCTTAAAGTTGACCTATTCCTTTTTTAAGGAATGTATATTTTAAGAGACCAATTTAAATGAACTTAGGTGCTTTCAAATCTACCTCACCCCCAAGTTTTTAAGTCCTATTTTAAGTAATAAAAGGGAATATTCTGAAATATTGTAAAATTCTACTAAGCATAAGCTTCTGTAAAAGATTACTAAGGGTTTGTTCATTAGATTCTACCTATGAGTGAAGTCATATGGCACTTGTCTTTCTCTGACTGGCTTATTTCACTCAGCATAATTCTTTCCAGGTCCGCCCCTGCTGTCACAAAGGGTAAAAATTCCTTCTTCTTTATGGCCAAGTAGTATTTCACTGTGTAAATGTGTAAATATACCACAGGTTTTTTTATCCACTCATCTACTGATGGACACTTGAGCTGCTTTCAAATCTTCGCTATTGTAAATAAGCAGAAAAATGAAAAAAGTGAGAGTGAGAAAACTCATGGACATGTACAACATTGTGGTGATTGCTGGGAGGGAAGAAAGTGGGGAGAGGTGGAGGAGTGTATAAGGAGAATAAATGATGATGGACAGAGACTTGAGTTGGGGTGGTGAATATATAATACAGTGTACAAATGTATTGTAGAATTGTGAACCTGAAACCTATATAATTTTGTTAACCAGTTTCACCCCCAATAAACTCAATAAAAAGGAAAAAAGATTATTGAGATTAATTACAAGTTTCTTAAATTATTAAAACTGCTAATAGCTATCTTTACATGAATTAAAATAAAATTGAAAATAGATAATATGAACTTTCCCTTTTGAAATATTTAATTCATTATCACTCATCTTGAGGAAGCTTAAAGAATTGTCAGTAATTCATTCATAAATATGTTATGATATGTATATATTGTATAGAAGGGACATAGCAGTGAACCATACAATGAGAAGGAATTGATTATTGATGTAGACTAAATAGTCTCTCCTCCATAAAAACTCATCCCATTACCCCAGCCTGATATCTCTGAATTCCTACTTCTGTACTTATTTTATGGCACTTATTTCACTGTGCTTTTATTTATACAATGGTCATTTCTGCATATCCACTTTCAAGCTCAAATGTTTCCTTTGGGACTAAGAGGTATACACATATTTTTTTTCTGTAAATAAGGCAGAATTTTGCTTATAAATGCAACTAAATAAATACAAACTGAGTTTAATGGAAGTCATAGGTTAAGAAAGGGATTTGGAGATGTTTCAAACTGGTGGTCAATGCTATACCTGTTGTTGACTGCTAAGGCATACCTGTGTGCTGAATGAGCTCAATGGGCAATATCAGAACTTGATCTGAGGCAGCAGTTTTCACTTACAGGTCAAGGACTTTTTATCAGGGATTCTTCTATCAGAGAGATCTTTACAATTTGCTATATACAAGGAGTGTATAAGGAGAATAAATGATGATGGACAGAGACTTGAGTTGGGGTGGTGAATATACAATATAGTGTACAATCTGTGTTGATCTGTATTCACTTCCCTTAGTTTTACATTCCTGATTTCATCTTCATGAATGTCCTTTTAAAATCAGAGATTGATCCAAGATGGCAGTGGAGTAGGTGGAAGCTACACTAACCTCCTCCCAGGACCAAACTGTAATTACAAATAAATTATAGTAAAATCATCCTGAATAACCAACTGAAGATTAGCTAGAAAGAAGCCTTATAACCAAGGATTTATAGAAGAGACCACATCACCATATCAAGACTAGTAGAAAGTGTGGAGGCACAGCAGGACTGGCTGAGCTCCCATACACAGCAGCTGAAGTTCCAGAGGAATAGTTCAGCAGCCAGGGGAGAGTGTGGAGTTTAAACCCCAAGCTGGGTTCCCCAACCTAGAGCACCAGAACTGGAAAAGGCACCCACATATATCTGATGGTGAAAAGCAGTGGGATTTCTGTCTGCTAGGGTGAGATGGCTAGAGACATAGCCACTCTCTTAAAGGGCCAATGCACAAAATTTCATTTGCAGCTGCTTTCCCTGGGCTCTGACAGAGGGAGAGCAGAGCAGACTAGACCCATGTGAGAAGAGTCTGGGGTTCGTGGCTCTGGGGAGAGAACTGAAGGGTCTGCCACCAGGATCCCTGTGCTCGGTAATTCCCCATACTGCAGAAGCCATCTTTCTCTGGCAGAGCACTCCCCTCCATGCAGTATCAGCCTGGGGGAAAGCAATAGCTATACCTGCAGGAATCCCTCTCCCTCCAACCTGTGGAACTTAAGCTGGGCTGCTGGGGAGCAGAGCTGGAGGATGGGGAGAGAGCTGAAGAGTCAGCAGCCATAATCCTTGTGTTCAGTAATTCCCCACACAGCAGAAGCCATCTTTCCTGGACAGAACACTCCCTTCCATGTGATATCAGCCTGGACAGAAGCAATAGCCCCACCCACAGGAAACACCCTCTCCCCAGTTTGTGGAGCTTCAGCCTGCTGAGGAGTACAGTTGGAGGCTCTTTAACTGATTAAGCCTAACAGATAGCCTAAGGCAGAGATGGATCTCTGAGTGCTTTGAGACTTCAGCTGACTGTCCCCCACTTGATGATGGTAAAAGCTGGACTTGGTGTGCACTTGGTTCTTTCACCATGCACCCAGACGCAGTAGAGAAGCCACAAGGTGATAGCTCAAAACAGGTTGCCCATGGCTAGTCAGGCAGCATTTGACATGGATTTGCTCTGGAATCTTGCATATCTACCTAATACATAGAAACAAACACAAAGAGGCTGCCAAAATAGGAAGAAAAACAAACAGGCCACAAATGAAAGAACAAGACAATTATCCAGAAGAAGAACTAAATGAAATGGAGGCAAGTGATTTATCAGATAGAGAGTTCAAAATAATGATAATAAGGATGTTCAACAGCAATAAAAAAGACATAGAAACCATAAAAAGGATCAGTCAGAAATAAAGAATGCAATACTGAAATAAATAATACACTGGAAGGAATAAGCAGTAGGTTAGATAAAGCACAGGATCAAATCAGTGATTTGGAAAACAAGGTAGGAAAAAACACCAAATTGGAGCAGCAATAAGAAAAAAGAGTTTTAAAAAATTAGGATACTTTAAGAGCCCTTTGAGAAAACATGACAACAGCATAACAACATTCACATTGTAGGGATACCAGAAGGGGAAGAGAGAGAACAAGGTTTTGAGAACCTATTTGAAGAAATAATTATCAAAAACTTCCCTAACCTGGTGAAGGAAAAAGACACACAAGTCCAGGAAGCACAGAGTCCCAAACAAGATAGACCCAAAGAGAATCACACCAAGACACATCATAATTACAATGGCAAAGCTTAAGGACAAGAAGAGAATCTTAAAGGCTGTGAGAGAAAAGCAGGTAGTTACCTTCAGAAGAGCTCCCATAAGGCTGTCATATGATTTCTCAATAGAAACATTTCAGGCCAGAAAGGATTGGCATGAAATATTCAAAGTGATGAAAAGTGAGGACCCACAACCAAGAGTACTTTACCAAGAAAGGCTATCATTTAAAATTGAAGGAGAAATAAAGAACTTCCCAGACAAGAAAAAGCTAAAGGAGTTTGTCACACCAAAACAGTACTGCAACAAATATTAAAGAAATTGCTTTAAGAATAAGAGGAAAAGGAAAAAAAAAAACAAAGGAATATAGTTAAAGGACTAAAATGGCAATAAATACGTATCTATCAATAATCTTTTTAAATGTAAATGCTTAAGTGCTCCAATCAAAAGACATAGGGTAGCTAAATGGATAAGAAAACAATAGCCATATATAAGTTGTCTACAATGGACCCACCTCAGAACAAAAGATACACACAGACTAAAGTATGTATCTAAAAGGATGGAAGAGATATTTCATGAAAATGGAAAGGAAGAAAGCTCAGGTAGCAATACCAATAACTGACAAAATAGACTTTAAAGCCAAGGCTATATTAAGAAACAAAGAAGATACTACATAAGGGTAAATGGAACAATCCAACTAGAGGATATAACCTAGTATGTATTATGCACCCAACATAGGAGCACCTAAATATGTGAAGTAAATCTTGATGGACATACAGGGAGAGATGGAGAGAAATACAATCATAGTAGGACAATTTAACATCCCATTGACTTCAATGGATAGATCTTCCAGACAGAAAATCAATAAGGAGACAGTTGCTTTAAATGATACATTACATCAAATGAATTTAATTAATATCTTCAGAGCATTTTACCCCAAAGCTGTGGAATATACATTTCTTCCAGTGCACATGGAACATTTCCTAGGATATACCACATGTAAGGACACAAAACAAGTCACAATATATTTAAGAAGAGCAAAATCATGCCCTGGCCATGTAACTCAGTGGATTGAGTGCCAGCCTGAGAACCAACGGGTTGCCAGTTCGATTCCAAGTCTAGGGCACATGCCTGGCTTGTGTTTAGGTCCCCAGTAGGGGCACACAAGAGAAAACCATACATTGATGTTTCTCTCCCTCTCTTTCTCCCTCCCTTGCCCTGTTTAGAAATACATAAATAAAGATCTTTTAAAAAAAGATCAAAATCATATCAAGCATCTTCTCTGATAATAATGCTATGAAACTAGAAATCAATCAGAAAAAGAAAACTGAAAAATACACAAGGACATGGAAGCTAAATAACATGTTAGTAAATCAAGAATAAGTTAACAATAAAATCAAGGAAGAAATCAAAAGATACCTTGAAACAAATGAAATTGAAAACACAACAACCCAAAATCTATGGGAAACAAGGAAAGCAATCCTAACAGGGAAATTTATAGCATTACAGTTCTTTCTCAAGAAATAAGAGAAAGCTCAAATAAACAATCTAGCTTTATTAAGTGTTATTATTTCTTTTTAAGAAGTAGAAAAAGAACAAACAAAGCCCAAAGTGAATAGAAAGAAATAAAGATCAGAGCAGAAGCAAATGAAATAAAGTCTAAAAAAAAAACAATATAAAAGATCAGTGAATCCAAGAGCTGGTTTTTAGAAAAGATAAGATTGACAAATCTTTAACCAGATTCATCAAGAAAAAAAGAGAGGGCAAAATAAATAAAACCGGAAGTGGAAGAAAAGAAATAACTGACACCAAAGAAATACAAATGATTGTAAGAAAATATTACAAACAATCATACACCAAAAAATTGTACAACCTAGACAAAAAGGATAAATTCCTAGAAACATAATCTTCCAAAACTAAATCAGGAAGACTTAGAGAATCTGAATAGACAGATTACAGCTAGTGAAATTGAAGCAGAATTCAAAAAACTTACAACAAACAAAAGTCCTGGACCAGATGGCTGAAGAGGAAAATTTTACCAGACATTCAGAGAACTGCCACCTCTCCTTCTCAAACTATTCCAAAAAGTTCAAAAGGAGGGAAGACCCCCAACTCATTTTACAAGACCAGCATTATCCTATTTCTAAAACCAAATAAAGACACACAAAAAAGAAAATTATACACAAACTACTGAATAAGAGAAGATATTTGCCAATATACCTAATAAGTAATTAATTAATATCCAAAATTTATGAAAACTTGTACAACTTAACACCAAAAACCACAAACAATCCGACTTCTGGACAAGATGGAGGCATAGGTAGATACACTGTACCTCCTTGCACAACCACAAGAAGGACAACAGCAAATTTAAAAAAAAAATCAGAACTGCCAGAAAATCAAACTGTATGGAAGTCCGACAACCAAGGAGTTTAAGAAACATTTATCCAAACCAGTAGGAGAGGAGGAGACAGGTAGCCCAGCAAGGCAGTGTGTGGTGAGGGGGTGTGCAGCAAGGGGGCGTGTGGCAAGGTGGCAGCTGCTCGACCAGGCAAGGCAGGGCTGGTGGAACAGGCAGTTCCACATTTGTGTGCAGACATACTGGGAAGAAGCACCGGGGAGCAAGACAGACCGAGCAACCCAGGGTTCCAGCATTGGGAAATAAAGCCTCAAAATCTCTGACTGAAAAAACCTGTGAGGGTTGCAGCTGTGGGATAAATTCCCAGCCTCACTGGAGCATTCATTGGAGAGACCCACAGAGTCCTAGGGCATACACAACCCACCCACCAGGGAATCAGCACTAGAGGGGCCCAATTTGCTTGTGGGTGGCAGAGTTAGTGACTGAAAGCCAGCCCAGAGCCCAGCAAATGGCATTGTTCCAACTCAGCCCCCTCACCCACATATAGGTCCGCAACCCAGCAAAGTAGGTTGCCCCGCCTTGGCATACCTAAGGCTCTGCCGCCCCTTACATGTAACAGGTGTGCCCAGACAAAAAAAAAAAAAAATGGCCCAAATGAAAGAGCAGATCAAAGCTCCAGAAAAAATACAACTAAGCGATGAAGATATAGCCATCCTATCAGTTGCACAATTCAAAAATTCAAAACATTGGTAGTCAAGATGCTCACAGAGATGGTTGAGTCTGGTCACAAAATAGAGGAAAAGTGAAAGCTGTGCAAAGTGAAATAAAGGAAAACATACAGGGAACCAACAATGAAGGGAAGGAAACCAGGACTCAAATCAATGATTTGGACCAGAAGGAAGAAATAAACATTCAACCAGAACAAAATGAAGAAATAAGAATTCAAAAAAATGAGGAGAGGCTTAGGAACCTCTGGGACAACTTTGAATGTTCCAACATCCCAATCATAGGGGTGACAGAAGGAGAAGAGGAACAGCAAGAAATTGAAAACTTATTTGAAAAAATAATGGAGAACTTCCTCAATATGACAAAGGAAATAGACTTCCAGGAAGTCCAGGAAGCTCAGAGAGTCCCAAAGAAGTTGGACCCAAGGAAGCACACACCAAGGCACATCATAATTACATTACCCATGACTTAAGATAAGGAGAGAATCTTAAAAGCAGCAAGAGAAAAGGAGACTGTTACCTACAAAGGAGCACCCATAAGACTAACAGCAGATTTCTCAAAAGAAACCTTGCAGGCAAGAAGGGGCTGGAAAGAAGTATTCAAAGTCATGAAAGGCAAGGACCTACATCCCAGATTACTCTATTCAGCAAAGCTATCATTTAAAATGGAAGGGCATGGTGGAAGTGACTGAAATCTGGCAGAGAGTGGAGCAAGAGCCATTGTTCCCTCCCAGACTCCACCCCCACATCCAGCATCACAACCCAGCGACTGGGCTACCCCGCCCTGCTGAACACCTAAGGCTCCACCCCTCACTATGTAACAGCCACAACCAGACAAAAAAAAAAAAAAAAAAAACAAGATGGCTCAAAAGGGAGAACAGACCGGGGCCCCGGAGCTAATTCATCTGAGCAACCAGGAGGTGGTCAACCTATCAGATGCACAGTTCATAGCACGGGTAGCCAACCTATCAGAAGCACAGTTCAAAGCTCCGTTGATTAGGAAGCTCACAGAATTGGTTGATTTTAGTCCCAAATTGGAGGAACAAATGGAGGCTACAATAAGTGAAATGAAGAAAAACGCACAGAGAACCAATAGTAATGGGAGAAGAACTGGGACTCATATCAATGGAATGGACCAGAAGGAAGAAACAACCAAACAGAAGAGAATGAAGAAAGAATTCAAAAAACTGAGAAGAGGCTTAGGAACCTCCAGGACATCTTTAAACATCCCAACATCTGAATTATAGGGGTACCAGAAGGGGGGGAGGAACAGCAACAGGTGGAAAAATTGTTTGAACAAATAATAAAGGAGAACTTCCCCAATCTGGCAAAGGAAATAGATTTCTAGGAAGTCCAGGAAGCTCAGAGTCCCAAAGAAGTTGGACCCAAGGAGAAACACACCAAGGCACATCATAATGACATTAGCCAAGATTAAAATGAAGGAGAAAATTCCAGAAGCAGCAAGGGATAAGGGCACAGTCACCTACAAAGGAGTTCCCATCAGATTGTCAGCAGATTTCTCAAAAGAGACCTTACAGGCAAGAAGGGTCTGGAAAGAAGTATTCCAAGTCATGAAAGTCAAGGACCTACATCCAAGATTGCTCTATCCAGCAAAGCTGTGATTTAGAATGGAAGGGAAGATAAAGTGCTTCTCAGATAAGGTCAAGTTAAAGGAGTTCATCATCACCAAGCCCTTATTATATGAAATGTTAAAGGGGCTTATCTAAGAAAAAGAAGATAAAAAATATGACAGTAAAAAGACAGGAAACTCACAGATATTAACATCCATACCTAAAACAAAAGCAAACTAAGCAAACACTAGACCAGGAGCAGGAACACAGAAATAGAGATCACATGGAGGATTTGCAACAGGGGAGTGGGAGGAGGAGAGAGGGAGAAAAGGTATAGAGAAAAAGTAGCATTGACAGTGGGCAGAAAATAGACAGGGGGAGGGCAAGACTAGTATGGGAAATGTAGAAGCTAAAGAACTTATGAAACATGGACATGAACTAAAGGGGGGAATGTGGGTGGGAAGAGGTGTGAAGGGTGGAGGGGAATGATGTTGGGAAAATGGGACAACTGTAATAGCATAATCAATAAAGTATAATTAAAAATAAAATTAAAACTGTTTAAAATTAAAAAATAAAATAAAATGAAATGGAAGGGCAGATAAAGTGCTTCCCAGATAAGGCCAAGTTAAAGAAATTCAACATCACCAAGCCCTTATTATATGAAATGTTAAAGAGACTTATCTAAGAGATAGAATAAGATCAAAACTATGAATGTGAAAATGACAACAAACTCACAGCTATCAACAACCAAACCTAAAAAAAAAAAAAACTAAACCAACAACCAGAACAGGAACAGAATCACAGAAATGGGGATCACATGGAGGCTATCAGTGGGAAGAGGGAGGGAAGGGAATAGAAAAAAAGGTACAGGGAACAAATAGCATAAATGGTAGGTACAAAATAGACAGGGGCAGGTTAAGAATCATATAAGAGATGTAAAGCCAAAGAAGTTATATGTACAACCCATGGACATGAACTAAAGAATGGAGGGAAATGTGGTTGGGAGGGAGCATGCAGGGCGAAGGAAAATAAAGGGGCAAAAAAATGGGACAACTCTAATAGCACAATCAATAAAATATATTTTTAAAAACACACAATAATCCAATTAAAAAATGGGTGAAGGACCTGAATAACACTTTTCCAAAGAGAGTACACAGATAGTAAATAGGCATGTGAAAAGATACTCAATGTCACTAATCATCAGAGACATGCGAATTAAAACCACAATGAGATATCACCTCACATCTGAATGTCTCTGGTCAATTAATCAATAAACAACAAATGTTGGTGAGGATATGGAGAAAGGGGACCCCTTCTACACTGTTGATGGGAATGCAGACTGGTGCAGCCACTGGGGAAAGCAGTAAGGAGTTTGCTCAAAAAAATTAAAAATGAAACTGCTCTATGACCCAGCATTTCCACTTCTGGGAATATATCCAAAGGAACCTGAAATTCAAAAGAATCACTAATTCAAAAGAATATATGCACCTTTACATTCACTACAGTGTTATTTACAATAGCCAAGATTTGGAAGCAGCCCAAGTGTCCATGGATGAACCTGGAGAACATTATGCTAAATGAAACAAGCCAGTCAAAGAAAGACAAATACCATATGATTTTACTCATATGTGGAATCTGATGAACAAACTGAACTAACAAGCAAAATAGAGTCAGACTCATAGATAGAGAACATGCTGGCAGCTCTGAGGGGATTGGGGGGAGTGGAGAGATGGAGCAAAAAAGAAAAATAACTGATGGACAGAAACAACAGTGTCATGATTGCAGGGAGATGGGTGCATATAGAGGTGGAGAGGGTATGGGGGGATAAATGTTAATGGATAAAAATACAAGAGAAGGCAATAATAATAAATAAAACTTAAAAAAGGATATGCCATATATATCATGATGTTCCTGCATCCACTGTGGGAAAAAGTAAAACCTAAGGCACTGCCCCATCTTTAAGGAGTTTATTATCAATAGGTCAAGAAAAAAGTTCACATGTGGAAAGAAAATGAGGAAGGCTAATTAAGGGTGCAGGTAACAGAGAGTAAGAGCACAGCCTGTTGGAATGTCCAGGAATAAAGGAGTTCCAATGGCAGGACTTCATCATTTGGGAGAGAGAGTGACAACAGCAGGCATGGTACCACCCCACAGGGTCAGCATCACAGCAAAGATTAGGCAGATTGCACTCTGTAGGGAGACAAGGCAGGGGCCACTCCAGGCCTTGAGACCAAGGTCAGAGCCAGAACAGCAATAAGAGTAGTAATGCTAAGTCTCCAAATTACAGGGGACAGGGAAGGGGTGGTACTTAACACCTGCTGCCTAAGTTGGGAATTGGTCCTTCTAGAAAATTGGTCAAGCATGAACACTGAGATTGGGTTATATGGCTTTGGTCCTGGGTAAAGAAGGGCTGCTTGGTAGGGAACCTGGCAAAGCCTGCACATTTTGCATTTTTTCCCTTGTGTTTCTCCCAACTTAGGTTCTAATGAAAGTTCTATGCTGTGGCTTGGAAGGAGAGTTGCAAAGTTTGGGCACCTGTAAGTGGCTGGAAATGCATGGCATTGCATAAATTGAAAGACTATTGGTCCCTTTCTTTCTTATGATAGGAGTGGCAATGAAAAGGAAGGAATACAAATATTTTGAAAGTGAGGGAATAGGGATAGGACTGAAAGGGAGAAAGGTACAATAGGGGAGGAGGACAGCTGTTCACTTTACATCCTGTGGTCATTGTCCATCTGCCATAAACTGGAAGAAGTCACCTAATGAGGTCTGGGAATTTCAGCCAAGGAAGTGACTAAAGGGACAAAATATTAAGTACAATAAATCACATACTGTCACATTTTTTTTTTCAGAAAGCTTTGCAAATCCAATAGGGTATTTACTAATAAAGTCAAAACAGAAATTACTAGTAGCCTCATTTTTAAAGTAAACAAATACAAAACAGAAAGTGAAAAGCTATGGCTTTTAAAACCCAGCTCTTTCTCTATTTCTATGAAAGTGGTCTTCCAAGTTTAAAGGAATATGTTTTTAGTGTAAGTATAGAATATTTTTAGGACTTTTAATGGTCTCTTTTGTTTGACCTCTCTTAATCTTTATTTATCAGTTTTTAGTAAATGTTTAACATGGAAATTTTACTTCCATATAGTGATTCTTCTTACAACACTGTCTTTGAAATCTGTTTCTTTAGTTACATATATGCCAAATTCTCCCAAGGGTATTTTATGGTGGGCAAAACAGAGGTATAGACATAAACTCTAGATTTCCATATTCAACTAATTGGTTAGTGGATCTCTTAGGACAAAGACACTGGACATGTTGATGTCTCTAAGCCTACAGTTTTCATTGATAAAATATTGATCCATCTCAATTTTAGTCACCATATTTTACCAAAATTATATTCATTTGCCCTTGACAGATCCAAGAGCAATTTGAGGATTTCCTCTTATGGGGAATGGAACTGTTCTTAATTAAACTCATATCTGTGGGCTCTTTTCAGTCACAATTCCCATCCCTGTCATTTGGGACTCAGAAGCCCCAGGATGCTTTCTGCCCAGGCTGCCACAAAGCATTATCTGATACAGTAACCATTTATTCCTTCCCTGACTCTTACACATGGATCAGACTGCTGCCCCTTTGGCTACAGCTCCTGAACTTCAACAAGGTATGAGCTGCTGTCTCTGTGCAGGCGCAGGCCAGGTGACTTGAACCTGTATTTTATGAGACCCTGAAGCACCTCATGACAGGATATGTAGGCATGATCAGACATGGGGATAACAGCTAGGAGACTGCCTACAAGGGGTTGGAGGAGACTGTGGGCTCAGCCCAGAGCAGCATTTCCTGTTCAGCCATTCCTCATGCATTTATTTCAGCTGTGCTCTAAGATTTGGTAAATAGCCCACATGGGGCCAGATTCTCATCTTCCTAGGCAGATTTTTTCTCCATTTTCCTTCAACTCTACATTCCAAATTACTCCAGAGATAACTGATGTACAGGAGAGTAATAAGTAACAAAATCAATTTGCTTCAAAGTGTATCAGGCAAGAAACTAGCTCACTATTATACTTGAACAATAATAAAAAACAATACACATTTGATTACATTTTTTAAATTTATAAACCAATGGAACAAATTTATATAGATATATCACACTGTGTATGGATACATAAAATCTTACAAAGTTTAGGTTTTGAACTAGGAGAGGAATAAAATAAACATGAAAACTAAGAAACACACCAAACCAGTTATCCTGTAAGTTACAGCATTATATAGTTTAAATTTAGGTATTGTTCATCAGGTGGTACTTCTATACTTGCCATATAGTTACAATGTTGTTCTTGTTAGAGTAGATTACTTTGATGCCATGGTTTAATGACCTTAGGATTTTTTTGGCAAATTCAGTAACAAAGGACATAAAAATCTAAGTATAATATAATCATTGTTCAACACCATTGTTGTTACTGGAAAGTAAACATGCACAGCTACTCCAATGAAATATTTGAACAGAAGTTTGTAAAACTAGAAAAACATTTATCGTCTGTATAATGATAGTTCATGACTTGCTGTGGCAGAATTATTTCAAAGAAAAAGAATTCCAAATTGCAAATAAACATTGTGTTTCTTGATGCTTTCGGGTTCAATGAAATTATTTTCTCCTTATTGAATAGTACTGTTCTCCAAAATCACGTTTTTTTTTAAAGGATAAATAATTGCCAGCGCTGCTTATTTTACCAATATCTTCATGTTGCTCTTCACCTTTTTCACAATTTAGAATGAGATGAGTATCTTTCTTGAGTGCACTAACCTAATATCTCCAGGGAGTGAAAGTGTCTAAATTTTTAGAAGCATCTCTAAAAGTTCCCCATTTGGTATTCTTTCCATTCACTACAGTCTCAAGTTAATGGTCCTATACTCCATTTATCTGCCTTGAAAAGATAAAAGGATGTGTTGGATCCTGCTAAAATTTGCACCAGTCATAGCAGGGAGCTCCAGGTAGCCAGATTATATGCATTTCATAACTTGATGATTTTTCTATATCAAATACTGTTGTTTCCACACAGCTCCTGGAACCCTGCTTGTCCCTGAGGTCTGACTTTTGAGTAATGGTAGCGGCAGCCCTTGAGCTGCCAGAATCTTCAGCAGGGGTCTGTCCAGACACTCCTCAAGCTTTCAGTATTTATAGGCCCTGCTCTGCAATCTGGAGGCATGATTTCAGGCAGTACGTTTCCCCATCTATAAATCCTGCACGATCAGTTTTCTCCTCCTTCATGGCCCTATGGAACATTTAAAAAGGCAGCTTGTTTTTCAAGCAGGGCTTTAAGGAAAGAGGCTTCTACTGGCAACCACTGCTGAATCCCCAAGAGAACAGTAGCTGCTTCTATTGTTTCTGTTCCGATCTACTTTGAAAAGTCTGGGGCTTGGTGGAGAAGGGCATAACCAAAAATAAATAAATAAATAAAACTACCCAGGCCTTTGGAGACTAAAACCATATGATTTATTCTTCTACTATGAAAGTAAGAAAAAACAGAGTGGACTGCTGGAGATACAGGCTCACAATCTGTAATTCCATATTATAAAAAAACTCAGAAAACAGAAACATTTTTTTTCATTTATGTGATAGCAAAGCCTTATGTGAATTGAATTCATTTGGCTGAAAGAAATGACTCAAAATGATTTAAGGCTATTTGTAATCTTTATTTGTACTACTTATATGAATCTTTATGCATTTCACTGCCAAAACATTGTATATAACTATAGAGTGTTGTTGCATAATTTTTGGTATCTCTGCCATATTACCTTTCTGAAATTTTTAAATTAAGTCAATAATTTTGATCCTGTAATTTATTTTACCCAAAGGATTATGAACCTGTTTAGCCATTGTTCTGGGGAAGGGAGTAAGTCTTGAATTCTTAATAGAAAAAATTAGTAATATTTCTATTGTTTAAATGGCCTTGATATTACACCAAATCAGGCTATTCTTTAAGTTGTTAGTTTTTATAGCAACTACCCAAGAGGGATAGGAATAAAGGAAGAAGTTTATTTGTGAGTTTTTAGAAACTTCTGCCTAGCAGGTACTTGTAATTTCCATACATGTATATTATAGTAATAGGCTATTGCACAATGAACAGGTTTTCAGTGTGCTTATTACAGGCTTCATTGACTTGCACATAATTGCTACTTATTCATGTGCTTGTATATTTTGACATTATAAATTATAACAGCCCTTTAAGAGTCTCCCAACCAGCACTGCACAGAAGCACTCCAGCTAGCAAGTCTCAGAAAGTACAGGTTCTCTCTGACTGTCATTGAGTCCCTGATGTTCATGAGGGTCAATGTAGTTTTCATTCAGGCTCATCTCCAATGTAGTCCAAAAATGAATGGCATGTTTCTAGTGTAGGCAAACAATTACTTAAAAGTCATTTCATCAATGTTACTTCAATTGTAATGTGATCATTTCCTTTTAAGAATATTTTAATTGAGCCAGATCTGCTTTAAGTAATAGAGAAGGAAATTATAACTTTTAATTATCTTTTTTATGTTGTCTGGCATTAAAATACATTTATCACTTGAATGTATGATGGTAAGCAAATTGGAAAATGAACTATGTAATCTGAACTCTGTATTTCAGAACCTGTGATTTAAGACATGTCATTCAATCCAGTGATCCCATTTTGGAGACTGTATCCCAGGAATCTCAAACACCACACCAAAAGAATACATACACCCCTATGTTCATAGCAGCAATAGTTACAATAGCAAAGATCTGGAAGCAGCCCAAGTGCCCATCAGTAGATGAGTGGATAAAAAAGATGTGGTACATTTACACAATGGAATACTATGTGACTGTAAAAAAAGAAGGAACTCACCCTGGCCAGTGTGGTTGGAGCATTGTCATTAACCAAAAGGTTGAGGGTTCCATTCCTGGTCAGGGCACATACGTGTGACAGGCAAGTGATAGGTGTTTCTCTTACATCAATGTGTGTGTGTGTGTCTCTCTCTCTCTCCCTCCCTTCCTCTCTCTCTAATCGGTGGCCCTATCTTCAGGTGAGGATTTTTAAAAAAGGAGGAACTCTTACCCTTTGAGACAGCATGGATGGACCTGGAGAACATTATGCTAAGTAAAATAATCTGGTCAGAAAAAGACAAATACCCTATGATCTCATATGTAGACTCTAATGAACAAAATAAACTGATGAACAAAATAAAACTAGAGGCATGGATATATGGAACAGATTGATGGTACCCAGAGGGGAAGAGGTAGGAGGAGACTTGAAGAGATTAGCCAAAGAACATATATGCATGCAAGGATAGCCTATGAACACAGACAACAATATGGTGAAGGCCAGAGGGTGGGGGCTGGGTGGAGGGAGCAAAAGGATGGAAAATGGGGAACATCTGTGAAATGCAAGAATGTACATATAATATATGCTTTGAACAAGGGTAGCTCCAGGTTTTGTGGGTCCATATTTGAAGCTCGTACAATTTGGCTAAAAGCTATGATCTCTTTATGGAAAAAATACATATTCAAAATTAGGTAAAAATGTGAATATTTAGAGTGAGAAAAGAAATCACAACAAATTACAGATTTTTAAAAGCTGACAATACCACAAACATCTCACAATCCAGAAATATAGTATAACATCTTAATTAACTAAACCAAAATGCTTTGTAATAAATTTTCTTTACAATTTTTGACTGCATGTTCTTAAATCACCTCTTTGTATGACAATGTTATAATATTTCTATAGAAAGACAATTCTGCTTCTAGCTTGGTGGATTAGCATTTGGGCTTTTTAAGTTAACATATTACATTCACAAGTCCTTATTGATAGTGTCATTTAAATGCTTAGGATCATCATCGAATTGAAAAATCTCTATATCTTTCAGATATAAATGGTAAGATTTCAGGTTATTTTAACTTCTTGTGCAGTGACAATCTTAACTACTCTTTGAATTGACATCATTCATTAAACAGTTCATCATCATTGTCCTTGAGTCATGATGTCAGGTATGTTAGCACAGTGGCAGGTATAAGTGTTCCTGGGAAGCTCTTTTTCCACTGAGAACACCACACTATAAAATAAAAGTGACCTGCATAACACACTAACCAAAAATAATGTATTTCCAACTCAACTTCCCCTTAGCTGGATCTCAGAAGCAGCATGGCCACTCCAACATCATCTCACATGAGGGGAATATGGTGAGGGAGTAGTCAGAAAGGAGACAGTGATTTGAACCAGTTGCAAATGTTACATAAACATGCTCCATGAACACATTACTAGAGATCCTCTCAGAGCTTTGGAAGGTGCTCATCCAAGGGAAAGGCCCTGAAGCTTATGTTTCATCAGCTTTATGGTTAATCTGCTTCTGTCTACACTGTCTACATTAACATGTTAGAATTGAACATTACATTTATATATGTTATATTGATGCATATGTTTACATTTGATAAACTTATTGTCATTTCCAAACTTCTTTCATATTTTCCTACAAGTTTCTTCATCTTTCCCTTCCAAATACCAATTACTTCTACCACCTTCCCTTTATTAATACTCTATTGCTTTTACCTATCTCAGTAGTAATATGTAGGGATCACAGAGATTTTGATATACTGCTGCAGGTGGTGTTCTGATTCCCAATAAATAATAGTCATTAATGGAAAATGATACCCTTTTCAATGTATATATTTCCCATCATGTATTTTTTTACATTCAGAATAGTTCTATGTCATTCTAATTCTTTTTTTTTTTTTACAAACTTTTGTTCTTAGTATAAACAGGGAAGGGAAAGGAGTACTGGATTGGGAGTCAAGCCATATAGTTCTTTCTCTGCCAATTTTCCTTGCCTCATAACCTTGGCTCAGTGGTGGAACCTGTCTGAACCTCTGGCAACTCATTTGTAAAATAAGAGTGTTCATCTTCATTATTTCTTAAATGTCTTCCCATTGTGGTCTTAAATCCTAGAACTTGGGTGACAAGAACGAACTTTGAGTTCACCAGGAATACATTTTATTTGAAAATATGGTTATGATGTTGTCTGTTAAGGCAGTACCTGCAAGAAATATCAAAGTGCCATATCTTTATTCAACCAATTGTAATTAAATTTATACTTAATAGCTTGTTCTGTTGCCAGGGAAAGATACTAAATACAGGAACAGAAATACAGCATCAGCTGAGCCATGTAATGTTGTTACTCAAACATTATTCAGCATGAGAGATTGAATGTGCTCTCCTCTGGATCTTTCTAGAAGAGTATACATCTCTACGCTGGTGGACAGAGGCTCAAGGTCACGCCATCTCCTTATCCTGCTGAAAAGCAGTGTACAAAAGAGATAGTGACAACAATGGTATTATTGTTTCCAAAATACCCACTTCCTAGACTTTAACTAAGTCTTTTCTAGATTTATTTTATTCATTCATTCAGCACCTATTTACTGAGCTCCCCTTCTATGTGAAGCAGCTCTCAAGGCACTGGGGAGACAGGATTTGTGAAACAAATCTTTGCCCTGGTTGAGCTACCATTCTGATGGAAGGAGGCAACCACCAAACAAATGAATATGTCAGAGTAATAAATGAAATGAAGAAAATAAATCAGTAGTCCTCAAGTGAGGGTAGCCTTATATTGAAGGTAGTCAGGGAAGGGCCTCTGAAGATGTAGCCATTGAGCAGAAGCCTGAATTGTGTAAGAGAGTTGGCTTGGCAGAAGATACAGCCAACATAAGAACCACGGGGACTGGACTGACATTGTTTCACCACAGGAGCTGTAGGTAAATGTCGATACTAATTGATGTTTTACTTCTTAAATGGGAAAAGCTATTCAAAGGATATGCATTTCCTAGTTTTTCCTGGATGATAACCCAAAGAGAAGTGGGGCTCAATCACAAGAAAGTAACTAGGCTTTCAAGTTTATATGTACTGCTGACATAAGTAGTATTTTTAATAATTGGTTGTCTCATTGATTAATTGGTTGAATGATACATCAGTCATCTTGGTTTAACTCCCTATAACAAAAGTAAAAAGTTATTTACCTGTTTTTTTCTAAATAATACTAGAGATAGCACTATTTAAATATAACCAGAGATAAAAGTTTATACCAATTCCAATTGTAATTTTAAATTCAGTAGACTAATTCATAGGTCAGACCAATGTTAAAATAAAATATTTATTAGAATTATAGTTATCATACTCTGACAGGAAAAGAAAGAAACCAGATAGAAATAAGTTTTTTCATTCTTTTTATTTCTTTATTTTCAAATAAAAAGTAACAGGTATTGTGTTATACTTTCGAATATTAATGTTTCTCTGTAGTAAAATGATTGTTTCAGAAACAGATTTATAAGCTCTTATGGAATTTGTTATTTAAAATACAAATGTGGACTCCATTGGTATCTTAAATTTAACCCTGACTGCAATATTATATCAGGTTAAAACTTTTCACACAATTAAAATTGTCTGAGTTGGGAAATAAAATATTGCTTTTTTTGGAATGCAACTAATTTTTTAAATTTCTTTTAAAATGCTATTCTATAAATTTCTTAAGCAAATGACAAAGAAATTTTTTAGAAGGTTAACTTTTTGTGTTTGTTCTGAGGGGTCCTATTAGGGATTATCACATTGATCTGGGTGACACATGGTCTAAGAAGGTGGTGGTGACAGTAGAGGAAAAGTATAGATTTAACGAATGTGCAGGAGGAGGGTGCACAGGTTTGAGTAGCTGGCTACTGGGGCAAGCAAAGGAGAAGAGTGAGCAGGGAACCTGCAGAGAAGGTGATGCCTGAGTAGACATAATGACTATGATCTTATCCAACAGTAAAATCTGAGAGAGAGCTGAGATGATGACTAGCAGGGTATTCAGACTAGAGGTGTTTCAGTCCTTTAGGTTTTTCTTTACCAAAACAGGGCTATTACAGCCTCTATTACAGTTATTGCAAATCATGAGCCTGAGTAGAAGTAATAGCACAGAGCCCTGTCCCAACATATCCTGACCATGTCAAAATGTAGCACTATTTAGAAAAAAATAAATATGTTTTGTGCCCCAGAAGCAGTATAGTGAAGTGATCAAAAGCATGGCTTCTCTCTGGCCTGTCCAGTTCTGAATTCCATATTGTCTCTGAGTAAATTTCTTAACTTCTTTCTGCCACTGTTTCTTTCCTTACTTGTAAAGTGGGCATGCACATTGACCTATTCATAGCAACCATAATAGTTCCTTTGAGTTAATGGGTATTTTTTCCTTTATGGATGCTATTAAAACAATAACTGATCAGATTGTCTGTTTTCTTTGGATGATAGGAACTGTCATGCAAAATCAAATTTTCATCTCCACTCTAGCAATTATATGGACCTTATGAAATGTATCTCTACACTGCTTTGTCTTGTTATCCTACTCTCAGAATGCCTTCTTTTTCTTACCAAGGAAACCCTTCTCTTCCCCACTAACACAATTACCAGTGTTGTTAACAGACAGATAACTCATTCAGGTTTCAGTTTTCATTTTGATGTTGAACTTACAGCATTTGCATTAAAAAGTCAGGAAATGGCCCAAAGTGAAAGAAACTAGAGAAAAAAACATGCTATAGTTCTTTGATAAGCAGTAATTAAATTTAATATTTAGCCCATGAATAAGTACAGTTAGAAATTTGCTTCTTTTTCTAGGGTAAATGAATTTATGAAATGAAACAAAAACATTGAATCATAGCTGAAATCTATTAAATAATATGGGCTAAAAAATTTTCTAGGCATTTTTCATGAATTAACTTCTCAATCTTTATAACAGTTCTGTAAAGAGATTGCTGTTATTATTCACTTTTTACAAATGTGTAAATTGAGCACAGAAAAAGTAAGTGACTTGCCCAAGGTCACACAGCTAAGACGTACCAAAGCCCAGATTGCAACCCTGGCAGCCTGCCTCCACTGTTCACTCTCCTGACTCCTCACATACTTTCCCTCTGGGAGACAGCTTACTTACATCAGAGGAAGTTTCAGTCTAAAAAGTGAAGGAAAAATTTTACATACAATTATCAGTAATGCTAACAAGCCTTGAATTTATTATTATGAACAGTTCCCTCATATGATAAAAATGAAATAAGATCTGTTTGAGGATATATGATACATTATAAGATGCACCTACCATCCATGAATTTTTCATTGATCCATAATATTACAATTTAAAGTTACATTTTTCTAACATTACAATTTTATTAGGTTTCTTTCTAAACTTACAAGTGGGTATTTTTTCCATAAGAGCAGTGCATTAATCTAATAAAGTACTTAAACAAATAAAATAAGTCAACTTAAGGAGACAAGATAATGTCATAGGATCAAGAAGATATTACATCTGAAAAACTTTTTAATGCAGTAGAAAATGATTCCTGATGGAGAGGTCAGAATTTGTGCCTTGGGGATGATATTCTGTGTGGCTTATGACTACTTCGAGTTTACTTTGCAGATTGCTTTTTTTTCAATTATGCTAGGCCATTCTAATAAGACTTTACTACTAAGTAAAATAATTCATCTGGATATCATTATTCCTCATATTTCTTTATCAGACTGATAAAAATGTATAAGAATTACTCACGTAATTTGTCTCTGATGTTTTTATTCCAAAGGCAGACTAGATTATGTAACTATCTAAGGCATTTTTAATTAACTTGGAGGAATTATTGTCCCGTTGACTATACAATGGTACCAAAGTTAATGTGTGGTAAGGATACATGCAGTTCACATATTCTAAAGCGTGGCTGTCAGAGTTTTATGTCACCATGACTCCTCGGGCAAGTCAAAAGTCCTTAAGTTCTATCTACTATTATAGTTCCCCTTTTAGTAGAAACATAACTCAATAAAAACAAAGAAATGGAGAATTTAAAATAAACAAACTGCAGCAAATTTATTTATAATCCATCCAGAGTTTAACGAGTTTCTGCTGTGTACTAAGCACTGTTTTGGGTACTTAAAATACAGTTAGTGAACAAAACCTTATAGTTTCTATTCTGATGGAGCTTGCATCCTAACAGGAGATGGACAATGGGCAAGGACACAAGTAAATAGGATAAATTTAAATGCTAAATACTATAAATGACATAAAAATGAGTGATGAAATGGAAGATGATTGGAGATTTTGGATAGACTTCTTTAGATTGAGTGCTCAGGGAAGGCTTCTTTGAGGAGGTAATATTCGCACAGATACCTGAGGATCTCAGCTGCCAGCCTGTTGTGGGAACAGCACTAGCTCTTTTCATGTCTCTGCCCTTCCTACTAGTCTGAGTGTGGCTTCTTCTGTAAATCCTTGGTTGAAAGACTTCTGATCAGCTAGTCTTCAGTTGGTTATTCAGGTCGATTTTGTTGTTGTTGTTGTTGTTGTTGTTGTTGTTGTTGTTGTCATTCAAGTACAGTTGTCTCCATTTTCCCACCACCACTTTCCCCTGCCCCACCCACCCCAACCTCCCACCCTCGATCCTACCCTTGACAACCCTTGCCCTTCTTTCCCCCATTATCCCCATCCCTCCTCTCCTCTGGTTACTGTCAGTTTGTTCTTTATTTCAATGTCTCCGGTTCTATTTTGCCTGCTTGCTTGTTTTGTTGATTAGGTTACACTTACAGGTGAGATCATATGGCATTTGTCTTTCATTGCCTGGCTTATTTCACTTAGCATAATGCTCTCCAGTTCTATCCATGCTGTCAGGAAGGGTAGGAGCTACTTTTCTTTCTGCTTCATAGTATTCCATTGTGTAAATGTACCATAGTTTTTTGATCCACTCATTTACTGATGGGCACTTAGGTTGCTTCCAGCACTTGCCTGGAAATTGTAAATTGTGCTGCTATGAACATCAGGTCAATTATCTTATGTTGTCATTGTACTTCCAGTTTGATCCTGGGAGGAGGGGAGTGTAACATCCACCTATTCTGCTACCATCTTGGAACTCCTAATACTTGTAATTTTGACTTAGTGACTTTGAAATGTTTATTAGAGATGGCAAGTAACAGTTGGACATTATAAGTGTAGATCTCATGGGAGATATGATCCTGGGTATTATATGTTATAGATGTCATTTAAAGTCTTGAAATTGAGTAAGATTCCTGAAGGAGGCAATATAGATAAGAGAAGAGAAAAGCATCAAAACAATTTGTTTCAGGATAGTTTCAGGGCATTTTGTAGATATCTGCCTTAGCATAGGAGTAGAGATGACTTTTATTTATATTATAATGCATTTATGTTATAAATATTATTGTATTAAAAATGTCCATCATTATATACTATGGGATTGACTAAATAACCAATAATAATGTAAGTGACAGTTACTGTAAATAACTATATGTTTATCTTTATCATTTATTAATTTATTCATCAATATAAAATCAAGATTTGACAACAAAGACCAACTGGAAACAGCACTAAGGAGATACCTTTAACACAAAATATCATGTCCTCCCCCAAACTGTGAATATTTCAGTAACCTTTGTATGTGTAGCTCTACATATGGGAGCCATATATTTCATAGTCTGTTGGATTGGGGTTCTAAGTAAGTTTTAGAATTTCACTTATTTTATTTATGAATATCAAACTTTAGAAACTCTTAATCACTTTGTAGATTACTTGTACTCTTGCTAGGGGAAAAAATGAAAATCTTCATATGTGTGTAAGTACTAAAGAGAGTGTTTGAATTTTTAGATCAATTTAAGTCTATCAATGACTCTCAGACCAGGTTTGTATACCCATGATTCTAAATTATCTTTTCTCCTTCAGCAATTCTTTAAATCTTTGCAAAATTGCTACTTTAGAGTGCAGGATTACATTGGAAGTGATACAAAGGGGAGAAAATTGATCTGCAAAAATGGAGGGTATTTTGCATTTGACATTTGGGTTTCTTTTTCATTTCATTTCTGATTTTAAATATCAGCTTTAGCAATATGATTTAAGAGGGGAAAGAAAGAGGTGGCTGTTGCATGTGGCACCTGGTTATTGTCCTCTCACTGCATAAGAGGTGCTTTGAGGGATGTGAGAGCTCTATGCCACGGCATCTAAGAGTAGGGAGTTGGTGTGGCATTAGTCAACTGGGCCCATGGACATCCCCTCATCCCAGAGTCAAGTAACCATTGTCAATTTAGGCAAGGACAATCTTATTCTGCACACCGAAGTCTATGTGACAGTGTGGTTGCAATTCAGGAGGGTTTATTGAAGAAAAAATTCATCTAGTTTATGTAGAACAGCTATAATCGGAGTGGGTTTGGGGAATCATTTATTCACTGGACTGGTGCCATTTGGAATGGTAGTATGGTGGGAGCTGCCTCAGAGTGAGGCAGATATCCACAGCTGACTGTTTCTGTTGAGTGGTGCTGCTTCCAGCTGGAACCTCCCACTTCAGTTCACTAGGCATGGGCAGTGACTCTCCCCTGACTAGCCATTTATAGCCTGTAGCCCAGCCCTGGTCTTCCAGGTGTCTGTTGGAGTCCTGTTGTCCTTTTGACCATCTCTTCACATGAGAATCCTTTAAGGGAACCCTGGGCTAGTTCTATTTTCCAGATTATGCATTTGATCTCTAGGAACTGTGCACTTTTGTCCCACTGGGGGTGGAAATGCAGCTTTGTCCTGAGGGATAAAGCTTTATCCTGAGTTAACTATTGAAGGATAAATTATAAGCAGGGAGGTAACGTGATTCAGTTCACTTGTAGGAAGAGTACTAGCAACAGTGTGGCTGAATAAGGACAAGTGAGGCTGGAGACTCAGAGACCAACTGATCACTACTGCAAAGTCCTGGCAAGATCTAATGAAGTTCATTGACAATAGTGAGGAAGAAGTGGGTGTACAAGGTATCACTCTTTTAGATATGAAAGACTTAATGACTAAGTGACTAAGGAAAGGTGAGATACCTCCCAGGCTCCTTTTTGTTTTATGGGTTCATGATCAATTTAATTTCACAACACTGAGATAGTAGCATAAGAAAATAGGAGAGATGATCTAACAAGGTCATCTCTGGACACATTTTTACTTTGATATTTATCAGCTTTCCTTCTCTTTTCTCAATTTGTAAACAGTTTACAAGGAATTGAATTCTGTAAGGAACATTTTTGGTTATCATTTGTTTTACCCTTTTCTTTTTCATGGATTCACCTTATACATTTGCTTTTGAGTACTTACAGTATATGCAGTGTAAAGGAAGCACGTAAATGCCATTTGAATTCTTAGGCTAATTTGAATTTTCTTTTGAATTAAACAGATTGTCTGCCAGACCTTACTCTTGTTTGTGTTGAATTTTATCCCACATAATCCTAGCAGTTTCCATTTTGAGTGCCACAGTTTGATATTTATTTTAAGGAGCTGCTTATAAACAGTAGAATTTAGCAATGATCAAAATGGCATAAGGTGGGTTTCTGTTTGAGCTCAGGGTTTCTGGGCAGCTTTCCTTTGAATACTTTTCCTTTCATGCTTTTTCACCTATGTTTTGGCTGTGAGAATAAATCTAGGAAAACTTCTGTTTGGCCTTTTAGCACATAGCCAGCTTTGATAATTGCAAACTAACTGGTGTTGTACTAAACACCGCTGAAATAAAATGGGTCTCATTAAAGCTTGAAACTCCTGACTGCTACAAATGTAAGAACTCAACAGATGCCATTTGCTGAAACTGAGGCTCTTCTAGCAGATGGGTGAAGGTTAAACATAAATTGCATCATGTCTTTTTCTGTTGGTTCATTTGTTTTTAATATAGTATTTAAAATTCCACTGTATTCAATGACAATAGACTTTTGGCATATGTTTCATGACTGTTTTGTGTATCCAGATATCTTTGAAATTAACTCATACTATGTCTTATTATATGAATTAATTAAACATGTAGAAATAAATTTTTAGCAAAGTTTTGAAACTTTCTTTGGTGTTAATATTTCCAATATTGAAAATAGAAATGGGAAATAATCACCAAATAGTCACAATGGGTCATAATGTTTCTCTTTTAAATCTTTAATGTTGTACTATAATAGAATAATATGTCATATCTTCCATAGCTCTCATTCATTTGGTACTTGAATTTTCTTTACAATATTTTAGTTTCTCACATACTATCTCATCACTTAAATAACACACACACAGAAGAGGATGTTTTTATTCCTCATTCAATGTAACAACTTATGTACCATTTAATGCAATCACTATGACCTGTATTTTTGCCATGTATAATGCACACCCATGCTTTTGGCTCAAACTTTCAGGAAAAAAAAACTTTCATTTTAATTTTTTATTCAATTTTTTATTTATTTATATTTAGATATTTGTTTTTTAACACCAATTATCAGATTCCAAGGAATTATTTTGCATACAGATACATTTATTGCTTTCTAAAGTTACATTTTTAACATATAAGCATAATTAAAAGAATTAAAAGCATTTATATAGCTTTGGAATTAGTACTACCCATGTATAATGTGCATCCTTATTTTTTCCTCAAAAATGTGGGCAAAAAATGCACATTATACATGGCAAAATATGGTAATTCATATTAACTTGCAAGAACTATGATACACTATCAACCTTTGTATAATATTTATTTTTTTATCTTTTTAATATTTTATTTACTTATCTTTAGAGGGGAAGGGAAGGAGAGAGGGAGAGAAATATCAATGTATGTTTGCCTCTCATGCATCCCTTGCCGGGAACTGTTCTGCAACCTAGGCATGTGCCCTGACTGGGAATCAAACCGCGATCCTTTGGTTCACAGGCCCGCACTCAATCCACTGAGCCACGCCAGCCAGGGCTCAACCTTTTTATAATATTTAGATACTTCTTGGCATAGAGCTTAAGTGCTTATATATTTTATTTATTTTTTATTGTTGTTCAAGTACAGTTGTCTCTATTTTCACCCCACCACACCCCCACCCCACCCATCCTCATCTCCCACCCTTGAACAAGCAAGCAAAATATAACCTGAAACATTGAAATAAAGAACAAACTGACAGTAACCAGAGGGGCAGGGGAGAGGGGTAATGGGGGAAATAGGGGAAGAGTCATCAAGGAACATGTATAAAGGACACATGAATTAAATGCTTATTTTATAACTTAATTTAGAAGTTTGTGTGTTTCTAAATAAATCTGCAATTTACCTTGTTCTTTCTGATTCCTAATATTATTTATCAAATAATATTTATCAGAATTGTTCAGTGTAGTTAGAAGGAATGAGGAAACATAAATATCTAAATGGTTATAAAATCATCTAAATATTTATGGATAATATGTAATTACACTGTTTTGTTTTGTTTTTTTTTTTAACTTTGAAACCTATTGCTATTTACAGGTTCAGGTTCATGTCGCTTTAGTTATTCAGACCCCAACATCATCGTATCATATGCCAAGAATAATACTGCAGACTGGATTCAGCTTGAGATGATTAGGTTTGTTATCATTTAAAGTACTTTCATAAATTCTGATGTATGTGGATTTCTCCTTCCCTGCTTGCCTTCATTCTACCACTGACTTTATTCTCCATGGTTAAACATACTCTGGTTGTTATGTTGAATTGCATGGATGCATACATACCATGATATACTCTATTTGAAAACGGATTGTTAAAATTGTCATTTTTCCATTTGGAATTTCCCACTGTTCAGTAGTAGCTCTAACAAGTTATTTATTTTCTGGTAAAAACACATTTGGGATAATAACCTTTATGATGGAATCCTCCACAAAATTACATCACCCATCCCTTTAGGTGGCCTGACTATGGCCTGTTCATAGGATTTTATCAGATTCCACCTAATTTCCTTCTAGTCTGTGGTGATAGTGAGTTAGTAGCCACTGGACATTTGGTATCTAATACCCAGTTCTGTCATTTTCATTCTAACTTCCCTAAGGCCAGTTTTAAAACTCTATCATCATAATTATGATGCAACTTATAATAATTTATTATATTTTCTTTATTTAAAAAAACTCAATAGGAAAATGAGGTAGGATGCTTGAAGAGGTTCATTCAAATTGAAAAAATTTGGTTAAATTAGCAAGAATCAAATTATGTTTACTACTTCTGCATAGATTAAATCATAAAACAAAATTCATAGTGGATGTTTTATTTCAAGTATGGTAAGATATTAAAAGGAAAAAGGTACATTGAACTTTTATAAGTTAGTTATTCTGATTGGTTTAGTTCTTAAGTTAGTATAACACAAGTAGAACATTTCCTATAAATTTTGTAGTTTTCTTTTTTCACATGTTATTTTTCATATTATAGTTCCATGTTGAGAAAATGATTTATGGAGGGGAAACAATAACTATTATGTTCTTAGTCTTTAACACCAAATCATCCTATCCAAAGTTTTGAGTTATATTTAAAATATAAAAATTTTTATAAATCTAAGTTGTAGTCTAACCAGAAACTGAGAAAAACGATTCCAAAATCCAAATGGATTTTAATAGACTTTCTTCCTCTGTAGCAGGATAACATAAAATTTATAGATACCTGGTTTAAACCAAGCTTTGATATGCTGTGCCAATTTTATAACAGAACATTTTGCTATTCTATTTCTAGCAGTTATGACGAAAATACATTGATATTAAATACTTATTTGTATAAATGGCTTTAGCAAGGCACCATAAATATTGGAAATTTTACCCATACCTCCATTTTTCTCTAATAGCTGTATATCATAATTTAGATAAATTATAGTAGCTGAAATTCTTGCTAAAAAAGAACTGCATACTTTGATATGAAAAATAGTGAATGTACACATACATTTAATTACAACATATGAAGATTGCATTCAGCTGGTTTCATTTGGTTTTTTACTAAATGAGATTTTCAAGTTTAGGTCATGCAAACTGCTATATGCAAATTTTCCTTACCATTTAGTGATCAGAATGAACATATTTTCAATCCCTTCTGAAAACTAAAATATATTATTTTCATCATTTTAAATTCTTTTGAAGCCAAAGACATATTCATTATGAAATATTTTAAAAGAAGGGGAAATTAGTTACCCCTAAAGGTAAGGTACACCATCTATAACCTATACTGACAATTCTACAGATATATATGTGCTTCATTGGCTAATGAAAAATGTCTTTTCTGCACTCCTTTCAAAACAGATTTATAGTAAGCCAAGAGTACTACTGGTTTGCATTTAGTACCACTTTTAATCCTGGCTAGAGCAGTAATATTCACTGTAACAGGCTTCTATGTTGATAGAATAAAATGTTTAATAAAAATACATTATTATATAGCAGAAAGGCCTAGATTCTAATACACTTAATATAAAAATAATGTTAAATTATATCAAATTTTAAAACACTGATCCTCATGCAATTGTACATAATTATAGAACACTTAATTCTCACAGCAAATCTCACATTTCATATAAACAAAACAAAAAGGTATCAGTTTAGTAGGAATAAAATAACTATTATGTAAAGACTGATTATGAATCATAGCAAACAATTGTCTCTAATAGATCCAAATTTCAAAGTAATAACCAAAATTAAGATAATTTTATAGTTTTTCTCCTTTTTTTCTTCTTAGTATCAAATAAAAAACTGTGCTGGATACACTGTGATTTTCTACAAATACCATGAAAGTGTGTGATATTTGCTCTTCAATTATTCCTTTAATAACTTAGTGCCTGCCTTGTGTTGAAGGTAAACTTACTGAAGACATTTAATATTTAAACTGTTATCATTTAATCTGAGCATCTTAATAGTCAGCATATACTAAAAGATTTAAGGGCCATGGAATTGTATTTAATCTGTAATGTATATAGTATTTTTAAGTTAATAAAACTACAATCTTAATTAAGAAACAAAATTGATCTAAAGTTCTTTAACTATGGCTGTAATTCTCATCTCACCATATGTTTCAGAGCCCCTTCCAATGTCAGCACAATCATCCACATCCTCTACCTTCCTGAAGATGCCAAGGGGGAGAACGTCCAGTTTCAGTGGAAGCAGGAAAATCTTCATGTAGGTGAAGTGTATGAAGCCTGCTGGGCCTTAGATAACATCCTGATCATCAACTCAGCTCACAGACAAGTCATTTTAGAAGACAGTCTTGATCCAGTGGACACGGGCAACTGGCTTTTCTTCCCAGGAGCTACAGTTAAGGTTTGATTTCTCTTTTGTCCCTTCTCCTCTCCTCTAATACCTAAAGCTAAATAAACCAATTCATATTAAGATAACTATTCTTACTAAACCTACTAAAAAGGAATAGGCAATGTTCCTTTTATGTTACCTTCTCTTTTAAGGATAGCAAATCATTGTTACCAAAACATTTGTTCATCCATTTAATGAGTATTTTTGAGGAGCTACTGTGCCATGTACTAGACTGAACCTAAAGAACGCAACCACAAAAAAACAGATATATTTCTCCCCCTTATGTGAAAAATCCTTTAGTTTTTTTTGTAAGACGGCTCAAGTAGTGCTTAATTGTCTCTAACTCCATTTGAAACAATTTTGTTAGATTGTATTGTGACAGCTGTCATATCAGCATATATTTTTTATTTGAATTTATTTTTTATTGTTGTTCAAGTATGGTTGTCTCCATTTTCACCCCACCACTCACCCCCCACCCCACCTAACCTCACCTACCACCCTTGACCCTGTACCCCTTTGGCTTTTTCCATGTGTCTTTTATACATGTTCCTTGACAACCCTTCCTCTCCCCACTCCCATTATTCCCTACCCCTTCCCCTCTGGTTACTGTCAGTTTTTTCTTTATTTCAATGTCTCTGGTTCTATTTTGCTTGCTTTTTTGTTTTGTTGATTAGGTTCCACTTACAAGTGAGATCATATAGTATTTGTCTTTCACCACCTGGCTTATTTCACTTAGCATAATGCTCTCCAGTTCCATCCATGCTGTCAGGAAGGGTAAGAGCTCCTTGTTTCTACTATGTAGTGTTCCATTGTATAAATGTACCATAGTTTTTGATCCACTCATTTACTAATGGACACTTAGGTTGCTTCCAGAACTTGGCTATTGTAAATTGTGCTGCTGTGAACATTGGTGTGCATAGGTTCTTTTGAATTGGTGTTTCAGGATTCTTAGGGTATAATCCCAACAGTGGAAATGCTGGATCAAAAGGCAGTTCCATTTTTAGTTTTCTGAGGAAATTCCATACTGTTTTCCACAGTGGCTGCACCAGGCTGCATTCCCACCAACAGTGTAATAGGGTTAGCTTTTCTCTACAAGCTCACCAGCACTTGTTGTTTGTTGAATTATTTATGACGGCATATCAGCATGCATTAAAAAATGGTGAATTTTTGTTCATCCACTTCAACATTTAAGATGGAAGAAGATATGCAACATTTATGGTATATAGTGCTTTATTATTTCAAGAAAGGTAAAAACTCAACTGAAATGTAAAAAAAGATTTGTGCAGTGTAGTATATGGAGAAGGTGCTGTGACTGATGGAAAATGTCAAAAGTGGTTTACAGTGCTTATTGGTACTATTGACATTTTGGTCAAATAATTCTTTGCTGTGGGGCTATCTTACACACTGGAAAACGTTTAGCAGCACCCTTGGTCTCTACCCACTAGAAGCCAATAGTAGGAGATAGACAACATATTCAAAATATACAAATCTATAAAGTTATTGGTGAAAATGAAAAATGTATCTTTTATTTCACAGAAAAAAACTAAACGGACTTTTTAGCCAATCCAGTATATACTATTTCATATAATTTGATACTTATAAACCTACAAGGAAGGTGCTGTATTAACTCCATTTTACAGGTGTTGAAAGTGAACATAAAAATGTTGAGTAACTTGTCCAAAATATAACTCTCACCAGTGGCAGAGCCAGGATTCAAATACAGGAAACTGACTTGGTCTTGATCTCAGTCACCACATGACTTTGCTCTTGTAAGTAGTAAATATAAACTGATGTACTTCTGTTTCTCCTGTTTTTTTCTCAACATCCATCCATTTGCTAATTATCTGTTCATTTTCTTCCCCATTACTTCCTGGCTATAAGTGAAAAGATTCCTGTTTTTCTCATATTTCTTGATCTGATTTTTATACATTAAAATTTAGTAAGTTCAGATCAAACTCTAGTCTCCTCCTTCTCTTTCACATCTGATTTTGTTTTCTCAATCCTAGTTACAGGTCCATCTCAAGTACTGACTTCTAACATAAAGTGAACTTGAGATAGGACTATGAAAATATTCCCCTTATGGAGGCAGGAGGCATTTTCAGTAACCTGCCTGGGAGGTGAAATAGAGTGAGGATGGGGAGATGCTAAAGAGAAATCAGCAGTCTAATGGTAGCAGATTGCCTCTGGCAAGGATGTTAAAAGTCAAGGCTCATGCAAAGAGGTGCCACCAACAAAACTCCAGCATCATTCCTTAGTAGAAATTGCATTATGCCCCCTCCATACTCCAGACCTTTGACGGCTTCCTGTGTAGGACTAAAAGATACAAGACAAACTCCCCAGCGTGGAATTCAAGGCCATTTTCAGTCTAGGCCCAACCTAACTCTTCATCTTCATCTGCCCCACTGTGCTCCAGTGTACAAATACATCACAGAATTTCACACTCCCCACCCCTTTATAAACACTTTCCCACCTTTCTTTTTTCTCTGCCTGGCAATTCCACATTATCCTTTAGGGCCCAGTTTAAATGTCTGTCCATGTGAGGTTTTCTATAGCTAATGTCTTCCTCCTCTCTGTGCTGGTGTAACCATTAGATTGAACAAACAGGACTTGGGGGTGGGGTCTGGCTATAGAAAAGAGGTTCATTCTTTTTCCCAAGTGACCGTTCAAATTCATCTCTGCCTTCTTTGCACAAAAACTAAGGCATGTGTTAAGATAGCTGGTAGGCCAAAAATGTCATCCAATCACTTCAGTCTTCTAAACAGTCTCGGTTTAATAACAAATATGACCAGTTCACTGTAGTAATCCCACTTAGGTCAGCAGCTGTGGAAATGGAGACAATGGTAATCTCCTCTTTTCTCACCAACCCCCATGAGTTTCAGCCTCTGAGCCCTCCAGGGAAGAGAGAAGATGTGGGTATTGTTGTAAGCCAAAAGTATTGCTCCCTCATCCTGGCAAGTGGTCAAAGCTGGCTCTCTGTTGAACCTACCAATAGGCTCTTTGGAAATCTCCCCACTCCTTGTGAAGCCTGGATGCAGTCCTCCCATGCATCTCTCATGTCTGCTTCTACTCTTAGCCACTGGGACCTCTGGCTAATGATTACAACCTCTTTCTGATGAGGGCTCCTTACTCCCTCAAGAAGTGCTTTGAGGACAGAGACTTACACAAACTAGATTATCTCTAGTCTATGGTGAACAGTCATCTTGGATCTATCATTGGGAGGACAGTAGTTACTTTTAAATGCAGCCCTCTTCCTAACCAACCACCTTCCAGGAAGCTCTAGGCAATAGTCCATGCCCATGCAGCATGACCTCTAGGTGGGATTCTTGAAGTTCTATACATCAGGCAGGAGGAATGGAAAAGGTACCCTGCTCCCATGACATGGACATGGATGAAACTCATAGCTCCCCACACTTCCTAAAGAAGTCATCTCTCTATCGTCCAGATGCCTACTTCCATCATCTGCAAGCTTGCATACCTTCAATGTGAGTGATAACTGAGCCCTTTTACCACCTCTTTTGCTAGATCCTTATATGTAATCCATCACCTCACTTTGGAATATGGAGGAGTTGCCACCTATTTTCTTGGAGCCTCAACCAAAACCGAAGCAAAAATTAGGTCCATTTCAACATTCTGTTATACTGTACATACACCTCTATGAGACATTTATAGCATTGCTTTATTTTTTTTTTCATGCTTCTCTCCTCCTGGTTAAAACATTAGCTTCTTAAGCTCAGGAACTATTCCAAACCATTGTTGAATCCCATTGTGTAGCACATGCTAGATTATTAGGTGTTAATTGACTTGGATGAAAAGCTGGAAAAAATAAGATGATGTAGTTTATGGGGAAAAAATGAATTTCACATTCAATGATGACTTGAAGGCAACTAGAAATATTGTGAATAGGACTGGATATAGCATAAGTGTTAAGAAAATTGACATAACCCTGTGAGTGTATATCTTGGCTTCACCATTTACAAGTTTTAGCCTTGTGATCCTGGGCAAGTTATTTAAACTCTCATTTCCTCAGTGTCCTCACCCATAAGAGGACTAATAACAGTATGCAACTAATGTCATGATAATTAAATTAAAAATACATATAAAACCCTTAGGATAGTATCTGGCATATAGAAAGGACTTAATAAATACATGTCCTTTTAATTGAAAACTTTAGGAACAAGTAAGTTTCAAAAGGAAATGAATACAGAGGAAAAGGGATAGAAGACAAAGGATTAAGCTGACAGCTCCAATCATGAGGAAGGGGAAATTAACAGTACAAAAAATACAGACTTCACAAATTGTGTCACCCTTATATGTCATTAAAGTAATATCAAAATGAAATGCACTAAACTGATTACACTGGACACAAGTATTGCCCATATTTGTAATCTTTGGCAATAAAAATAAATAATTTCCATTGGAATTGTTTCAATGCCATGCTTATAACTTGAATTATTAATATTAGTAGTTTTTGTTATTAACAACAAATGATTTTTAAGTTCTACTATTTATAAAACACTAGAATAGTGAATAGTGAGTATGTAAACTGTCTAGCTGATGAGTTTGAAAATAATGTTTGAGAATGTCAAGTAAAATAAGAAAGATACAAATGAGTCACTGGCATTCAAAGTTCATATTTCTCCTTGTCCTATTTAGATTTCTTTTTCAGCTTTCTTGGGAATATTTAATCTGTTTCACCTAAGCCTACCCTTGTTTATATCAAGTAGGGCAGAAAGATATAATACCAAATAGAGTAATTAACTTATGGAGTTTATGTGATCTGGGGAAGTGCAATTATAGGTCACCAGTTTAAAGCTGCCCTGGATCGGTAGAAGGCCATTACCATCTCTTGGCTCTTTAGTAATTAATATGAAATAGATGTATAACAGCAACAGTTTCTAACACTGGACCTGGCCTTATATTTGTTGTACTTTTTGATTTTGGAGGACTTTAAAGGTTACAGAAGTAATATGTTCTTCCTATACAGCCATCTGCGTTTCTCCTCCACTCTTCTCACAAATTTGTGGCTTTGCCTGACTCATCTTCCAATGTTTTTTCACCAAAGTTGCCTATGTGAAAGAAAAGGCACACCACACTTTTATGTTTCTAATTACTGTCATGATTTTTCATTTCCCACAAATCCCTAAGCAGTCCTTTGTTCATGACCAAGTAGGTGGGGCTCTAAATGCCAATAAATAGAGTGCTGTGAGTCATAAAGCTCCCCAGAGCACCACCATCATTAGCAATCTCCCCGAGTAAGCAGATCACCGATTCTGCAAGGCAAGGAGCCTGAAAGCCTCTTGTTATTGAACCAGCTCTATTAATTATTGGCTGTGATGATTTTGCCTTCTTTTACAGAATATTTCTTCTTTTTTAACTTTTGGATGTGGTTTCTCCCCGTTCGTTTGCACTTGTGAGAATAGCTCTTGCTATGTTGGCTGCCATCCCTGGCAATACCTCTCTCTGTCAGGTAGCTGGGGATATTGGTGCTGCATTTTAGAATAGGAGGCACTATATAATTAAAAAAGTGACCATTCTATAAATATTGTATCCATCTGACACCATACATACTTAGTTCAATATTATTGACTATATTCCCTATGCTGTACTTTACATCCCCATGACTATTCTGTAACAACCAATTTGTACTTCTTAATCCCTTCACTTTTTTCACCCATGTCCCAAACCCCTCTAATCTGGCAGCTGGGAAAACACTCTATCAGTCTGTTTCAGTTCAGCTTGTTTGTTTTGTTTTTTAGATTCAATTGTTTATAGATATGTATTTATTGCCATTTTATTGTTCATATTTCCTTATTCTCCCCCTCCTCTCCCTCCTCCTCCTTCTTAAAAAAAAACCTTTGACTTTTCATATAATACTGGTTTTTTGCTGATGAACTCCTTCAGATTTTTCTTGTCTTGGAAGCTCTTTCTTTATCTGTCCTTTGACTCTAAATGATTGCTTTGCTGAGTAGAGTAACCTTGTCACAGGGGCATACACCTGAAACTGATATAATATTTTATGTCAACTATAGCTTAAAAATAAAAATTATTTAAATAAAAAAAGAAAGGAAAACAAAGAAAGAAGGAATTTTGGTGAAGAGAGTTTCCAAATCAGTGGTCCTAGGGGAAAAAAAGAATGGGAGGCACATTCTTCCTGCCTGAAGTGGGACAATGATTAATCTCAGGGCAACTTCTGGTGCTCCAACTCGCTGACAGTGGTCTTGGTTGTGCCATCAGAGTTTAAAGGAAATGAACTGATATTTTGGCCCCTTCCATTTAAGATGTATAAAATCAAGAATCAACTTTTCACCTTGGGTTGGATTCTCATAGCCAGGAATGACACTTGGAGTAACATGGATACTGTATAATAATAATAATAGTAATCATAGTAATAAATAATAATGTGAATAGTAGTAATGATGGCATTTCATGAGTGCTTTCTAGATGCCAACACAATGAGAAAGACCCTGTCATTCAAGGTTTATCTGTAGTAGATGAACATTGAGTATCTGTAAAGTCCCTGAATGTTTAGTGCTTCATTTTCCTTAGTCACTCTTGAAACATCTGGACAAGTTCATCCAAGTCATCATTTTCCAACTCTTTAGACACATCCTGCAGCCTGAGAATATCCTTAATTTTAAATTCAAGGAAAACACTAAATGTAGGTGCTGGAAGGGTCAGCCTGGAGCTACTGCAGGTGCCTACTTTCTGTGACTCACCATCAAAGAGAAGAACTACAGAAATCAGTGAAGTACTCAGAAGAGAACCCAGAAATTTGTCCATTTCAACTGGGTTTTCAAATTTCTTGGCATATAGTTCACAGTAATATCTCACACTCCTTTGTATTTCTGTGGTATCAGTTGTAATCTCTCCTCTTTCATTTCTGATTGTGTTTATTTGGGTCCTCTCTCTTTTTTCTTGATGAGTCTGCTTAAAGGCTTGTTGATTTTGTTTATCTTCTCAAAGAACCAGTTCCTGGATTTATTGATCCTTAGAATTGTGTTTTTAGTCTCTATGTTGTTTAATTCTGCTCTGATCTTGGTTATTTCCTTCCTTCTACTTGCTCAGGACTGCCTTTATTGTGTCCCATAAGTTTTGGGTTGTTGTGAATCCATTTTCTTTTGTTTCCAGAAACTTTTAATTTTCTCTTTGACCTCATTCTTGACCCATTTTTCTTTTTTTGTTTAATAGCATGCTATTCAATCTTCATGAGTTTGAGTGTTTTTGAGTTTTTTCCTTGAAGTTGGTTTCTAGCTTCAGTCCCTTGTGGTCAGAGAAAATGCTTGATATGATTTTGGTTTTCTTGAATTTGTTGAGGCTTGTTTCGTGTCCTATCATGTGGTCTATCTTTGAAACTGTTCCATGTGCATTTGAAAAGAATGTGTATTTTGCCTCTTTGGGATGAAAGGCTCTATAAATTTAAGTTAAATTCATTTGATCTAGGACATTGTTCAGTGAAATGTACATCATCAAAATCAAATGATTTAAGAAACTATCAGTCAGAGAAATAATCAATAATCAAGTATACTTTTATCCAGGACATTGATCAGAATTAATCTTCAGAGCACCCACCAACCACTGATGAAAATGCACAAAAAAAGGCATTCTGACTGAGGCAACTGTCAGTCCCATTCTGAGTGTCAGGGTGTAGAAGTCAGGACTTAGCACAACTGATTACCTTACCAACTTGAGTGTAAGAAGCAAGTGACACTAATAAGGGCAAGAGCACTACTATCTAGGAAAGGAGACCCGCATTTTGAAGTCTTGTCTTATCCAACAGGAAAGATCTTTTCTCAGTAACAATGACTTACTTCCTAGAGTCAAAGTGCATGCATGTATGCTTGGCTCCTTACCTAGAACCTGCTTATAGCAAGGGTTTGCAGGATTTTTGATAGGAGGAGGGTGAAAGTGCCTAGAAAAGTAAAAGATCAAAGGATGGGATGGTTTCTGGTTTGCTTGGACTTGCCATGAGCTCATTGGATTTCAAGATGAAAATTCAAGATGAAAATTTTAGGAGAAACCTGAAATTCTGCATAATTATTGAAGCTGAGGAATAATTCCCAAGAGGTTTAGTAAAACTCTGAGCATAAGCAAAGCTGCCATGCATCCAAGTCAAAGAACTGTGCAGGATGGGAATGGTGCTGTTCTCATTTTGCATGGGGCCCAAGGAGCTAGAGCAACTGTGCAAAAACATGAAAGTGGCTCTTCACAGGCTGCTGGTGATGAAACCCTAAACCTCAACTCAATACTTTCAAAGTAACTGACAAACATTTTGAGGGAAGCTAATTTTGTTCTTGGCAGAGTTTATAATTTGAGCAGCAAATTAAAAAAAAACTTTGAGCAGAAAGTGAAATTCTGGGGGTAACTTGGCTTAATATCTAATCTCTTTTACTTCTACTTCTCTGTGAGACAAGATATTCTGGCTTTCCAATAAATTCCCTTATTTGCTTATGCTAGCTCTCATTTGATATGCTACTTGTAGTCAAATAATTTCTTCTTCAGATAAGAACTCTTCTTCATGTACTCAATCAATGTATGATGAACTGAATAAAACATTTACCAGTCATTTATTGGTTCACATAAAAAACATTATCCTTATTAAAATCAATATACTATTGCCTCCTGTGAAGAAAAGAAGAAGAAGAAGAAGAAGAAGAAGAAGAAGAAGAAGAAGAAGAAGAAGAAGAAGAAGAAGAAGAAGAAGAAG
>PVKU01003204.1:0-188933 GCA_004027475.1 Anoura caudifer
CTACCCAAATCCTGCCTCACTTTCTCAGCCACCCTTGTGGGATCTTCCTTCGTTCCTTCCCGAATCTCTAATGCATGGAAGAAACTGCAAAACTGTTCATTCTCAGAAACATTGTTTTTGACTCAAATTTTTATAAAAGTTCTCTACAGTTTAGGACGTTCTTAGCTGACACATTAAAGGTGGGCCCGGAGTAGACGGGTGTTGGCTGACAAGGAGGAATCGTTGAAGGAGGCAGAGGAAGATGTTCCACGTGTCGGGGTGGTTGGGGTTAGGGTACGCCCTGTCGCTGGAGCAAGCAAGGCTCCTTTGGGGTCCAGGACACAAAGTGCAAACTAGAATGGCGATGAGGACAGGGCCAAGCCTGCTTTTGATGTTTTTGTGCAAGTTATAAAAAGCCTCCCTCTCCAGGCAAGCACAACCAGAAAGCCAATGATCTAGCCCATCCCTTGGTCGGCTCTCTGCGATGTCTCAGCACCTGTGCCCAGTCTCAGTGCCGTGTGCAGAATCAGTGCCGTGTGCAAGCTCAGGGTCGTGCAGTCTCAGTACCGGGTGCAGTCTCAGTGCCGTGTGCAGGCTACAAGACGCATAATCATATGCTGCGACCCAGAGAAGGCATCTCCGGACTTCCATGGGGAACATGGAGGGGGTTTGGGGGAAGGTGGGCTGAGTGCATATCCCACTAGGGTTTGCAGCTCCAGGGGCACTTTCCTTAGGATGAACAGCAGGGAAGGTCATCCTTAAATGGTTTCCAGGGTAACCAACACCAGGGGGTCCTGGGGGAATGATGGTGAGTTTGCTGGACAAGAAGAGTCCAGCAGACACCCCAGAAGGACTGGCTGGTGTTTGTTTGCAGGGAGTGGTCATTTGATGTTATGCAGATGAAGGACACCACCCAGACCAAGAAACTGAATTGTCACTCCCTTATAGCCCACGTAGGAACAACAGGATAATGGGGGGACCTGGGGTTCAAAGCCCCTTTGACCTGAGGTAAGCTGTCCAGAACTTGCTGTCCTTCTTGCTGCTGCTGCTAAGAGGGAGGCCAGCTGCGCCTGCCCCTCCCTCCCTGCATCTGCTGTGCCCCTTCTCAGTGCCCAGACCCCAGGCACACAGAGGAAGTGCTATGGGCAGAGAGGGAAGGGAGCAAGGGGAAGATCATCAAGCAAAAATAAATAAATAAATGCCTGGTAAATAAAGACAAATGAAGATGCATAAATTATGAGAAGGGCGCTTTTCAGCTCACCTATCTCCCTCCCCCCCTTTCCCCAGAAGATCAAATTATGACTTGAAATCACTGGATACATATTTTATTATGTGGATCATTGAAAGGATTAGAGAGAGACAAAGACTTCATGAGCTGAAGCCACATCAGAAGACAAATTGTTCCCATTAAGGGAGGGAGAAGGGAAGGAAGGAGAGAATGAGAAAATGTGCCCTGGAAGGCATACTTGGGAGGGGCGGGTCTGGAAACAAAGACACTTTCTTCCCTGCCCCTCTCCAGAAGCACCCCCCCACCCCCAAACCCGCTTAGGTTCTGCTCCCAATCAGGCTTATTTACATTGCAAATTTATCTCAGCTGCTTTTTGCTTCTGTTGCCAACCGAAGATGGTTTAAATAACATGGATTGTTCTGCGTGATTCCGTATGCAAATGTTTCTGGCCCGTTTGTTATTCCTGAATGATTTCCAGTGCCTGCTGTCTGGGCAGAGAACGCAGCTCACTCTGCCAGCTGCGCCAGCAGCCACCTGCTGGAGGCCCGGGCACAAGACAGCGTTCGAGAATGGCGCGTTCTGGGCGTCCCAGACAGCCTGGTGGGCAAGCCCCAGCCCTGGCTGCACCCTGGGCTCAAGAATGCCACCATTGAGAATCGAGTTTAGTAGTGGGATTTCACATGGAGGAAACCGAGGCCCAGAGCAGGGGAGTTCCCCCAGCCACCCAGCCCCAGCCGGGACCCACCGTGTTTCTCCACAGGTGGAGGAGGAGGAGGGCAATGACCAGCCTCCGATGAACTAGAAACAAATGAAGGACCTCAGATTTAATCAATGAATTGTGTGAGCACTCACGGAACACCCCTGTCCTTCTGGGAATAGGGTTTAGAAAGTTGAGAACACAAAACAGACCCGGCTCTCAAAAAGCTCCCACAACGGAGCCCAGGAGGAGCAGGCCTCCGAGGCAACCCCACCTCGAGGTTTGCTTCCCTCCCACTTTCACTGGCTCACCAAGTCAGGTCGGATGCTCAAACCAGAGCACGCCACTCTCCATTCTTAACCTGACCCTATGATCACCTGATCACCTCCCAGCCAGTGGGCCAGGGCCTGCATGAGGCTGGTCATTCGGGGCGGGACAACAGCCCTAGGGAACGCCTTCTGTGCCTGCCGCTCACTCATTGGCCCATTCGTTGGTCCCCTTACTGAGGTCGCTGCCGGGTGGGGGCATGTTTAGGTGTGTAGGCCCTGAAATCTGTCACACCGGTCTGAATCCTCACCCTGTGCTTTCTGTGTGACAGCTTTAAGCTCTACACCTCAGTTTCCTCATCTGTAAAAGGAGAACAAAAGTTATTGCCAGGATTAAGGGAGGGAGTCTATATAAAGCTCTTGGCAAAGACCCTGCACGTGGTGATGATTCTGGTTACAATTACAAAACAACTCTGCCAGGCACGAGGCTGCAGAGATGCCCCACTCCCCACCCTGGTTTCTCCAACCAGTCCCCGCCCTCTTGACGGAACAGGCAGACACTGAAGAGGGCTCTGGGGGTGGATGGAAGACCCCAGGTCCTTCTGGGGGACCAGGAGGGTGTTGCCAGGACGCCTCAGTGAAGCAAATTCTGGAGGGAGAGTGGCGTTCTCTAGGCAGACAAGGGTAAGTAAGGGTCTCCCGGAAGAGCAGGGCTTGCAAAGATAGCACAGATTGTTCTGGAAACCACAGGCCCAGTAGTATGGCCACAGCCGTGGTTCCCAGAGATGAATCTGGCTGCAACAGGCTAAACTCTGCCCTCTCCTCCCGTGATTCTAACTTGCGGGTTCCTTCAGGTCTAACCCTGCTCCTTGGAGCCCTCCCCACTGATCCCTGCCCTGGTTCCACGGGGCCCTGAGACCAGCCGGGTGACCGGACTTCAGTCACCCCGGCTGGGTTCGAAGCTTGCAAATCATGGTACTGTGTTGCAGAAAATGTATATAACTGACTCAACTATTTCCCTTTAAAATCATCCATTTTAACTAAAAGAGTGTGAGTCAATTAAAAAAAATATGAAGTGACTGATTGGGCAGGTGGTCAGCTACGACGAAATTCCTTGAAGAGGGTGTGCAAACGACGGCATTACGGGAACCCTAAACTAACCGGTGAAGCCTGAGTCCAGGCGTCTAAGGCTCTGAGACGAGATGGCACAAAAACCCAGCACTGTACGCTGACTCGGGATGTGGGTTGCCTCAATTTACTAAGCAGTCCCTGACTCCCACAGACATGCTTGGACCCTGTCTCCTTCCTTCATCTGTCCCTAGGGCCTGGCAGGGTGCAGCCCCCATCGCTCAGCAGACATCTGCTGCTGTGGACAGAGGGTGTGTCCAGTGTGGGGGCCATGGGAGGCCCTCCCAGACTTGGCACTCCTGGGCTGGCCCCCTCCACTCCCTCCTCTCCTCACTGGGCACACAGGATCCCAAGGAAATGCCCCTGCCCTGGGGCACTTGCCAGAGGAGGTGGAAAGTCACTAAACAGACCCTTCTCTGTGCCCAGCCTGGGTGGCCTGGAGTCGGACTGAGCTCAGCCTCTCTGAGCAGGGTCCACAGGCTGTCTGACATTGCTAGTTGCTAGTTGCTAAAAAGGACCTTTCAGACCACTCCCCAGCCAGGACTCTGCCTAGGCTGGCTCTGCCCCTGGACAAGTCAGAACACCTCTGGCCCCTCAGCCTCTCTGTCCAGACAAGGGATAGAGGGGACTTGCTTCAGGGTGGCTGGGGGGCTGAGAGAGGTAGTGTCAGAAGGCTCTTCGAACACCCTGGGCGCACTGAGCAGTGCACACCCTCAGCTCCCGGGTGGGCGGGGCCTCTAGCATGAGGCCCAGAAATGTGCGTAAAAAGTGGCCCAATCAGCTGTGGTTCACATTCAAGCTCAGGCACCACTGCACCAAGCTGCTCAGTCCTTGCTGCTCCGGACCCTGCCCCTCATCCTTTAGTTCTAACTTGCTGGAGTTGCCCCCCCCACCCCCCAGCAAGACCCTGCTTTTGCTCCGATGGGGTTATGGGGACCCTTAAAGGACAGGACCTTCCTGGGCTCTGCTGGGACAGACGCAACATCACAGGGCGCTCTCTAGTGACCTGTTCTTTCTCCAAATCACGGCAAACCCACAACCGAGGTGGGCAGGGGGTGACCTCTGACCACAGGGACAAGGAAAGAAGCCCCACGTGCAGGACAATGGCCCGGCCGGTTAAATCAGCCTCCTGACCTCATGTGTGGGTCGTTGTGACCCTATGTTGCCCCGGGGAGCTCTCCTGCACAATCAGATGTGTGTCCATGAGCCGAGTGCACAGGCAACAGAAGACCCCGGGTCAAGGAGAGGCTGAGACTCCTTCTGAGTGATGGGGGCCCCCGGTGAAATCAGTGACTGTTAAGATTATTATCGTGACTCAACAAGAGGAAGAAAGACATCACTCCACCCAGTACTTTCTTTTCTTTCTTTCTTTTTTTTTTTTTTTTTTTAAGATTTTATTTATTTTTAGAGAGGGGAAAGGAGAGAGAAAGAGAGGGAGAGAAACATCAATGTGTGGTTTCCTCCCGCGCACCGGCTACTGGGGACCTGGCCTGCAACCCAGGCATGTGCCCTGACTGGGAACTGAACCAGTGACTTTTTGGTTCACAGGTCGGCACTCAATCCACTGAGCCACACCAGCCAGGGCTCCACCCAGTATTTTCTTTAAAGAGCTTCCCTGACGAGTGGGTGGGGGCAGCCGCTACCCTTTCTTTGTTAAATTGAAAGGACACCTTGGTCATCAGTCTGGGCTGGGTGAAGGGACAGAGACATTCTCCCCAGCTCCAGAGGCGCTGACCAGCTGGGAGAGGGGGCAGATCTTGTAGCCACAGAGCAGCAGGTGAACAAGGATTGGAATGAGTCCTTGCTCCCCCTCCCTGTGTGCCCTGAGGGGTGTTGGCACATGGGACCACTGCAGTTCAGCTTAGCACATTTTCCAGGGGGCCTTTGGCTCCCCAGCCCTGCTGATGGTGGGGGTGAAGGAGGGAGGGGCAAGAGATGGTCTGGGCCTGGGGACCCCACAGACTCCTGGGGACCTGAGGTGTCCACACATGAAACAAACCTGGGATGAGTGAGCGAGGGCCCCAGTGGAAGGAAGAAGAGTGGATTTGGACCTGCTGTGTCTCTTGCCTTAATCTTGCTGAGCCTCTGCCCCACCCCCACAGGGAGGATGGACACTCCCACTGCCCGTGGTGCTGCGGATCCTGCGTGGCGCTGCACCAGAGGGGCTTCCGCAAGCCTCCTCTGCCCACTCCCACACCAGCTTCTCCCTGGATGCCAGGATTCCTTTCTCCCACCCATTCTTCACCGGGCCTTCATTTAGTTGCCCAGCAGATATAATACGTTGGCAAGAAAGGGTTTTTAAAAACTATGGTTGGATAACTTGTACATTTCTAAGACTGATTTTGTTTTTAATGAGACTTGGTCATTTTTTCCATGCTAATGGAGATTATCTGAATGTTATATGAGCTGCTGCTAAAATAATGCCATTTAAGCCTTTAAAATGGACATGCCCCAGTGCCACTGCAAATGGCCCTCTGAAGGCGCAGCCTCTAGGAAACACGTTTCGTGGGTTTTGCCGAGGTTCTCCTGGTCTTGTTTGCGAAGAGAAGGCCTGGTGGGGGTGCCCAAGATTTCTCTTGGTCTGGAGACCACAATGAACCACACCCAGGCGCAGGTCTCAGCACCCAGCAGGCACCAGCCCTCACTTCCGCTCGGGACGAAGAAGGCTGTTTGCCTGCTCGGGGCCAGCTCATCCAGCAACACCGCCTTGAGAGGCAGGGGGGGCCAAGCAGCAGACCGACACTGTGGGGGTGATAGGGGGGAGTTCCAGAGCTGGCCGGGAGCTGGGACTGAGTTCCCCGGAGCTCAGGAACTGCGGCCCTCCAGAACACGTAGAGCACACAGCGCGTGTGCTCCGGGAGGGACAGGAAAGGAGGAATGAAGAGCTTCCCAGAAGGAAGGAGCCTCAGACCGGCCCTTAAGGGTGCGTGGAGTTGAAAGCGTCAGGAAAGACAGAAGGAACCTTCTCAGAACGCACCATTCCCCTTCTTGTGTGCTGGACCTGCCACCCTGGCCTCTTGCTCCGACTCCCCAGGAGGGCGGGTGGTCACGGCCTGCAGAGGAGCTCCATGGAGAGGGGCGGGCCTCCAGCACCCACCCAGCAGCCCTGGCACCAGCTCCATGTACCATCACCAGGGACTGCGATGCCCCCAGCCCAGGCTGCAAGCTGCACGTGCTCGGCAGAGGCACGAAAGGGCTGTGGCTTAGCCCAGCCGGGGTCACCTTAACCATCAAATCCTATTACCCGCTGCACTGGCCATGCAGTGAGATGTGGGGCAGTCGATTGAGAAGTGTGAGATCACGCCTCGAGCTGGCAGGGCTGGGTCTCATCGCCGTGCCCACAGGCTGCAGAGCCTGGAAGTCAATAGCACTAACCTGGGGCAGACATTCCAGAGCGGGGTGCCAGCTGGGCCTCTTACTATCTGTGGGGCACGGAGCAGGTTACTCCCCCCCAATAAGCCACAAGTTCTGCATCTCACACAGGAGAGGAAACACATCACAGCAGGGCCAGGAGGGTCAGAGCAGGAGACAGAGGCGGTGTCCAGGACACAGCCAGTGCTCAGAGAATGTCCACCCATTCCTTCATGTCCTCACTTTGCCCAGGGAAATGGACAGGCAGTGGGCAGGGGCATTTACCCACAGGGAGTCCCCCATTTCAGGTAAGAGGAGGCTCTGTTGCCCCCTAGAAGCTGTCTAACCAGGCTTGGTTGGCAGAAATTGCTCTCATTTCAGAGCCAAAGATGAGAGAAGAGACTTGCCACCAAGCACAGCCTTAACACCCCACCAACTTTAGGAGTCACGAGGTAATTGTGCATCTGAAGTCTGCAGACCAGGGCCACCATTCTCCCACCCTCCTCCCCGGTGCCCCGGGCTGGGTTGGGTGAGCGGCATCTTAACTCCATCAATGAAGAGCAATTTTAGGCCAGTTCCTGAGCCTTGGTTTCTTCGCCTATAAAGTGGGCATTCTAATCTCTGCTTCAGAAAGATGGTATGAAGAAGGGCTAGAGGCCACCGTGCTCCTGAAGGACAAGAAAATGAACTGCCTCCCCCTTCTTCCTGCACTGCTGAGCAGTCACAGAAGCGAGTGTCACCCTGCAAGTGGCTCATGGGCTCGCTCCCTCAGTTTCCCAGCTGGTGGACTATGTCACCTACCAATAAGTGTGACCAGCAGCAGGACGGAGTGGGTGGTGAGGGAGAGGAAGGAGTCGGGCTGAGAAAACTGGTCAGCATTTACTAGGAGAAGATCCCCAGTGGATTCAAAAGGAATTAGCATACCTTGTCTCATACCAGTTGCCACACTGCTCTATCTTTAGAAACTTCGAAACGAGGGAAGGTTCCAGGGCTAAGAGAATGCCTGCTCTCCAAGGCTGGCTCTATAAATACCATCCCAGTGGCCTCAGCAGCTCCCTCCTCAATCCAGAAACATCCCTCCTCTCTGCCACACTGGAAGCATGTGGGCTTGGAGCCCTGAGCAGCGCTGGACAGCGCAGGGCCGCAGTGTGTTCGCTGCCTGCTGTGTCCCCAAAGGCCAGCACCAGCTGCACCTCACATGTTTCCTGTGAGCAGGGAGGCGGGAGTGAGGGGCGGGGAAAGGCAAAGACAGGAAATAAAACCACAGCCCCTGAGCTGGTGGAGGGAAGAGGGGACATTGGGTGGGGAGGGCAGTGGGCACAGCCATGGGGGAGGTCATCCTTCCCTTGACCATTTTCTGAGCGACAGTGAAGACACAGGAGTTGCCCCAGGGAGATGGGTCTGCTCAGCTGACAACTGAGAGGGAAATGCAGGGCTCTTCTCTCCTTCAGTGAGGAACCCAAGTCTGACACCCTCATGATCTGGGGAAGTAAGACACCGGTGCCATGCAGTCCCTCAGTCCCCTTGTCCTCGGGAGCCTGTCCATCCACAGCATCACTGTGCATCTGCATGCAGGTGGAGTGTCCACCATTTGCATGACGCTGTGAGGGCACCAGGGGACCTCCCAGTCTAAGGTCACCTCGGTGAGCTTGTCTGTGATGAAGCTAATTGTGCCCCCCCACACGCACATGCACACGCACACTCCCATGCCTGCCATACTTCAACTGCTTTAACAGACTGAAAGTTCCTCTGCAAGCTTCCAGAAGCTGCTCCCTGGGGCCTGGGCCTCTCTGAGGAAGGGAGGCCCTGTTCCTGCACATTCAGAGTGTTTTCCTCCCCTGCCTCTGCCTCTATCTGCTGCCAGCCAGTGCCGGGGGTGGCCCTCCCCTCCCCACCTCCTGCTCCTACCCCAGAGTTGGCCAGAGGCAGGGACAGCACTGACGGATGGAGAGCAGGTAACTGGGAAGGGGGAGGAGAGGGAACAGGGAGGACTGAGTCAAGGAAAGGAAAACTGGGACTCCAGGGAGGCAGGAGAAGAAGATGCGGGTAATGGGCCTCACTTCTTTCCCTCTCGTTTCCACAGTCCCCTCTCCTCTCACCCTGTTCCACACCACAGAACCCCAACCTCTGCCTGCTACTCAACCCCCACCCACCCCCACCTCCACCTCCTGGACCCCCAGCTCCGAACCATGAGTGTAACCCAGACTCCTGGTGGCCTTGTTCTCCAGGTCTAACTCCCAAGACCTCAGTGCCGGTGGCCGTGGGGCCTCCTGACACCCCGGTGTAGGCGGTGTCACTGGGGCTCACACGACCAGCCCACACAGTGGGAGCATTCGCAGGGAGGATGTTTCTAACACAGCAGGGTGACTCCTCAATGAAGGGTGACAAGCAGTTGCACAAAACTACCTTGGAGATGTTGTGGGTTTAATATGTCCCTGGGAGCTGGCCCAGGGACACAGCTCTGTCACTAACTGGGTTTCTCTGGGGAAGACTTTCTAAGTGCCCAGTGCCCAGCTGACTAGAGAGTTGTGAATGCAATTCATTTACAGGCTGGGTGAGGCTGTGCACACCCTCGGCCATGGGGCCCTCCCTCAAGACCTCTCCTCCCTTCCCCCAGTAACGTTGGGGTTCATTTAGTGACTCGGCACTGCTCACCAGGGCCACTGTTGGAGAATCGGATGGTGTGCTTGAAAACCTTGGGTCACATTGAAGAAATCACAGGCTGGTTCCTGAGCGACCGCAGGGAGAATTAAACAGTCAGCAAGCCTGCGGAGTTAAAAGTCAGGAAAGCAATTTTTTAAAAAACTGACCTCAACCTATTCTGTAGTGTTTCCTATTGACATTGAAGAAATGTCAATTCTTGGCTTTAGGCCTCACAGGAGACTGAGGATTGAAAGGCATTTATGAAACAGATATAGGCCTTCCATAATCATTGTGGAGAGAGAGACGTGCCTACAAGTGGTCAGCGGGTCAGGTCTGCACACAACTCTTCCTACTTTTCCGACCCAACTTACATCGGGGGCCCTGCTCACGTGTGTTCCTGTGCCTAGTGCAGAGTGTGCAGCCGGCACTTCGGGTCTGTGGGTCTGGTTCTGGCCGGAGAGTGCGGTCAGAACCACACACACTACGGGGGCGGATGGAGACTAAGCTGAACTAACCACAGGCCATAAGGCGTGCAGTGTCGTCCACCTGGAACCCACGATGTTGTTAACTGATGTCACCTCGGTTTAAATTTTTCTTTAATTTAAAGAGAAAGATCTAATAATAAAAAAAGAGATGTGCTAAGTTTTCTGTGATTTGTACTTTGGACCCATAGCTTAAAGGTCTGCGTTTACCTTGGAGCCCGACTGGCTGCGGCTGTTCCCGGGGAACCCGGCACTGCATGCAGCTCCCCTGCCGGGAGGGCTGGTTGCACATCGGGCCTAGTCACCTGGCAGGGGGAGAATCCGGGTGCGGTGGAGTTCAGGAGTCAGGGGCAGGAGCTGGGCATCAGGAAGGACTATAAAGCCTGGGCTGGACTCCGTCGGTTTCCGGAACTGTATCTCAGATCCCGGGTTTGGGTGAGAGGTCAGTAGGGAGAAGTGGGCAGGAACCCCAGTCTGGGGTAGGGGACACTCCCTGTGTCATTTGGACAAGACAAAGAGATGAGGCCAGGACTCTAGTGGTGACAGGTCAGGGCGACGGACCACACGGACGGGCAGTAGGTGGAGACAGGAGGACCGGTGGGTCTAATTCACAAGAGCCTGCAGGCCCAAGTGTTGCCTATGTCTGGGTTTGCTGGTACAAACTGTTGGGTCGTGCAGCTGAACCCCCCTTACAACTCACTACTGACCACGGGTAGCAGGGATTGAGGCTCAGCCTAACCCGGGTAACGGACTAGTTGGCTACGAGACCACAACGCACTCCACTGACTTTCTCCTTCCCTGGAGGAGCGCTGAGCCTCCTTTGTTTTTCAGGTATAAAACAGAGAGAGAACCCCAGGGCTTGACATGCTTCCTGGGGGTCCCCAGGCCTCACAGCCACACCCCCTGTGTGCATCTGCTTTGGCTGGGTGGGTCTGGCTGGCTGGGGTTCCACCTGATGCAGCATCTCCAGGCCCATCCTCCTGCAGATCTTTCCCAGGCAGATCCTGGGGCCCCTGAGAGTCCTCTGGGGCCTGTGCAGGGTCCGCTCGTGTGCTCCCCCAGCAAGACAGAGTGAGGTCCCTAGGTGCTGCCCACCACCCATGGTGCTGCTGTGGGCACACAACCTTGACCTCCTCATGGAGGACCTCGGGGAAACAGCTGCTGCAGCTTCAGCTGCAGACTCCTTGCATGGCCTTGGGTGTGGGCTGAACCAGGGGGCCGGGTATGAGGGAGCACCTTTTCCTCCTGTCAGGTGGCAGGAAAGCCCGCGGTCCTTCACCAGCTTCCCCTTGCTGAAGACCAGCTCCTGCTGGAGCTGCCACGCCAGGTCATCAGAGGGACTCAGAAAGGGGCCACAGACACAGAAAGAAAGAGAGCCACGTGACACTCACCTTCCAGGGATCCAGGACACCCTCAGCACGTTCAGACGACTGTCCCGGGCGACCTCCATGAGTACGCAGTCCTCCCAACACACCTGAACACGGAGTGGGCTGTGAAGAAGGCTACAGTCGGCACCATGTGGGCATGCGTCATGGAAGAGTGGCCAGGCCTGCCAAGCTCCGGAGGAGCCCTGCCCCAGCCTGGCCGAGAAGGAAGGCCCCCGTCAGACTGTGGTGCTGTGAATGCCGAAATCAAAACCAGGATCAGCTGAGCCTGGCTAGTTAAACAAACTTTCCCACCCCTGGGGTGGTTTTCCAACCCCAGCCTGAGCTGTGGTGGGGGCCTGGCACAACGTCCCAGGATTCCACCGATACTGAGAGGCAACTCACCTTCCCTGTAACCAACCAGTTAGTGCCGCACCACCCTCCCCAGCCCTCTGGGTCCCCACCGCTGCTCTCTGTGCACCTGCAGCCCAGCCGAGCTGCTTCAGCACCACCTCTGGGCCTTCCGGACTTGGGCTTTGGCCCACACTGTAGGACGCGGTGCTGTGAGATCTGAACAGCCTGAGATGCAACAGCATCCCAACCTCGGTCATCACTGTGTCCTTGAATGAATGCTCCTGAGTAACAGCCACTGTGCCGTGCCCAGAGTGTTCCTCTCAGGAACCCAATACTCATCCAGCTTTAGGGCTGAAAATGGGCTCAGGAGACAGAAGGCACATGTTGAAGTCACAGCACCACGAAGGGGCCGGGCTGGGTCCGAGCCCAGGCCGCCCGGCTCCCAGGCCGCCCGGCTCCCAGGCTGCACTCCACCCCTTTAGTCCACTGCTGAAGGAGACCTTCAGCAAAGCCAGCCTCTTTCAAGCTGCCTCCAACCCTGTCACTCCCTGGCCCCTGCTTAGCTCTGTACCTCCCCCAGACTCTCACCTCATCTGGAGGCACCTGGGCTTGTTCTTCTGGCTCTGCTGGCCCCTGCAGCAGCCACACACTGAACCCATGCTGTGTGGCAGCCCCCCACTGTCTGCTGCCAGCTGACTCCGACCCCGCAGCCCAGCAGGAAAGCTTACGCTCCTACGCTGACAGAGGCCTCAAAGGCCATCCTGTCCCTGCCCCAGTCTCCCACCTGGCCTGCATACACACCGTTCTAGTCCAATGGTGCTCCCCTGTGGTTAAGGTGACCCCAAAAGGGAGGCTGTGGTTCACCTCGCTGACCCCACCCAGGAGTGAATGTCTCCCAAAGGAAGCTTTGACTTCTAACTCACTGTCAAAACCAAGGCTTTCCTGGAAGAGGAGGAAGCTGGCCCCTGGTCGCCATCCACACACTGGAAGCCCCTCACCCCATGACCCCCAGCTCTCCCCCTCTGCAGGCTAGCTTTAGTTCCTCCACCCCCACCCCCAAAGCCATTTCCAGGCCCCCGCATCTTCCTAGTGACTCTCCTGGAGACTCCAGAAGGCCAGCATTCAATCTGCCTCATGATTCCTTCGAGGAGGCGAATACCTCTCCAGCATCGTCAGAGCTGCTGGCCGTCTCCCCAGCAGCAGCATTGCTGCCCTGCAGAGGCCCTGCCAGCCCATAGTGGCCCACAGACCAGGCACTCACAGTGGGGTCCTGGGGACCCTCTCAATGAGGGTTACACGGACCCACAGGTGCGGCTCTTACAGGGCCAAATGTCTTTTCTTGTGCCTCAAGGACTGGGAATGGGTGGGGCAGGAGGGGAGGGGGGTCATGGGCCGATGGGCCCCTGGGAGGGCCCTTGTGGGCTTTCCTGGCTGAGCTCCTGTTGGGAAACAGGGCATGGAGCTGCTCACTGGCATAGAGGGCAAAGGGGTGAGGGCAAAATTGGAGCCCGGGTCCAATGGACCCGTTTGAAAATCACACAGATGTGATGGATCACGCACAGCAGACTTCCCCCACAATTTTGCAGGTATGGCTGACCTTTCAGGCCCTGCCAGCTCCTTCTTGCTTTGTCATTCCATGCTCTGGCCAGGCAGTGCAGACTGGGGGGACAGCAGTCCCCTCCCCCTTCTGCTCCGAGGACCCTGGACTCAGCCAGACTGAAAGCTTGTTGCAGACAGACCCTGGCCCCTGAGGGATGGGAATGGGTTGGGGGCCATACTTCCTCGGAGGGTGTTTCCCATCTGGACGCCAAGTGTACTGTTTCACAAGCACACGAACCATGACGTGGGCACCCAGGCTTTGTGGCTGGGGCCCTTCATGTTTGGCGTCTGTCACAGTCCTCATGCCGTCCTTCCCCTTGGGGTGTGCGTGGACGGGGCATACTCCTCCCGTAGTCCAGCCAATGGCTTGGGGTGCCATTGGAGCCCTGCCCAGGAGAGAAACAGAGTGCGGAGAGGCCCTCTGGGAAGGCTGGAAAGGGCTCCAATAATCAATAGCACAGCCCTCGCCCCTTTCGGACAGATGCTCATGGGCCTGTGGCCTGTTATGCGCTCCCTGTCTGTTGATAACCGCTGTTATTGTTCTCTTGCTGAGTGCTCTGAGGCCAGCTTCCATTTGCCTGGAGAAAAATAATGATTGTTCATTAGCTGAATGGAAATGTCCAGCCCCAAACGTGCTTTTGGGTCAGAGTCAAGTTCTGTCGAGTGCTGACTTGACCCCATCCCTGCCTGCTTGACCTCCTGTGCTGGGGTGTCTGTAGGCAGGGGGTTGTCACCAGCAGGTGGCTCGGGGGCTGCAGGGATCACCATGGATGTCACAGCCAAACACACACTGGCAACCTTGACCTGCTCCATGGCTGATACAAAGTGGTGTGGGGAGCACCCAGCTTGGTCTGGCCATGGCTTTGAGCCCTTCTGGATGAACTCCAGGGGGTTTCGGCTGGAAGCTGCTGACTGAAAGCTCTGAAAACCATTCCGAGTCGGTGCTACCCGAGGCAAGGTGGCCTGGGCTTGAGTAACCACGTTCTGCTCTCTCGCCACTCCCATTCTCTGTCAACCGCTTTTCCTTAGCAGGATCTCAGAATCCTACTTAGATGTGTTCAAATCCCAGCTCTGCTACGAATCAGCTGTGAGATCCTGGCAAGTCGCTTCACTTCCCCGAGCCCCAGAAAACTCATACAACAAACGGCATCTTCCTAGGAAGCCTGCGCTGCTGGTAAATCCTTGGGCTCACTTCCTGGCCAGAGTTGGGTATCCAGTTCCCTAATCTGTCTTCTGTGATGTTCCTTTCCCAGCGGGTGGGTGGAAGCCAACCCCCAGCTCCCACCTCCCTTGCTCTCCTCTTAGTCAAATAACTTGTTTTTTTCTTTGAAAAAAATTTTACTGTTCATCACTAAAGAGAAACCAAAAGTGCAGCCAAAACTACTACTCACACCTCAACTCTGACACACTCACCTGCAGCGTGGCCTCCAACCCTTAACCTCTCAGACCCTCGTGGCTCCCTGATGTCAGCTCCCTCGCCAGCCTCAGGGCTCACCATCCGCCCTGCGTTCTCTGGACACCAGACACCTGTTCTGGAGGGTCGATAGGAGTTCAGGTAACTCCGTGAGCCATCTGCATCTCAGGGGGACTCCTGGGCACTCCCTTTCCCTCCATGGCCCCAAGTTCACTCCGGGAGGGTCAGAGTTGGGCAGTCCCTAGGGCATTGTCCTCCTTTCCCCCGTAACCCTTTTGTCCGCGTCCACGTATGCTAAGTCCAGCAGTGGTAACTAATGGCCCCATGTCTTAACCAGCCAGGAGTTCCTCCTGCTCGCCCTCACATCCATGGCCTGCAGAGCTCGGCTCCACACCTTCTTTACTCCAGGACCACCAGGCTGAGGAAGACCCACTGCTGCGGCCATGGGACAGCTCTGCAGGCTTCTGCTCAGTGCGAATGAGGCAGTGGCAGCAGACAAGCGAACCTGGTGGGGGGTCCTTTCGGTAACAGTATATCGTACCCCCTTTGACCCTGCCCTGTCCTGTAACACAAGTGCCCATCCCTTCCACGCACATGTCTCCAGCTAAAGCAAGTCCCGTGGCCAAGCCCGCTGTAGTCCGACAGGGCTCACAACCTTCCCTCAGGGATGGATGGTAGAAATCCACCCCTCAATAAACCTCACACCTGGGGCCGTGTGGCCCACCCCTCTCCTTTCAGAGGTGTGGGGAAGGGAGGAAGCCCAGAGGCAGGAGGCGGTTTGCCCGAGGTTGTACAGACATCGGTGGGAGAGGAGGGGCTGGAGTCCATGTGTGCTGCTGCTGATCTTCCAGTTCAGATGTGGGAGCAGGGCCAAGAAGAGACAGATTGGAACTGAATCCTAGCTCCATGATTCTGGGCAAATTATTTGAGCTCTGAGCCTTGGCTTCCCTTTCTGGAATGGGGAGTGAGGGTAGCTGCCCTGCCAGGGAAGCTGGGAGGAACGGGTGAGATTTCATAAAGTGTGGAGCTCAGGGTCTCACACAGAGGAGCCTCGTAACACACATTTGTCTCTGCCCCTTCACTCCCCACTAACTGCCCAGACTCCTTCCTCTCAGTCCCCTCTGCCCTTTTTCCTTTGCCTGTCTCCAAGCCCACCTTTTTTTTTTTTTTTGTCAAGAAGTTGAGAGAAATGGAAGTGTTAATGGAGAGAATAGCAGGAAACCTAGGGGAATGTGGCCCAGGTCCAAGACTGTAAAGGAAAGGGTCCTCAAAGCAAAGCCTTTCTCAAGGACTTGATCCTCATCATCCATTTACACCGTCACTTCCACAAAGCCTCACCGCAGTGATCGCCACTGTTCCCGCTACACAGACCAGAAGACTGAGGCCCAAAGGGCTTGGAGGTGAGCTCACCAGCCCTGTAGGCACCGGGACTTCCACCGGCAGCTCTTCGGCTCCACACTGCTAGGGTCTACTGTGACACCCGAGACTGGGCCTGTCTCCAGTTGCCTTCCCTTCCTTATATTCCTGACCCCACATAATGAAAAGAATGTCCAAGCTTCCTGGAGACCAGGTGCCTCTGGGGGTTGAGAGCAATGCAGCTGGTGTGGGTCGGATGTAAGAAGGGGAAAATAGGAACGGACCTTCAAGAACATTGTCACCAGTTCTGTTTGGCTTTGCCTTATAAAAATTCTCTCTTTGACAATCACGAGATGAAAGTCCACGAAGGCCTGTTCACGCAGGGCCATTTCCTGAGAGATCCAACAGTTTACACTTCGAGGGTAAACACACCTATCTCAGACATCTCTCCCAAGGCAGCTCTGGAACCCATTGGGCATGTTTTTTTGATTAGATGAGGGATGTGTGTGTGTGTGTGTGTGTGTGTGTGTGTGTGTATGTGCACGTGCAGGTTGCCAGCTGCTGTGTTTGTCCTCTTCTCTCTCTCTCTCTCTCTCTCTCTCTCTCTCTCTCTCTCTCTCTCTCTGCACTTTGAAGGGCTGTTTTCATTGTCCTGGGAATCTGGCTCTACTCAGAACATCTAACAAGGGCACAGGTGGTCCCCCTTTACTGCCGTCTCACCTGTCTGGGGGAGATATCCCCACGTGCCTCTGTCCTGTCGCCCCACGCTGCCTCTCTGAGCCATCCTGGGAGGCCCCTTCTGCAGTGCGCCTCCAGCTCCCTCCCAGTCACCCAGTCTGGGGTCCTCCTGTCGGACCTAGCCGCTCAGGGAGCCCCTGCCAGAGGGCAGACACCCTTGCTCTGCGCTCTGACCGGAACAGGAAAACCTCCGTTTCTTGAGCCTCATCCACGGGTGCAGACCCTTCCAACCTGGAGGGAAAGCTTTGGCCCAAAGCACCAGCTCCTACAAAGAGCAAGAGAGACGTTCTGGTTTTGAACTGACCATGCTGGAGGGGGAGAGATGTGTCTTCATGGCATGGAATGAGATGGGAAGGCCTCAGGTTTTGGTGGCAGCAAGCTGGGCTCTCATGGTAGTGACCACCCCCCACTGCACCCCAGGACCACAGCACTTCCACTCAGCCCAGCATGTCTGGGTGCTGAGAGCGTCTTGGGCAATCCTCCCCTCCCCCACTCCACATCCATTCATTCATCAAGCCAACTGCAGTTGTGAAAATGAGTGATACGGCAAGGAGTAAAAGGGCAAAATTCTTCACCATTATGGGATGGGGGAGAAACTGTAGAGGGGGAATAAATAAGTTCTAGAATAAATGGAAAGTGTTCAGTGTACTGAAGAAAGACAATATAGACAAGACAGGGGATCCTGGGGTGGGGGATGGCGGAGAAGTTTGAATGAGGCCTGAAGAAGGTGAAAACCAAGCCATCTCAAGCCATGCAGACACCTGGGGACAGAGCAATGCAGAAAGGGTGAGCTGACAGGCAGGCGTGAAGGCCCGAGGGGGTGTGCTGGGCCATGTGTGAGGAGCAGCAGGGAGGCCCGTGCCCAAGGCTGAGTGCAATGGCAGGGGGTGAGGCCCAAGCCATGCGGAGAGGCCAGACCCTGCAGGCCTGTGGGCTGCTCCCACTCCCAGCTGTTCCTTGGAGTGCAGCGGAGCCATGAGACTGTTCAAGGAGTTTCAAGATCTGACGTCTGTGCTAAATACACACGTCCTGGCTGCAGTATTAATGCAAGGAGGCCATGCCAGGAACCTGGGGAAGAGCAGATGGCAGGTGGTTTCTGGATGTACTTTGAAGGTAGGAGCCAATGGGGTTTGCTGGTGGCTCAGATATGGGGGAGGGGGGAGGTTGCAAAAAAAAAAAAAAAGAGCCAATGATATTTCTATCATTGGGCCCTAGCAACTGGGAGGGAAAGCAGTTTTGGAGGGGAAATGACTTACCCAGGCTTCCGGCTCGAAGTGGCAGAACCAAGGCTCCGAGCTGGGATTCTCCCTCTAATTTCAGAGCTGGCCACGTCGTGTTAAGAAGGCTGAGAGAAAACAGAACGAGGGGTCCCTGCCCACGGAAAGTGCAGTGCAGTCAAGGAGACTGGACAAAGGCATGGAAAATTCCCGAGACTATTCGCATCCAGAGCTGTTTCGTTACCGGGGAATCGGGAGGAAAGGAGGCTGAGGAGTGCCACAGGCTGTCTGACTCGCCAAGAAGTGCTGTCAGAAGGGTTCCTAGCTCTGCTCCCACTGCCTCTGAGGTGAGGACCCCTGCTCACCCCCATCCCACCCACCCCCCACCCCTGTGTGGGCCGCAAACTTCTCCTCCCGGTTTGAGTGAATTTGATTGACTGCCAGGAAATAAACAACAAAAACCCAACTAGATTAGCAAGGCAGCATCTGCCACTCCTGGGAAGTTAAACAATTGTGCTTCTAAATAGCTGCTCGACACGGAATAGATGTCACGAGGCAGGATATGATTAATCGCCAAGTGAATTATTGAAGTTATAATTGCAGAGGTGTTCAGAGGAGCGCCTGATCACCCTGGTGGCCCGGCGGGCATGGTCGGCAGAGGCCGGAGGGTTGGAGGGCGGGGACTGGGCTCAGCCCCAGTGAAGGGCATTCCTGGAGGAGGTGCAGAGGCGGGGTGGTTGGAAGCTGGTGCCTGGAGCTCACAGGAGCTGAACTGCAAGTGGACCTGCCCACCATGGGCACCTCCCCTCTCCTCTGGTGGCCCCAATCTTCCCTTGGAGTCCTAGTGTGCACCCTCCGCCTCTCTGGCTCAGAGACTCCTTGTGTCTGTGCTGCCGATGCTGGGTCTGCAACGGTGGGCTGAGAAAGAATGTCTCTCCCCCATGAGAGAGAAACAGTGTGTCTCTGAGCCTGCAGTGGAGGAGCACAAAATCATCAAGATTGGCAGCAACTCTATTACATGGGGCTCATTTTGACGAGGGCACCCATACGGTGAGGCAGGCCAGCGGCATGAGCCTGGGCTTAGAAGTCCTACAGACCTGAGACTCAGTCCCTGCTCTATCCTCTAGTGGCTGCATGAGCTTCGATACTGTGCCGGACCTCTCTGAACCACACTTTCCCCAGCTGTAGTGCAGAGCGAGGTGTGTGGTCTCACAGTCACCTCAAGAACAGCCTGAGGTGATGTGCAGCCCAAAGGGAGCCATGGTGGCCCAGCTCCACAAATGCTGGTGGTTATCGGCAAAGGGTGGTCTAACAGGTGACGTGTGAAATAGCCTTTCCTGTGGCCCCCACGGACAGTGTCACAAAGGGTGTGACATCCTATCGCTGCCCCAAGTGGCAGGTCTGGGGAGAAGCATGGGGAAGGCACAGGCCTGGAGCATGAAACAGAGTGAACATAAGGGGCTGGCACAGCGGCATGCGACCAGCAAATGGAGAGGAGCACGGCCTGCCAGGGGCGCAGGCAGTGTGCTGGCAGAAGGCGGGGCCTGGAACCTGGACCGCAGGACGCCAAGCTGTGCACTCATCGCAGTGATAATTAGGAAGACTATGCAGAGATGTGAAATAAAAAAACCACAGTGCTTTATGAAAATGGCAGAATATAAAGCAGTACACACTCTGGTCACGACTGAATAAAAATGTTAAGGTAATTACAACAGAAAGAGCCAAAGCAATTGTGGAACGAGGCTCAGGCGAGGGTGAGTCTGGGACCGCTCTGTGTGTGATGCGTCCTTTTGGCTTACTGGCTTTTCCACCTAAACAGCCTCCCCGGAGGGCAGTGTCTGCACGGGAAGAGGGTGGCCACCCTGGCTCTTCTCCTGACTCGCCCTTTGGGAGGGAAAGGCTCAGGTCTAGCTGTGGATTTTATAGGGGTGTCAACCAGCATGTCCAGGGAACAGGCACCCAGTGGCTGTTCTCCCTGAGAGTCATGGGTCAGAAATGGCAGTGGGAGGGCCACCTTCGGCTCAGTGTAAGAAAGAACTTCCGAGCATTCAGAACACCTAACAGCACATGCCTGTGAAGCATTCAATGAGCTCCCCGTCACCAGAAGTGTTCAAACTGAGGCTGGATGAGCTGTTGACAGGGAGGGACAGGGAGGAAGCCTGAACTGGCAGGAGGTGGCTCCGAAACATACCCCTCATCAAAATTTTTGGGGGTGCTTTCCAAAATACGGGTCCCAGGAGTTCTGCCCAGAGCCACTGAGTCAGAGCCTGTAGCATTTGTACCAGAATCCGTATGTTTTAAAAAGCTCCTCAGGGTTCCGAGGCGGCACATAGGGTGGCCGGGACCCACAGGCTGACGTTGCCCCTGGTGGCCTTGGAGACAATGACTCAGAGCCCTCCGGGTGGGGCGCAGCTCGGGGCCGGGTGCCTGCACGTGGAGCCGCTGTACCTTCTCCCAATCCCAGCCACCCCTTCGGAGGCTCCAATGGGTGACAAGGACTAAGTCCAGGACAACCCCTCCCCCAGCCACTGCTTGGGAGGGTGGAAGCCACAGTTCCAAGGGCAGAGAACTCTCCTTCCTGGCACTTGCCTGAGCCAGGTCAGGCTGAGGCAAAGTGGAGTCAAAAGAATGAGTGTCCATAAGGAATGTGTGCGGGGAATTTGAATTTCAGCGGACAGAGTATCACATTTCTTTTTCTTTTTCTTTAAGTTGACTCAAATTCAAGTTCAAGGCTCTATTACCTCTGGCTTGAATACATTTACCGTCAGTCACTCTCAAAGCCTCTTCTCTCAGCTAGGACCTCATACAAACTGAGGCTTCAAAGAAAACCTTCTGGTGGTTCCCGAGGTCAGCATTCTGCCCCTCAGCTTTCTCGTGGAAAAGGAGAAGTAGCCCCAGCGAGGGTGCAGCGAGTTAGTGCGTGTAAGGCACGCAGAGCGATGCCAGACGGAGCACAGGATCAACATGGGCATTGCTGCGCACCTGTCTGTGCTATTTACCTGCAGTTCCCGCAGGCTCACATCGCCCCCAGCTCCCGGGAACCTTCAGGAAGAGGCCAGAAAGCCTCCTAATCTCCTGCTATCCTCCCAATTTGCTCCCACTAAACAAGTTTCCCAGCTCCTCACTCTGCCCCAGTTCATTCTGGGGAGCTCCTCTCTCTCCCCTTTCTCTTGGTCCCCTCAACGGTGTGCGGGGCACACACCTTGCACCAGGACGTGCCGACCAGTTGCTTTGAGCAACTTCTGAGGCGGCCAGGCTGAGATGGGAAATGGGAAAATACGGGGAGAATAAACGTCTATCTCAGTGAGTGGAGCTGGGACTCATCCCAGAACCAGGGCCCCCAGCACCCCCACCTGACCACACCCCCACAGAGCCCACAGACATGCTCCAGCTGCAGGCAGCTTACTGTCTTAGGGCCACTCAGCAGGGCCACTGGACTCTAAGGAGGCTCCAGGGACAGAGGCTCAGAGGACTGGTCGTGACGTCTGGAGACCTCTAGGGAAACGAGAGCTAAAAATGTCAAGGGCAGAGCCTTCCCAGGCCCCTCAGATGCATGCACAGACCTCAGGCCCACTACAGCCTCATTCATGCATTCATTCATTCAGTCAGTGAGTCAATGCAGCTTCTGCTGCATGACTGCTCTGTGTCAGGTGATGCTGGGCACCAGGGAGATGCAGCGAAGAGTCCTTGCCAGGGCCCGAGGCCAGGAGAGGCCAGACTCAGAGACTGGGGCAGGGGCGTGAGGTTTTACACCCTGGCTGCTGCCTGCTCCTCCACCAGGGCCAGCTACAGGCCAGCAGGTCCGATGGCCGTGCCCTGAGAAACCCTGTTGGTGGTGCTGATTCTTCAGCGTGGTGCACTTTTCACTGTTACTGTGTCCCAAATATTGCACGGGACACACATACCCGAAAACATCAGTTGCCATCTATTGGACATAAAAATTTAACTGACCATGCTGTGCTTTCATCTGCTACACCTGACTCCCTTAGCTCCAGGGGCACCCATCCCTGAGCCATGGCCCCCAGGAAGCCACCAGCTGGCATTTCTGAGTCCTGTAGAAAGTGTTTGCACAGTGCAGCGCCGGGCGCAGCTCAGAGAGGACAGCAGTGCTCCGGGCCACAGAGATAGTGAAGTAAAAGTGCAGTCGCAGCTCATGCCTGGCACCTCCTGGGTCTCTGGGGGCCGGGCACCGTCCTTCCCGCTGACCAGGCTTGCCCACATTAACCCCTTTAATGCTCACAGCAAACTCCTCAGGTACCTGCTACTCCTGCCCCCACTGCACAGGGGACAGGCCCAGGACACTGAGAAGGGAGACCACGCAGCTAAGAAGGACACAGCCAGGCAGATCTGGGACATGAAAGCAGCCCCCAGCCTGCGACATGGACTTCATTTTGGTGCAAACCGGCCCTGGACCTATGCTGGAAAGAAGGCGGCCCAGGGCGTTTGTTGGTGCTGGAGCTTCCAGATGGTGGGGCCACCAGGCCATTCTCCCTCTCCAGCGTCACATGTAGCCATTGAATTGTATATTTATTCCTACAAACACAGATACATTTACATTCCGAGTACCGGCAGAGCATTAGCCAGCTGCCGGCGCTCTCTGTCCCAGGGACTGCTGGTGCACTGCCACCGGCAGGCGTCCTCGCACAGGCCAGGGGCGGCACTCCCGGGGCCAGCCCAGCTCCCGCGCTGGGACCCCTCCTCCACACGCCTAGGCTGGCGGAAGATTCCCACCCCCCACTGCCGACACTTCACACGTTATATTTGCAACATGGCTTTATAGCTTGTCTCTTCCAGTGGAAGGCAAGCCCCTAAAGCAGACAGCATGCCTTCCATGAATTCATTTAACAAATGTGTTTTGAGGGGTTACTATGGGCCTGGAACAGAGCTAGGGATGCAGATTGAGTCCCTGGGGAGTAACTGACAAGTGCATGGTGGTGGAGCCTGGTGGCGGGGACATGTGCTAAAGAGGAGGACTGGACACAGAGGGGGATGCTCAGGTAGAGCTTTCCAGAAGCTGTGAGGCTGGGGAGGTGAGCCTGCAGCATGTGACCTGGGGTGTGCGGTCACGCTTGGCACTGCTGCCCTCGGCCAGGCTTGCTTCCCAGAGAGAAGGAGACAGCAGGGGGAGGGAGGAAGCAGAGACATAGGGCAAACAACATTTTCTAGACAGGAAATGAAAACAGGACAGAGCAGAGTGGGGTGATGTGGTTACTGCTGCTGCTGTTCCGTGTGACAGACACTGGAGGAAAAACAATGGCAGAGGGGAAGGGTCGGTCCTGTACAGAGGCAGAGGCTGAGAGTGCAGGACAGAGGTCCAGAGCCCAGAGGCCCATCCCTGGGGGCTGGAGGGCAGGCCCCTGCCTGGCTGAGGGGTGAACTGCGGTTTGGAGGAGGGGACACAGCACCCTGGCCAGGCTTAGGGAGCTCTGCCCCATTTCCTTTGAGATGGAGACAAGAGTCCCCTAGGGGGCGATGATGGGCAGGGAAGACAAAGGTCAAGGACAGAAGTGAGGGTTCCGATGGCCACTGCGTGGACACGAGAGAACTGAGCAGTTTCACATTCCCTGCATCCAGACCAGAACCAGACCTGTGGTTGGTGCCTAGAATGTTTGGTAAGCTTGACTGAGCTGATTTAGGGCTTCTCCCCGACCCTCACCCCTCACCCAGGAGGTCCCCCCACCTGACCCCACAGCTTCCTGTCAGTGCTCCCCCATGCCCAGCCACCTGTTCCTCCCGCCCTGCCTTCCCCTGCCCGGCCCTGGGGGACCCTCGCATTCCACTCCCTCTTCCTGGAAGGCTGGCACCTTCAGGCTCCTCCTCCATGGCTGTCCTAGGGAGTGAGCACCCCACCTCTATCTACTTCGACACCACCTATTATTCCTTTATAGCACTTATTCAGAGGGCTCAGGCCTCTCCTTGTTTACTGCATAACCTCTCAGGAGATGGGAGTCTCTCAGGGTCAGACCTGGTCTGTCTTGCTCCCTGGCCAGCGCTTGGTAAGTCCCTGACTATGGAAGGCATGGGTGAATGGGTGAACTAGCAACCACACCTGGCCCCAAGCACTGCTGACCTCAAGGGGCAGGCCTGGCCATGTCCTCACTGCCACATGTCACAGGGAGAGCGGCGGAGGCTTCCCAAGACCCCCTTGGTCCTCCTCTTATTATTTTCCTGCTAAAAAAAAAAAGACCAGTTGGCATAGGCAGCATGATCAAGATAAACTGGCTATTTAAATCAGGTGCCCACACACCGCCCAAGGCTTTTCTAAAATGCTTCTGGATGGGGCATTTTCCCTTCCAGGGATTACAGCTTGTGGGGTGAGCCGCCGGAATATGGCTTCGTGTGTTTAAAAGGGGTTGGCTGTCTATGGTCCATGAGGTGCAGTCTACCTCACCCAGGCTGAATGCACTGCATCCTTCCCTGCAGCCCTGGGAGCCTGCGCAGGGGCCTGCCTCCGCTGGCTGCTGGGAAAGGGGAGCTGCTTGGAAAGGGGAGCTAGGCCTTGGGTGCCCCTGGAGAGTGGAGTCTGCTGGGAATGCGCCGTGTGCAGCTCATCGTGAGTGAGGTGCCCTGCAGGCCTGACTCTGCTCTGCATACTTTTCCATGTCACATCCCTCAACAGTGCCGTGAGACAGGTGGGTCCCCATCGTGCACATGAGGCCTGAGGCCCGGAGAGGTTAAGGAATCGCCCTCACTCACACAGCAAGTGGAGGGACCGGGACTTGGCTCCACGCAGTCTAACGCCAAAGCCCTCACTTTTCCTGCCCTGCCCCAGACTTGTGGAGAGGAAGACACAGCAGACACACCCTCAAGAAATCAATTGGATGCCTGTGTGTGGGGTGTGTGGGGGTGTAGGTGTGCTTGTGCACGCACGTGCACTAGGTGGGGCACTAACTGTGCAGGAAGGTGAAGCAGAGGGGAGAGTGGGTGAGGGGCCCGACCCAGGATGGCCCGGGAAGGCTTCTCTGGGAACAGTCTGAGCACAGACCGCAGGCAGCGGGGGGCCCACGCAGGTGTCTGGTGGAAGAGTTTCCGAGCAGCTGGAGCAGCCAGTGCAAAGGCCCAGTGGCTCCGTGTTCTGCCTGCTCCTCGGGTGCACGGCGGGCCCTGAAAGCTGGTCGTACTCACTGAGCTGCTGTGAAACAGCCTCCGCTGAGCTGCCTGATGGCCCAGAGCCGCTTCGCCTTCTCTTCGTCGTTTCCAAGTGCCGGCGACTTCCGTGTAACGCGCCTGATTTCGTCTCCTCTTAACTCCCATCTCCTCACTTTTCTGACAGGTGGCTAGTTACCTGTGAAGCTTTACAGTTCTCTTCGGGAAGCTTACAGTTCAGAGTTTCTTTGTTTAAAAGAAAAAAAGGTATACATTTATAAAGTGACTTGGAATTCCTTAGACAGGTAGCCAGGAAACCTGCAGTCTAACGGGCTTGGGCTCTTTACACTGGACTTGAGGGGGCTGATGGGGAGCATGTGGCACCTTTGACGGTCACATTTAGGGGGAACTCTCGGAGACACTTGGATCCAGTCCCCCACCAACACAGCACTCATCGTGGTGGACGTGGGCCGTCGACAGCCACTCGAGTTTTAGCCGGCGTCCGGGGCTCTGTTTTGCTCTCCCGTGCAATGTAATGTGCTCAGCTGGCTTGGTATTCTCGAGCACATTCCTAGTGGGGGTCGGAATGGGCCAGTTTCCATTTTCATCTGTCACAAAGCTCAGTTACAACGCAGTTAGACAACCAGAGGGTGGGTGGATGCTGGAAGACAAGAACATTTCTTGGGGAGTGAAACACGGGGAAAACATCTCTGGCCTCTGCTTGTGGCTCTCTGGATGTGACCCATCTTTTCCCTTGCCTGTAGTCACAGTTCCCTCTCTCTGCCCCACTCATGTTGCCTGGGAGACTGAAAAGACCCCTGTAGAGGTGGCCCAGCTTTTCAGCCTGCAGGCACCTGACTCCTACTAAAAACCTTCCCAGGGAGAGAATGCACGGGGGACATGGCAGGAAGAGACATTTCAGAACTTTCGCTTTGGGCATTTCCCTAAGCTCACTGTCGCTGTCTGTCGCAGTGGCCCCTGTGACAGTGGCTACTGGTGGGTCAGCTCACAGGCAGGTGTCATGTTCAGAGAACACAAGCAATAATGCCATTTTATGGACCCACAGATGCTTCCAGAACAGCTAATCTAACCTTTCAACTTTCCGGTCTTTTGTTGCTCTTTCCAATTTTTATTTTATACTTCATTATTCTTCATAATGAAAAGACACTGAAGAGTGACTAAAATTTCAATATGCATATGCTAATGCTGCCCTGTATCCATGGAGTGCTTTTTAATTTCCAAGAGCGTGAGAAGCCTTTGCAGAGAACACCCGTAACTGAAGCGGTACTGCAAAGCTCTGCAATTCCATAGCACAGGAAGCCCACACGCTCCCCTGCCAAGTCTCTCCCAGAACTGGTCAGCCTGGGAAGTGGAATGAGGATTCTTTCTGAGAGTAGGAACACTGACCAGAGTTTGGTCTTTAAACATGAAAAATACTGAAAAAATAGGAAGTGCTTATTGACTGCGCTAACTTTTAAACTGGTTAATTTAGAAAAAAAATAATTTTGTTGTATCTATCACAATTTAACCCCTCACCCTGGTCGGTGTGGCTCAGTTTGTTGGAGTGTTGCCCTATAGATGAAAAGGTCACAGGTTCAATTCCTGGCCAGGGCACATACCCAAGTTGCAGATTCGAGCCCTGGTTGAAGTGTGTACAAGAAGGCAACCAATAGATCCCTCTCTCTGGAAGCGATGAAAAAAAATATCCTCAGGTGAGGATAACATTTTTTTTTTTTAATTTAACCCCTCAAAATTAGCCAGCATTCAAACATTAGCCATAAAATATGTATGCATACTTGTAAGAGACTCAGTCATTCCAAGAAAACACCTTCAGGTAAGTGCTGTGAGCAGCTTCTTTTATACTTAGGAAGGAAATTTTAATAGCTCAGGCTGAAGGAACCAGAAGGAGGGGGGGGAGCCAACCCTGCAAAACAGCCCCTGCTCTCTCCCTCTCAACAGGCTACCTTAAGCAGAAACCTTTCAGAGTGCTGCAAAGAGTTCTATAGTCCACTCAATACAATGTCCAGAGCGTCTGTTTGCTGAGCTTGAACAGAAGAGTGCATCCCCTGGTTCTCTGAAAATGCACATGCCAAGATGCAGCAACACTGCTCGTGTGCACTCCCGTGGAAATGGTTGTGCCACTCAGCAGTAAAAGCTTTCCAGTCGTGTGGCGTGCCCTCCCGATTGGCCTCCCAGGCTAGACACTCAGTTATGGAAAGAGAACTCCACTGCTGCGAAAATACTGTAGGCACTAGAACGCAAACTCGGGAGAGGCTGGACTTTTTCACGGTTCCCCACTGTCCTGCCACCGCTGTCCAGTGAGCACCTACCGCGGAGGTCAGCAAACCGTGGTCTGCAAGCCAGGGCCAACCGCTGAGCTTTTTCTTAATGGTTTATCAGCAATGAAGGGCTTGCACATGTTTAAATACTTGAAAATAGTTTTTAAAAAATATTGTGATACATGACAGTTAAATGACATTCAGGTTTCCATGTCCACTCATAAAGCCTTGTTGGAAACCCAGCCACACTCACTTCTATACATTTGGGGAGGGCTGCATTCACGCAGTACACCGGCACTGTTAAGTAGGGACAGAGACTGCATGGCCCACGAAGCCTAAGATATACCTCTAGTCTAGAAGAGACCACCTCCTATCAGGCACTCTGGTTCTGTTGACCGGACAGAGCCACCAGGGGCCAGGGAAAGCAGCCCCTCCCCATCTGTAGTAAGCCACCGGCTGAGGACCCCAACCATGGGAGCGAGCTGAGCCGTGATTAGGCTGCGATCCCACTGAAGCTCACTCCCAAACACACTGCCGGGGTACAACATTCTTCCAGGTGTATAAAATTAAAGACGAATCTCTCAATTTTGAGTACGGAAGTATGAATTTACTTATGTTTGCCTTGATTCCTTCTCTGGAAAATCCTGGACTATTTTCTTCTTTTTGTGGGGTCCTTCCAAAGGGCTCCTTCCTATACCTCTGGCCACAGACCAGCACTCACAGTAGGGCAAAAGCAGGGCACACAGGGACCCCATGAAATCATCCCCAAAGAGAGCACAGATACTCCACACAACAGCTGGCTAACCTGGCTGGTGCTTCTTTCTTTGGGGACTTAAACTTCAAATTCCTGAGTCCTCACCAACACAGTCTCCTTCAGAGCTTGGGCACTAGGGATCGCTTCTAAAACTGATGGAGGGCAAATGACTTGCAAAGAACACATTCAAACCATACGCAAAAGAGAAGCTGTCTTCACCCTCACTGAAAAGCTGTGATGGCCTCAGGTAAAATAACACCTGAGTGAGTAAATCACAAGGACAACTACAGACTTTGTATAGTATAGCCTCATTAACAGATGAGAGTATCATTCTCAGTAAGGAGAATTTAGAGATAAATATGGAGTACAGAAGTTTACTATCTTTTGCAAAATTACACAATTTCTTAGTGCCAAAGTTGAGACTGTAAACCTCATCTAAAGTCCATATTAGCCCCTTTTAAAAAACTTTTTGAGAGTGAGAAAGTGAAGAGCACTTGTTCCACGTATTTATGCATTCATTTGTTGATTCTTGGTTGTGCTCTGATGGGGGATCGAACCCGCAATGTTGACATATTGGGACGACTCTCTCTAACCAATCAGGATACCAGGCCAGGGCCACCTCTTTTCAAGTGATAGCTGAATAGATAATTGTGATTCATTGTGTATTTCTCCAGCTTCAACTCACATTAGTGGCTTGCATTCTGTTTACTGTATGCTGGCTATCCCTTGTACCTTGCATTAATTTGATAAAATTTTTTTAGATATATAGAGAAATTGCAAAGAACTGAAGAGTTCCCATACATCCTACACCCAATACCCTCCATTATTAACATCTTACATTAGTATGGCACATTTGTTACAATTACTGAATCAATACTAACACGTTAGTATCAACTGAAGCCCATCCTTTATTCCAGTTTCCTTAGCTTTTCCATAACGTCCTTTTCTGGTTCAGGGTCCCCTCCAGGACATCACGTTACATTCAGTCCTGGCGCTTTAGGCCCTCCTGGCTCTGAGAGTTTCTCACGGTCCTTGTTTTGACGACCTGGACAGAGTTGAGGACTGGCCAGCTAGTTAGCGGGATGTGCCTCAATAGGGACAGACAGGGGTTATGAATTTTGGGAAGGTCCCAGAGCTGAAGTGCCATTTGCATTACATGGTATTGAGAGTACATACTCATGCTACACGACTTAGAACTTTTCCTGATGACCAGGCTACGGTAATGTGTCGTTTCTCCACTGTTGTTTCTCCCTTTTCCTTCTTCCACACTGTACTCTTCGGAAGGAAGTCAGTGCACACAGCCCATACTTGGAAGTGGGGAATTATGTTCCATGAAAAATTTCTCTCTTCTTTCCACTTATTTACCTAGCCAATCATTGATACCATTTATTTTGTTGCTGCAATTGTTCCAGCTTGGGTAGGTAGGAGCTGCTCATGTCTTCCTTCTTCTTTGCTTCCCTTGGTCTTGAATGTCCCCTTGCTTCTCAGGATTCAGGTGAGAAGTTACCTCCTCAAGGAAAAAAAAAAAAAAAAACACCACACACACACAAAAAAAAAAACAAATCCCCAAAACCACCCTACTCCCAGACCTTTATCTCCTACCACTCTAGGTTGTATGTTTTTTCCTCTGTACATCTAAAATTTACATCTGTCATGGTATTTATACACTGTATGCTTACCCATCTTTCTCACTGGACAATAAGCTTCCTGGGGATACGGATACCTTATTTATTTTATATGTCTAATATGTATGTATGTAGCACATGGGGTTTTGACAGCACAACGCAGCAGCTTAACAAATATTTCTACGATGATCATTTTGGTTTCCTCTTTAGTCCAAAATCCAGGAGTGCCTAACATATTAATCAGAAGCAATACGGAAGCTGGTACCTAACTGCTCTGGGAGGAACGATAAGGTGCTACTATTGTGTTAATCAGTCATGGAACAAATACGCTCAGGAGGATCTGGGTTAGCATTTCTTCAAGTCTCACTTGTAAGTAAGCCTATTTCCTGACTATTAATCCCAGGTACCTTTGCATAATTACATCAAGGGCAATGACAAATTACCTTTATGTTTAGAACCACAGGCCAGGCGGCTTCTGACACTGCCTACCTAAGAGAAGTGGTGTCCCCAAGAGAGCACACAGACATTTTGGTCATGAGGTTCCCACATGACTTACTGCTCGTTGAGGATTTCACAACCACTGAAGAAATAAATTTGCCAAATTGTATTCTTTGTCCTAACAACTTATTATGAGAAAGTAACTTTAGATTAATCAAGACTCTTTCCAGACATAGGAATTAAGAACATGGTGAAACAGTTTTCAGGCTGGACCAAGCCACCATCCTAGCCCGACTCACGGTTACCTCGACTGGTCGCCTCCCTCACTGCACTCCTGCTCCCACCTCCCTGTCCACCATAAACAAGGCCGTGGCGTTCCACGCAACCCTTCCTTCAAACTGTTTTTGTAAGGAGATTCGAATTCTCAGCCACTCCTGGGAAGGCTCCACTCACCCAGCGGGCTCCCCTGTTCCTTCAAACTCATCCCCTACTGCATCCTCCTTGCCTGCTAATGCCAACCATGCTCACCTTTCTGAAGGTGTGCCTCAGCCCCATAATTTTTCTGATGTCTAGTAAGTAACTCCATCTTCTTACAAGAACTTCACAAAGTTCTTCAGTGTCTAACATTTCTTAGGCATGCAATGTGTGCCTAAGGACAAAGGCAACTTTGGGAAACCCTGACAAATCCACTGAAATAGAGACTAGATTGAAACACAAAGACTCAAATGCTTTTTGAGGTAAAAGGGTTTTTTTGGTGTTGAAATGTATATTATCTTTAAAGTTTGTTATTTCTCTAAGAAATAGTAATATTAATTTGATGTTGACACTCTAAAAAGGACCACAAATGTAAAAATCATTTCTCACTATTTACAATTAGTTAAAACAAAAATTTAAATAAAGCACTACCTTCTTAAAATAATAATTCATTAAAAAATTAAGTCCCTTTGATAACTAGATACCTTATTGAATCCTTCCAAACATGAAAATTAACATGACCCCACAATTTTGAAAAATTACACCAAATACCATAATCATCTGCTTCTATTTAAACATATTCAAAGAGGCATCAACTCTGCTTTCTATTTTGATGGTTCTCTGGACATACCTGTCTAAGTGAAGTTCTTTCAGTGAAGAATCTACAGTTGAACGTTCCTTCTGTACCTCTGCAAAAGGTCACTCATTAATCTTGGAAACAGGTCAGCTAACATTGTTCTGGCTGATGACAGGAATAACTTTTGAATGACAGTGATCTTTCCTCTCAGAATTGAATCCAAAAGTTTATTAGGTTCTTAACTCCCAGAAGTAAGATAAAATTGTGAAGCTGAAAACCAAAAAAAATTCACCTAAGTTTGAGGCAAACTCACTGGAAGGTTAAAACTGACCTGAGGTGATGCAAGACCGTTTTCAGCCCTTACTAACCCCGTGTGAGGGGAGCATCCCGCACTCTGCTGCGGAACAGTGCCATGTCGGCGGGCAGCATGTGACCACCCCGGAGTCTGCTGGAGGGCCCTGGAGGACGTGTGCCATTCAGATGGCTACTCACATCAAGCTTCTCCCGGGGTCTGTTTTCATAAAGTAGGTGCCGTTAATTGTTTGGATCTTTTTCTAAAAAGTGTTCAGACTTCTAAAGTAGCTCAAGCAGAATGCTTCCTCTTACTTTCGCTTGACCTGCTACTCTCCTAACTTCTTTCTGCTTACAAACAGGAAACTATTTAGAAAATAAACTAGACAACCTAAGAGATTATATGGCTTAGAAAGTTCTTTTCCTCTCTGTCAGGCACTGGCAAACCACGGTCTGCAGGCCAAATCCAACCCCCCACCCGTTTCACGGCCACGACCCCTTGCTTAGGCAGGTACTGTCTGTGGTGGCCCCCCTGCTACGAACTGAGTTGCAGAGTTGCGATGCAGACCACATGACTGCAAAGCCTGAAATGTTTACCATTTGGTCCTTCACAGAACCTGCTCTCAGCCCACGCTCCGCCCGGGATGGCACTAGTGGCCGTGACCGTGTGATAGCTAAGATGCCACAAAGCAGGCTGGCCGGCCTGCATTTAGGGCTTCTGGTGCACGTGTGTGACACTGCAGAGGCACAGACACGGACACCTGTCACAGACTGACATTCTCTTTCTCTGAGTGAGGTCTCAATGGGTCAGATTTTAGATCCTTGGTCAGATCCAGAGGGACTGAGGAGTACAGCACTTGATATGAATCTGGGCAGAGAATAAAGAAAGGAATTCACAGGGTAAAGTTATAAACCTTCCCACTTACTGTAAACGTTAAATTTCACTGAAAGGAATTCATATACTTTTATATTTACGTTGACATGCACGATTCCAGAGAACTTGGGAAATATGGACCTTAAAAAAATTAATTCACTGGCACATTATTCTACAGTCCATGTGAGCTGCCGTCTCTTGCCACAACTGACAAAAAACTTTCCCAGTTCAACTGTGGCTCAATAAACTTTTATTATTTTTTGTTATTTATTTTTATTCAAAAGAATTTGTTTCCCTATCACAAAAATTAGATAACCACACCACCGGGAGCAGCCGAGTCCACAGAGTCACACTGATGGTGCAGAGGTCACTGGGCGACCCAACGTCCCCACGGTCATACAGGAGGAGGAGAAGGAAAGGAAAAAAATGCTCAAAACAAATCCAAAGTCCATGGTGACGCTGGGGAGAGATGTGACGTGACGTGATGTGATGTGACGTGACGGTCCGTCTTCTCTGTCAGCTGCGGCTGTGTTCCAGCAGGACCACGCATGACTGAGCTTGAGTAAACCCTTCACACCAACTCCAGCACCTAATGGAGGGGGGAGGATCAGTTTAATAAAAAGTTTTAAAATATAGAAAGTTTTATAAATCTTCACTGTATTGGAAATGGAGAACTAAATCAGGAAAACTTTTGCTAACTGCTAAAATGCTGAAGAATTTGAAGAAATCAGACATTCAGCTTTTCTTACTTTTAAGATTAATCTGTTTTTATTTTCAGTTCACCAGTGGGATGAACACTTCAGGTTAGTTATCTCCACAGTTAACTAGAAAGCCTTCAGGATAAACCATATAAAACGTGAATGAATACGGTGCCTGATTCACAGCATAAATATAACATTTTTGGAATAGATACAGGGTGCGGAAAAGTAGGTTTACAGTTGTATCTTTTGAATGAAATACTTAATAAATAATAATACAAGAATAGACTGTTTCATGTACTCTTGTGTTTTTATTTATTAATTGTTACTGCATTCAAAAGCAGATACAACTGTAAACCTACTTTTGTCCACCCTGTATATGTAGGCAACTTCTCACATTCTTACAAGAATTTTAAGCACTGCTGTTTAAGACTCTAATCTATTTACTTCTCCCACTGATGAACAGTTTATAGAGATCGAGGTATCTAGGACCTAACATCTTGCTTTTGCCTAATGCTTCCTAATTTTCTAGTTAATCATCTGGTGTCAAGATATTTTATTAGTTATTAAAGTAGTACTTTGTCATGCAAGAAAGGTGTAATATTGCTAAAATGCAAACTGAGAAGCAGCAATGCTTGGGTATGGAAAGAGCAGAGGAAATGACTAAGCAAGAACACTGGACATGAGGAAGACCACCAGCCTGTGGAACAGAACAGGGTGAGAGAGGCCGCAATCCCAGGCGGCACAGCAGGGAAGGAGCCGCTTCTCCCTCCTGTCAGCGCTCCGGCTGGACCCACACCTGCGCCCCAAGGCAGCTTTTGTTTTACTGTTAGCAAGCAGGCGTAAGAGGTCAATGCTGTTGAACAACATCTTAGATTTGTCACTAAGATTCTCCAAGTGTGCACTTTGAGTTTCTGTAGATACTTTAGCAATCCCAATTGCCTCAAAGGCCAAACTTACAGAGTAATAAGGTGTAGCTTTTTCAGTAATCGGCTTGCACGAGCATAAGATAAAAGGAGACTGAGAAACTACAGAGAGCCACTTAAAAGAGATCCAAGGCCTTCTACCAGCTTGCTTGAGGCTTCCAGAATACAACACTGATCGGTTCAAAGCCTGCTTTTCATTTAAGCTGTCCACGGCTCTCTAACGAGGCTTCCCAGATAAGAGAAGCCAGCTGCATGAGAAGGAGCACCATGGACGTTAGTCTGACCAGCAAACACTGCAGGTTTGCTTCGAGTCTGCTCCGTCCATCTGCAGGACAGGGTGTCAGGCTTGGATCTGCTCCCTCACTGGCTAGGTCATTCCCCACCCAGGATGAGTGGGGGCAAGCCACGGCAAAACTCATGTAAATGCTAAGTGGCAGGGGAGATACACATTTAAAAAAAATAAATAATGCCCTGTTATCTCTATATCAGCAGAGAATAATGTAGAAAGAACTGGTATCCAGGGTAAGTGCTGATCAAACCCCTGCACTAAAAACCTCCTCCAAATCATGGTTTGTTTAAAAAAGCTCACTGCTTAGCTCTAGCTCAGGATTTATGTGTCCAATATATGGTGCCCAGGTGCTAAATATGCACTGGTATAATTAAATACAATTTTTACTTTCATGTCCTAACTACAAAGACAAGTAGGTGGGAAACTATGTCTGAATTTGACACTGACACTGTGTGCCCAAAGACACTGAGATCTCAGATTATACTAATGGCAAGATCACACAATCAAACAATTTTCAACTCAACACTAGAATACCTTTTCTTCCCTTGGCAACTGATGAATAACCTACTTGCTGGGGAAGAGAAACATGAAGAATAAGAGTAAGAGATCTTTAAATCTGGTGAGTGTCGAAGCATCTCCAGCTACATCTTGGACCCTGCACAACTGAATGCCCCAAGGAGTCGTTGTCCTGGCATGAAAGGCTGAACCATGCTTGGCCCACAGCGAATGCTGAACAGTCTTCACCCGTTTGTCATTCTGACCACCTATGAATCCGTTCAGCATTCACACAACCTCTAATAAGTACTAAGAGTACTTAATAAGTACTTAATAAGTTCATCTGTGCCATACCTGCAAGCTACTGATTCTTTTCCCCATCAATCAAACCATTTCCAAACACACAGCCAGCCATGAGTCGGAAATACCTCTGAGGCTTAGGACCACTCTGTATTTCCATGTTGTTAGTCCATTACAGTCTAAAAACAGAACTGACTTTGACATGGAGATGAGTAAGATAAACAGCTTACCTTAATTGTACCCTGACTGTTAGCAGCAATCAGCACATTGGACTCCTGGAAGAGAACAAGAACTTTTAAAGTACAGGGAAGGATTTTCTGGAGGGCAGTCCAAGAGAGTAACTTCCTATTTTTCTTCCCTTCACCCTAAGAACCAACAGAATCTAAAGTGGAGAACCAACTTTAACATATTTTTAACCACAGACTTTAAACACAAAATCCCTTATTTTGAGGATTAAGTTTTAATAAAAATAATAAAGTTGAAGGTAGAATAGGAAGTTTTCAAATGTAAACAAAAATAAACAGATTACTACTGGAAGGAAAGCCAAGAGAAACAAGGACTGAAATGAGACACTAGTACAAAGAACTTGAGAAGAAAGGGCACAATCCTTTCCACAGAAAACTCCCCCGATTCATTTTTTCCCATAAAACACCAGTAACTGGTGCAACGCTGCCGCATCCCTGACGTCCGTCCCTCTGGACAGGCATCGGTGCTGGGAAAATGAATGAATGCGAACACTCACGTGGGAAGGCTTTCTTTCTTTTTAATTATTCCATCACTGAGTATGCACACTTTAATAATTGTGATTACTTGAAATAGAATGCACATGGTAACATATTTTTATATTCTGATCCTTAGGGAAAAAACCATTTCTCTGGCAAGTAGAAAGAGTGGGAAACAGCGGACAAGTCCAGGTTTACCAGAGGGAATCACGTGAAGCAGGAAGAGTTGGGACCGGTCTCCTGTTGGAGATAAAGTCTAATCAATCAGCTCTGGAGCTTGGAGGTACATAAAAGTCTTTTTGCTTTTCAGAATAGGCAGCTAAAAGAAGGTAAACAGATTCAAAACTGCCCTTGAGGCCACACGGCTGATGGAAATCCAAATAACAGCCACGAGAAACAAAGTGGTCAAACCTCAGGGAAAGACTGTATCTGCCTTAACATCCTACCGGCTTCAGTACCAAGTGAAAAGAAAGTTCCTCATCTCTATACTGGCAAAGTTACTTCAGCTAACCTGAGTTAAAGTTCAGTTTCTCTGCTGTAAGGAAACTGTGCTCTACCAACTTAATACATCTCTATTTTTTAACTTTCCTGTTGATTCCTGGTAAAGTCACTTTTGGAAAATGCTCATGTTTATGCTACTGGTGTGAGAGGAAACAATTTTTGCACCGTTGCTCAGATTTTTGGTATCCGACTGTTCCTTAGATGCAGTTGGTGGTAGTAACATCTGTGGGTCTTCACTGTGCCAAGAAGGGACAAAGCCACATGTTTTCAGGGTGGGCATGGGAACTGCTGGCGGTGGGGTTTGGGACACGACCTCAAACCAGGGCCCCTGGCACACTGCAGACCTTCAACTGAAGCGGTCTGAGAGACCACAGGGCAGGAAGGTCGCTCTGACCCCGCAGCCCCCAAACAGGTCCTAAAACCCTCAGGTGAGAGATGCTCACCCTGTGTGCAGGGGAAAGGAACACCCTTACCTCCAAAGACAAAAGGATGCCAAGAAGATTCCAAACAGACAAGCCGTGTGAAGTCCCCCCAGGATGGACCAGTGACCTCACGCCCTGTGACCCACCACATCTCCGCACAACCACCCACCCTTCCTCACACCCAGCACCAAACACGGGCCTGTTTCTCTGGGTTTCGCCTCCTTCCGCAGGCTCCCGTGTCCCATAAAGTTTAAGGAACTCTGTATGCTCTTCTTCTGTTAATGTGTCCAGAGACCCAAGAGGGCTAAGGAAAACTCTTCCCTCCTCTACAGAGGTGTTTTCCTAGCTGAGGTTTTCCCTTAAATCAGCACGTGTCTCCCTGAAAACAGTGACACGGGTAATGCAGTATTCACTGTTAGAATTAGTTTCCACACCCACTTTGGACCCAGACATGACTCTTCTGTCAACGCCTTCCAGAAATGAAGCCACAAACAGCACCGATCGATCTGGTTTCTGTTTGAGGAGATGCCAGTCTCCAAGAAGCCACGGCTGCCATCATTAGACACCCCAAATTGCTCCCTTTGCTATGGGAACACACAACAAAAGGACGGTGAAAACTTCGTAGACAGAGCCCACAGCTCTATCTTTCTGCCTTTTCATTCCAGTCACCTTTTAATACAAAGGAGGAAGGCAGCCAAACCTGGTAGAGATGAGGGTGCACTCTGTGGTAGGGAGAATGAAGCCACTTCAGCCAGTCACTGAGATTATCACATAATTCAAACTTCTAATTCTCAGTGGAAGGAAAGCTTGGAAAAGCATGGGATGCATGGGAAGCTATCATACAGCATGAGAGATCCAGCTCACCTAAATAAGTCACCACGTAAGAGGAGTGTGAAGCCTTACATCACTACACTAAACCCCAGAAGACATCTGATAACTGTCCAACAAGAAAACTTCTTTTGTAAACTCAGGACTATTACACCATTAATAGCTGCCGCCATATTGGATGCCGCCAGAGGGTGAACACTAAACATCTTTTCCTGTGGAGACGATAACTATCTCACGTACAAATAGGCCACCACAGGAAGTGTCTGCCCAGCTGGAATGGTCTTTTCAGACTAACATGTAGGTGACAGAGTGTACTAAGAATTCTTAGAAACACTCAAAATTTCATTAGCAAAATTTCACTAACAATCAATGAAAGAAAAGTAATAGTCTCACATCTCAGTATGCCCCCTCCCTGCCAAGACCATGAACTTAAAAAAATAAAAGGATTTAGGATTAAACTCTCTTTCAGATAGTTAGGTACTGACTTAAGATAAATTCATTTTTGTAACAGAAAAATAAAGCCAAGTATTATAAATGGCAACGGAAGGAGACTTGACTTGGGTGGTGAACTCACAATACAATGTACAGAAGATGTGTTGTAGAGTCGTACACCTGAAACCTATGTAATTTTATTAACCAATGTCAACCCCAATAAATTCAATTTTTTTTTTAAAAAAAAAAGGTTGCTTAGAAGTTGCCCATAAAGCAAAGAAAAAGAAAAAAAATCCCAAAATATTTTATACTTCAGCGTAGAGGTATAACGGTGGCAAGTACAAGGTTATTACTGTAGGTTTTGAGTGATTTTGCTTGCATTTTGAATGGCTAGAAATTCCTAGCTACAGCTGTAGTCTGCCAGAGCCTGAATGTAAATCAGTTCTGGCTCAATGAGTTGTTTTTACTTACTAAGTGAAATAAAAATGCTAGCCAGTAATTCTCATTTCCTCCCTCTTTCTTGGAAACTGACAGCTTAACCTAAAGGTTAAGCTAAGACTACACCTAATATCTTCTTCTCAATATAAAGATATTAAGAAAGATAATGGTAAAAATCAGATGCCAGTCTCAGAAAGAAGAGAAGAGTTGAACACAGAAACCAACTAGTACCGCTTAAGTCTTCTCCTTGCTGGCTTGCCGAGAAAAGTGCCATCGTAGCTAATATATGAAAATCCTAAGCAGGCTGAGAAATAATGATTATTCACCTAGTTTGCAATTATAGGATTTATTCCTAGAGATAGACATAATCGGTTTTAAATGTGAATTAATTTTACTATAGATTTAAACATGTAAAAAAACCCCAACAATTTCCGTTGCCAGCCATGGCGAGTTAGTGGAAGAGCTCTGCTCCCTTACCAACCAGAAAAGTGAGGAAAATGGATGAGGACACTGGACAACGAGCAGGACTGTAATTCCTATGAGAAGGGGAACAAATGAGCTGAGTCCTGTGACTGCCCAGGCTTTCTGCTCGGAGGCAGTTTCCGGACCACACAGCAGAGAAGCGGAACCCAGCAGAGCACAGCGGAGTCCAGGCGGACCAGAGGAGGGAGGGTGTCTGCAGGGCACTGGAAGTTGTCTGGCAAAGTACCACAGATTGTCCTATTTCCTCCCTGCATCCAACTTACACTTTTTCCTATCAAGTCCTAATCTTTTTATTAGGTACCCAAAGGAACTTGTGTTCACAATCGGGGAATACATACTGTAAGCTGCTCTTAGTGGTGAATATTAAAAATACTTAAGAACACAGGCTCCAGTCATAAAAAACTAGTACAGCTATACCTCTATACATCTGACTGCCCCTGATTTTAGCATATCCTTTGCCATAAAAGCAGCTCCAGTTCTATCCAGTCTTTAAAGACATAGTAAATACCCATCTTAATGGGATTTAAAGTTTATATAATGAGGATCAAAGTCTGAAGAGCAAAGAAAGATGTGCAACTGATGGCATTGGTACAGCGTACACAATACTCACTTGCCCTTACATTCAGATAAGCCCATCTTGAATTAAGATCATCAGCTTTAATTTGTTATAATGTGAGGGTCACTGGATTCCTATCTTCATGTGCCTGGTTTGAGTAGAAGCCTGCTGTCACCTACTAGATTTACTGGATTTTGTGCAGAAGGAAAATTGTAAGGGACACATACAATATTGTAGGAAAGGGTGAGGACACATATGTAGTTACATGGAAACATCTGGCAGCAAGTAAACTCAAAAAGACGGGGCACCGCAAAGGATTTAAGAATAGCGGGAAGAACACAGGGCAGAGGACTACACTTCCTGGCCTCGGTCGGGCCATCCTAGAAAGTGGTAAAGAGCCAGAGCACACCTCTCAAATATAACGGACGCATATGTTGAAACAGCTTCAGTGGTAAGCATTCTATTCCCTCGTGTTCATGATTTTTAGTTGGAGGTCATTTTAGTGAAGGGTCTTGAATCTCAATTTAAATTTATCATACAAAGAAACAGCAAAAATAATGCAAGTAGAAAATGTTAAAATGGTTCATTAAAATGAAGACTAGAATAGACTGAAGGACTTCTAAAGAGCCTAGAAAAATAAGGCTAGTTATTCAACAACTGTCTGATGCAATAACTGCTCAGAGTAAAAAATATGGGGATTTCAGAACCGCAAACAGGATTCTCGCACAATTGGTTATAAATAAACCCACAGCGGCAGCTTGCTTATTAGCACACCCTGGTGCTATACATCACACCTCAGAGGATCAGAAATGCCACTGCCGCTCCCTCCCCACCCCCACCAAACCCCTTCTACAGCAGAACACATTCCTGGAAAAACTGAGACTTCAAATTCATTACTAAGAAGATAACAGTTAATAGCCAGCTCTTCCCCTGGAAATGGTCATTTCTGAAATTTGGATACAGTAAAAGATTACATAAATTGTACTTTGGAAAAAACACTTTAATAATGACAAATCAATTCTTAATGAGAAAAACTTCATGGAAGCCACCTCTGATTAACTCCTTCACATCTAAAATATTGACTTTTACCGACAACCCTGAATTAGTTCAGCGAATGTGGTCCCTCAGAAAAATGTCTGTATTCATTCTACTTCCTATCTGTACTTCCTGAAACACACAATACCTATTTTTAAAAACCACACGATTCCTCACAAACCAGTTAAGATGGTTGTAGAAGGAACCTCACTTGGTTGTCTATGAACAACTGAGCACACTGGGAGGGGGGAGAAAGAAGAGGGTGCAGGAGGGAAAATGGTGACAGAAGAGGACTTGACTTTGAGTGGTGAACACACAGTACAATATACAGATGACGTATTATAGAACTGTACACCTGAAACCTATGTCATCCCAGTAAATTCAATGAAAAACTTTTTAAAAATCCAGCACACTTCATCAGCAGAGATATTAGGCAAAATGGCAACAAGGAGAGCAGTGCATGGGGCGCAGGGTCGAAGGCTGTGTGGAGGGGAACGATCGGACTCAGCCAGCTGTGCTGAGCCAGACAGAGTCCTCCGTGTTCATGTAGGACCACTGCGGCGTGCGGACAAAGGGAGTTTTCATTTGTCCGCATTGAGGTTCATGCAGGTTCCATGTTTGGTGTACGTCATCACTGAGAAGCCTTCTGTACAAACACACTTCAGTGCATTACAAGTTATGGAAAAGAAACAGGACTCGAGAACCACCGAAAGACACACGACACACAAACTCAACGTGATTGTCCCTCAGGGAAAAAGGTTGTAAAGAACATGTGTGGGGGATGGAGGACTGAGACACACAACAGGGCCAAGCACATTCACCTCCCTCCCTTCATTCCCACCACTTTCCAACTTAATTCCCTTTACTGCACAGCACTCAGATGCCACCTCCAGAAATCTACGATCGCCTCCACATTCCAGCACCTGAGACCTCTGGGTGCTCTCCTGAATGAGGCTTGAGATCCCTGGCTTGCAATGGCACATCTATCTGACAGGGGCAGGGGGAGCTCCACACCGAGAAGGGACCCTGAGCATGGAACTGTGCCTGTCTACTGATGTTACCTGCAAAACCCCTCCGGAGTACTCAGGCAGAGCTGTTTCGGGAGTTCTGTACTATGTGAGTAACACAGTAGAAGCAGCGATGGATTTAAGACAGGGAGACCTGGACCTGCATTTTGGTTCTGTCGCAGTATTTCTTAATCCTCTTAGAGACTCAATTTCTTCAATAATAGAACAGATAATCTTAGATACTTCACAGAATTTTTTTAATAAAAACTCAAAGAAAACACAGTAAAGTATCTAACCAAAGAAAAACATGCACATTATACGCACCCCCAAAATACATGGTGGTCCTTCTTATGAAAATACCCCAATTTCTTTACACTGAAAGGGCAGTTGTCCCAACCATTCCTACTACTGCACTGTTCTAGTCACCATACTTATGGTCTCATAAAATGGGGGAAAAAAACCATAAAGTGGGCTCTCCAGGGCAAGCAGACTGAAACGTTACCATAACTCTCTTCCCTAGAAAACTAAGTAGCTGCTGGCATTAATATTTTTTTGCTGTCAAGGCAGAAGCAAGGAATACAACTGAGACCACACTAACAAAGTACAAGAAATTAGAGAAGAATATACCTGAACGGCAGCCAGCAGAGTGCATTCTATAGGTATCAGTAGCTGTGAGAAGCCAGAAACAAAGGAGATGGGATGGTTAGGAAAGGGATAGGAAAGGAAGGACTGGGTTAAAAGAAAGGATGAGAGAACTTAGGCAAGTGGGAGGGAGCAAACAGGCAATACAGACATGCGGAGAACACCACGAACACAAGCTCAGAGGTAAGAACAGGAACTGAATTGGATAACGAAGAAACTTTCTTAATAGATGTTTTGTGTTAGAAAATAAAAATAAGGTTAGACAAACAGCGTTACTTCAGATTCTTAAAAATCTTGAACACTGCTAGTAGTTTAGATATAATGCCTAAGATCAAACACGTAAGGCAAGAGAAAAAATTAAAGAGTGACATTTAAAATGATGTCTCTGATTAGAGTATACTCTATATTTATTTTAAAGGCTGACTTCTAATTAACTACTTAAATCTGAAATGTGGGCTATCTTTGAATCAGTTCTTCTGTTTTCTCCCCCTATAATTTAAATTGGATTTTTTAAAGAATAATATTTAATTGTGAGGATAAAATACAATTTTTAAAGTAGATAAAGGCACTTGAAGTAAAATAGATATGATAATCAAGTTGAGGAGATATATTTATCAAATTATACCCTAATTTTTAACGATGGCCAAATATACAAGTTGGAGTTAAATGCAAATACTGAATCTGAAGGAGAACTTTCTGAACGACCTAGGGTCAATTAAAGGTAGTAAGTAATGTCTGACTCTGTCTGAATTCTTCCGGGTGATGATTTCAGACGTTGAGCAGCAGTGTGCAGAGGGAAGCCGAAGGGGTTACAAAGGTGCTGGAGGTAATCTACAAAGCGAGGGGAGGAATAGGAATGAGGAGACAAAAAGCACAAATAAATGAAAAAAAGAGATCAACATAGGAGATATTTCAAACAAAGCATTATTGTTATTTGATAAGTAATTAGAAGATTTAAAAAAAGAGATCCAACAATAATGATTTAAGAGTTTCAGGCTCAAAAGACTTAGAAGAATGATAAAGCCAAAAGGAAACAAGGAAGAGAATGTCAGAAGCTGAAAGGAAAAATCAAAGAAACGGCTCTTCATAATAAATTTCTTTCGCTTGTACAGAGGAAATTCCCAAAGAGTGCAGTGCCTGATTTAAATTGACCTCACTTCTTTTTGTGACCAGTTAGGGTCTTTGAAAATTAAGTAAAATTTAATTTGTTAATTCAACAAAGACTTATAAAGCAAATACAAACATAAAAAGGCTCAAAGCCTGATTACGCTACAGCACTTTTTACAGATGCAGCCCGTGGGCAGTGTTTTACAATCGGAAGTTCTGACACTTCCGAGTTGGTGAGTACACTTCAGTGATGGATGCCCAGAGAGGGCATGGAAGCCCTGTGCCCTCCACCCCCACCAATACCTTTCCCCTGTGCACCTTTTCCAGGTGGCTATTCCTGGGTTATAGCCTTACATTTGGCCAAATTTGGCTGATTAAACATCTAGACATGTTGCCTATGGGAGACAGATCTTTGACTCCAGCTTAAGATCCTGATTTAGTTAGTACACGCGCTAGAAGAATGTTCTAGCCTTTATTTTTGCCAATGAGCAGATCAAAAAGAAGCCCAGCTTATCACTCCTGATGCTTCCTTTAGGCTGGTCTTCACAACCTCTTCCAAAGTCACCAACTCCCAAAGGGACCTTGCAAAGCCATCTTATGTGGCTCCAGGCAGGGTCTGAGATCACACCTACCACTCCTGTGAAATGAACAGGTCGGTGGCAGTCGCCGTTGGAAACACTTTGGAAACACTACTGGATTGCTACGAGACTGGATGTGACAGGGACGGGATCTCCACTTCTGTCTCCCACGTCATTCTAAGCTATTTAATAATAAAATCAGAGAACTATGTATCCCACAAAGAAACAATGACAACAACGAAGGTTCCTGGGCCTCACCCTCAGAAACTCTGACTTATGAGTAAGTCTGGGGTGTAGAAATTTGCTTTTTAAATACATATTCCAGGTAATTAATAATTTTCAAGTACACATTAATAAACCATACTTTGAAAAACACTAGATGTATAGATGTTGAAAACTACCTATAAATGTGGAACTCAGAGAAAGGAAAAATATGAATTTTTCTGCTTCCGGTCAGGGGGCTGGTGAGGAGGAAGGAGGAAAGATTTACTTGGTTATTATTTTTTAAAAAAGAATTTATGAGTGCTTATTTACCAGAGCCCATGCAAGGACAAGAGAATACCAAGATTAATAGGACAGGAGTTTTAACCCAGGGAAGCTATTAAGTTTAGTGAGAATGATGATGCAAGTGAGTTTATCTGTAACACTTACACAAGCCTATATAAATTTATTTGGCTAAAAAAGACAGCATATTTAGTATTTGAATTTGAATTACACAAATGGCTCACAGAAATACAGTAGAAAGTTAACTCCACAAACGAAGATCTATGAGATTTAAAATAAAGTGGAGCGGGAAGCTGCAAACCGGGTCGCTGTCCACACTGGTGCAGTTTGCACGTCCCACCAAGCGCCCTGTCCTCTCATCCCCGTGTGTCACACTTGCCACGACAAAGTAAAACACAGAGTCAGAACAACTGCACAGCAGGCAGTTTTGAACTTCTTGCCCACACTATCACGTGACATTGCGCCCTCAAAGGGTTCACGTAAAGTTGGGGTAAAGAGGGGGTGAGCACAATGACAAATTAATTCAGAAAATGCTAGCTTTCACTGCATGTGGAAGCACAAGTTCTAGAACATTATACATTTAAAACAATATTTACCGTTTATGGTGATGGGAAGAAGAAATGAGAACTGTTCTTTTGAGAGAACTTTCTAAGCTTTAGGGAAAACTACAATGGGCATCCTTGTGAAGTGGGCGATTCCTGCCACTGGAAGTATTCAGCAGGTTTGAAGAACACCCCATGAGAAACAGGATTTGAATTATCCCTACAATGGAAGAAGGTAAGGCTAGATCAATCTAACGGTAGTCATCCGCCCAATCAAGGAACACTACTACTTTTGTGACTACAAAACTCAACTTAAAGGGCTTCCGGTCTCATGGCATTACAATATACACCACACGGAAGTGCACGAGAGGATATCGGCATGGCAGCGGCAAGAGCAATGGTGCAACGGCAACAACACAAAATAAAACCCACTCAGGGGAGCTTGAGGCTCTACGAGCAGTTCGGCACTGCCGCACGTTAGAGGTGCCTGTGAAGTGGTGGTGACCATGCTGGAGGGGCGGGGTGGCCTGACGTAGGAACAGGATGTGAGATGTCACACAAGGAAGCCTGGCTTTTATTCTGTAACCAATGATCGTATTTTCCCCCACATACACTTCAGCATATGAAACCAATTCAAGTAGTATTTATTTATACCTTTTAAAGAAAGAAATGGTATTCAATATTCACTCTCCTACTACTACTAATATGGAAATTTGTAGGAACTAACAAAAGATAAACATCTAAAAACCAAACTTAAATCCCTTCCCTTATCAAACTACTTTGGGCATTTTTAAGCACGGTGGGATAATAATGAAATTTTAGGATAACAGCACAATTCAGAATGCATTCTCAAATTAACATATTCCTTCTTTCTCTTAAATAAGGCCAATAAACAAAATCCTGGTAGCTTAAAGATCTGTGTCATCAATCCTAGGCTTCAGAACTAGTAACCTGCAGAAGGACAAATGTTATTTTTTAAAAAGTAATTTATGAAAAAAAAATTATAAGGCCCACTGTAATAGAGGTCAAATTCCATTACAGTACCTATAAAAATGACAATAATGAAGTACTCAAAATGTCAACAGACCCATTAAATCATTATTTTGTTGTTTTCAAGGAAATATTCACCATAAAAGATCAAATGCAACGAACGTCTCCACGGAGGCTGCCTGTACAGCTCCGCACTCAGGTGAAGGAACAGTCACACTTAATGTAATCTGCTTAGCAAAAAATGCATTCCAGGTCTGCTCAGCCTCCACCACCCGTCCGCCTTCTCCTCTCTTTTCCACTCTCCCACCCCCTCTGGCGCGGACGCTAAGGGAAGGTGGGGCGCTCGGGAGGAGATGGGAGCCGCCGTCTTCCAGGAAGTCAGGATCCGTGCTCAGAATCTTCTTTCCTTCCACGCCCAAGATAGACAAGAGTGCATTCCCATTGGCCCTCTTCCAGTCAGGAAAGTTTTCTAAAGTGTTATAAACCATCCAGCTGGAGGAAAGAAGAAAGGAAAGGAAAGATAAAAGGAAGAAGGGAACCAGAAATGAAGAAAGGAGAGAAAAGAGAAAAAGATGCTCCTATGTTGTCTTCTCAGTGTTCACTGGGGAAGTCAGGATGAGAAACACTAGTAAGTGTGGGAGGGCAACGTATGGTAAAGGTAGCTTAAAAAAAAAGGAAAGGAGACCACATCATGTATTTTTGTGTGTGCTTCTTCCTGAGGGAGTAAAAGAACAGCAAAATCCAACAGACGGTAGGTATTCCTAATTACAATTATTCCCTCTTTCACAGATGCTCAAGAGCCATTTATGCCTCTCGGTTACAATGTGTGACAAATCTCTTTCCAGCGATAATGTGAATCATCTGTTCCCAAATTTGATTGTTCATATAATTTCCCAAGAAGACCTGAAGAACTTTTCAAAATATAAATCTTTACCCTCCTCACTTCCTCCTCATAGGGGTTTATGCATGCATCTAAGAGTACAACTGTTTTGCTGTATTTTGTTGGTTTTTTTTAAAGATCCCAAGGTGATCCTGATGATCACTCAGGTTTGAGAATCACTGCTATAATAAATTTTATTATAGATGTCTTCTGCACTTTAACGGAAGTAGGCTGGCTTTTCACACGTGCTTTAAATACCCCAGTACTTGGTGCGATCTGATGGTTTGTACACAGCATTTACTAAGTCAGAGAATGATGCCTGGCTTTCAGATAAAAACATATAAAAATTGGAAAAACAGATGTTAAGTCTCTTTGAGAAAAGATTTACTGTCACAGCACTAATGCAATGGAGAAAGGGAAGAAGGAAGAGACTGTAAATCTAACAAAAATACTAAGCCAATAATAAATACCAATTCCCCTATTGCTGCACACACTTCAATATTTTCATTGCTTTTGAAATCGGACAAAAGCCTGGAGGTTATATCCCAAGGGGCAAATGGCAATTATAAAAAAAAATTCTACAGCAGCAATGAATGTTCATGTCAAGAAACATGTCTTAAGTGACTCTATTAGAAGTATCTACCACCTCTATCTACTCCAGCATTGATTCGGTTTCAAAAAATACTATTTAATTAATTATGCAACAAACAAGATAAAGGCCAAGCCTGAAGGACCTTATCATTCATTACAACAATTATATATCAGCTACACATCATGTGAACCAATTTGCTTACTGCTAGAATTAAAAAAAGAATGATGTTAAAAGTGAACACACATAGATAGCTCTTACTATATGCTCAGAACTATTCTAAACCCTTTACACTGATCAATTTTAACTGCACACAAACCTGAAGAGGTGGATTACTATTATCATCAGTACTTTACAGGCAGGGCACTGAAGCCCAGTGCAGTAAGGACTCCAGCGGTGGCAGACGTAGTGAGTGGGTGATCTGATCGGAACCCAGGCAGCCTGGCCCTATAGGCAGTCTGTGCTCTTTCTTACTTAATACACTATGATGCTTTTTTTTTTTTTTCAAGGAGTTTCCAGGTTGGCAAAAAATGTGTGATATGAATATACATAATAGTACAAGGCACTATTCATTCAGCAAATATTTTAATACATAGAAATCCTGAGAGATGTAGGTAAAGATTTGCTTAAGAACACAGTTTTAGCCCTGGCTAGTATAGCTCAGTGGATTGAGCTCGGGCCTGTGAACCAAAGGATCGCGGTTTGATTCCCAATCAGGGCACATGCCTGGGTTGCAGGCCAGGTCCTGGCAAGGGATGAACGAGAGGCAACTATACATTGATATTTCTCTCCCTCTCTCCTTCTCTTCCCCTCTAAAAATAAATAAATGTTTTTTTTTAAAGAACACAGTTTTAGTTAAAAACACTTTATAGTGTTTTATCACATCAAATTTAGTTAGAAATAAAAACAGAGAGAAAGAACACATTTCATTTTATGAAAAAGATGTTTTTACCTAACATGGCTGCAACATTGTATGGTGTGGGTGGCATCTGCTGACTCCCAAGGCAGACTGGGCTGGACGTGGTTTCCGGGAGGGAGATTGGGGAGATCACTACCCTGACATCCTTCCTTCCAGAGTTACACAAATGTTTAATATGACTGCTAGTGTTTCAAGCCAAGCAGAAAATATCCACCCTTAGTAACTAATACTTGCCCTGGCTGGTATGGCTCAGTGGACTGAGCACTGGCCTGCAAACCAAAAGGACACCAGTTCGATTCCCTGGCGGGCACACGCCTGTATTGTGGGTCAGGTTGTGTGAGAGGTGACAGTGATATATCTCTTGCACATTAATGTTTCTCTCCCTCTTTCTCTCTCCCTTCCCCTCTCTTTGAAAATAAATAAAATCTTAAAAAAAACAACTAATATTTTTCCTGAGGACAGAGTACACATTCCTTTTTATCACTTGTGAAGAGCTAAGGAAGTCTTAAGGTCCTTCACAAGTACTGTCTTTCACCATTAGCTGTCCACTTAGAGCTGGAGACTCCAGCTGAGGTAGCCATGCATGATGAGGTTCAGCGCAGCTACAACAAAGACGAGCTTCCTGCAGCCTCAGTGTGCACCACCAGGGACTCAGGATCTGCCTCCAAAAGAGCTGGTGTCCTTTTACACAGACACGGTCACTTAAGAGACGAAATAATCATCTGCATTCTTAAATCAATGTATTTTATTTCATTCCCATAGTTTCAGCTACGAGTAATGCCACAGAAGGATCCATAGATACACAACATACATAATTTCCTTCAGCTAACTCCAGTCTCTGACTAAAGCGTTGATGATAAAAAAGATATTACAGAAATAAAGAATAAAGAGTACTATCCCAAATTTACCTTAGCTTTGTAGCACTATTGTCAAGGTGAATGTGGGATGTGGGAGATAGTGGAATAAATGTGAATTACTAATACCAAGTTGCCAAAACACTATGATTACAAAACAGTACCTCAGTTGAATGGTATTTCCCCTTCAAGCAAGAATTTCTTTTAAAAAAGACAATTATCAATATATAAGTATACAATTTGTGAAAAATCAGAACTAATGTTTTAGAAAACTGCTTATGGAAACAGTTGATAAAATATTACTATATATTTTTTTAAATAACGAGACATTTTCAAACCAGAAAGCACTGACGTCACACCCCACGTCTGATGGGTGCGGGGAAACTGAGATCTCTGGACTTGTGCACAGGAAGTGCAAATAGAAACAAACTTTCTGGAAGGCAAACTATCCATTTTAAGTAAAAGCCTTAAAGCTCTTCTTTAAACAGATAAATCTTTAAGGTTCACTTGAAAAGAATTACTTAGAAATCCAAAGATTAACTGCAAAAATATTCAAGAAGCATCATTAAGTTACACAGTAGTAAAAAGTAAATGTGAATATTCTCAACAAAACAATGTTATATCAGTTATGGTAAATCCTTAGACTAGAATAATACGTAGTCATTGAAAATACTCTTTTCAAAATATATTGAGACCTGAAAAATGGTCATGATAAAGGCAAGAGGCAAAAAATTTATGGTAATATGTAAAAGACTCAGTTTTATTGAAAACAAGTACCTATAAATAAAAAAATTGCATGAAGATCACTTACATTAAAACGTTAATATAGGTTATTTCCAAAAAGTGATAATACACATTTTTTCTTTGGATTTTTTGCTTTTCTAAATACTCTAAAATATACATGTGTTCATTCTAATTGTTTCTTTGGATAATGAGCTACTATAACAATCATTTAAAAAAATAACTAAGAAATAATATCCTCAAAATGATGACATTCTTCTCCTCCACCAAAGTGCTTATCAAAAAGATTCACTCTGACTCAACACTCTTAATATAAAGCTGTAAAAAAATTGTCTTTAAATCAACTCTAAAACTAAAAGATAATTATTTAGTTAATGAAATCCAGACCATAACCCTACTGACTTTTCTGGAAGGCAAACTACATGCCCTTTCAAATTGAGGATTTAGGAAGGGAGGAAGGAAGAAAAGAAGGAAGGGAGGGAGGAAGGTAAGAATGGAGGAGAAAATAAAACTTATGTTAGTCTGTATGCTTGGTAGGAATTACGAGTAAACAGAATATTTTAGAAAGAAAGGCTGGAACTAGAACTGACATGGACTGTTGATTACCTATGGACTTTACTAATCCAGGTAGTTGCAGTTTCCAGTAAATATCAGATAGCAAAAGTTGACTGCATCCAGACACAAAAGGCCAAATATATGATGGGGCACTTTTCAAGGAAGCAGAGTCAGAAAATGAGCTGAAATCATAGCCTACTAGCCCTCCACTCTCTATATTCAAAGATACGGAGCTGAATGCTGTAATGTGAAAATAAATCAAACAAAAGACTGTACAATCATTCAAAAGGAATGTATTGCAAGTGCAATCCTATATGGATATGATATATTCAGTACTGCAAAGTTTTAGAACTTACAAATGCCTCTTCAAGTAAATGGATAATACATTTCTTTACTACAGCAAGTTGAACCCATGATCAAGTTCTCTTTATTTAAAAAATAACCACAAGGAAAATTAAATCCCAATGCTTAAAGTGATATATGGTATTCCAAGCAGTTATTTCTCACATATTCATGTTTTTAAAAAATCATGAATGTTAACAATGCAATAGGCAATGCAAGTAATAAAATTTAGTCAGGGGAGGGGAGGAATCTTAATTTGGCAATAGAATATCCTTATGTCAATAACTCTAAACTACTAAGTTTCTCCAATTAAAATGCCTTCAAATAAATAAAAATAATACAACTAAAAATAAAATACAAACTTCTGCCTTCTTCATTACTGTGGAAGAAAAAGGGCCACATACTAACGTGTGACAGGCTCAGGGGAGGCCTGTGAGGGAACCTACTAACTCAGATGCCTAAAGACACCACAGAGGATGGTCTGAAATGAACACTCATTACCAAAGAGCAGCTCACGACAGGGAGTCATGTCCTAGGCCAGTATTTTTCCCCAAGGGTCAATCTTTACCATAACTAAGTCTGTCCATTGTCTTTTTGCATGTACAACACACCCCTGGAATGTCAAGGTAACTTCCCTTTTTTTCCCAAACCCCCAGGGCACAGGCTGAGACCACAAGTCCCCTCACTGCTGCTGTTCTCATGTTCATTGTTGACTGTTAACTATCCCTTGCTCATCTCTGTAAAAAGAGCATAGGTCAATCATTCTACCTTTTATCCAATCCCAGAGGTCCCTCCCTCTGCCTCCCCTAATCAACGGACTTCCTGTAACCCCCTTATGGCTCCTCCTTTGATTCTAATGTATAAAATAAACTGCCATTCTCCAGAGCATTTCTCAATCGGTTGAGATACTGCTTCCCAGCAATGTCATCAGTTTGACTCAAATAAACTCACCAAAAATTCTCTATAGGTTTCTTAGGTTGATGTTAGTACAGAATAATCATGATCACTTCTAAATATTTTAGAATCTAAATGACAATAAAAATTCTTGTAAAAAAGTATTTTCACTAGAGTCCAAATGAAACTTGTCTTAAGAAACTCTTAACAATTAAATATGTACAAGAGATTGTAAAATTTGAGTGGTAGATATGCTTGAGCCACTATCTTTACAAGACCAAGCTAAGGAACAAAGGACAGAAGAATCTGTCAGCAAACCCTACAGTGACCGAATAAAAGATCTTTTAGACACAGGGCCAATATTACGAAAAACAAGAGACAAAGGACTAAGTCCCGTCTCTTGGGTTAAAAGAAACAGTAGAATAGAGTCTGTCTTTAAAAGGGAGTAATTAAAAGTAAAAACTGTAAGCCTTAAAGCAAAAGTAGGAACGAACGCCGCAGGGCAAGTGTGAAGGTTGGCGAAGCGCGCCGGTCACTTCCATGGTGCTGTGAAATACGGGAGGAGGCTGGGCGCAACATACGCCACCATGACCCTGGCCAGCGCCTTAAAGGGCAACGAGTACAGCATTCCTTCCAGTGCACATACAGGCTGGCAGAAGTAAAAGGGGTAGAAATTACATGTAATGTTGGCTGGTTGTTCAAAACAGGGCTTGAGATTACTGGTTCATTTTTAGTGAAAAGTGGGCAGAGAGAAATGTAGGTACCTAAGTTATAGGAAAAAGGAAGGCCAGACAAAAATTTATCTGCAGAAAAATATCCTAAATTTTTATAAGATCGAGATACTGTCTAAGAGAATGTATCTGTTTGTGTCTGTGCCTCCCCCTCTATCACTCACTCTAGATTTTTTCACTCCATCCCTAGGATTAAATCACTGCCATAAATGGTAACATAAAGGCATATGCTATTTTTACATTAAATAATCTTATGTTTTTGTTAATTCATATAGTAGATTGATATGCCACTTACATTTGTCCAAAAACTGGAAAAAAAAAAAAAAAGCCTTTCAAAGTTAAGCAATTTTGCAAGTACTCTTAATCTCTTTTGTAATAAAAATTAGGTGGTACAGAAATAAAGCTTAGAAAGACAATGAAGTATCTGGCCTTTCCAGAGACAGCCGTTGATTCGATAGCTTAATAAAAAATGATCAAGGTGACATTACACATGGTTATTTTACTATTTCCCCCAAAGTTCTCTGTACTTCACATTTCCAACTTTGCCCTATCCTTTCTTTGTTAAAATCATGTCAATCAAGCTTTTGTCTTCACAGATCTTCTCCCCCCACATCTTACTCGTCTTGGTGGCATAAAGCTGATCCATCCCTCCTCCCTGAAAAACTCGCTTCATCCGGTTTCCCCAGCACCAGCCTTCCCACTCTTGAAAACCATTCCCTGTCTAGTCACTGAACACTGAAGTGCCCTCAAGCAAAGTGCTTGCACTACGTGCACTGATTACCCTCCCTTGGAGAGATCCTATCTGGTATCTTGGTTACATCCTATTTATCTCTCTGGCCCCACAATCTGCTGTGACCTCCAAACTTGGCTCGTCCACTGAGATGGTGAGTTAACACTTCACGCTTGATCAGTTCACAAGTCTCCTGTGAACGCTGAACTTGGCGGCTCCACTTGGTATTTTTAGTAACTCTGAAGCTTCGCCAGTCTAAAAGTCAGTTAATTCCTGGTCTTCTCCCCCCAGACAGCTCCTCTGGTGGTCTTCTCCATCTGAATTAACAGTGGTCCCACTCTCAAAAACCACGTGGGGAAAACCTTGGTGTCACCCAGACCCTTCTCTTCCCCTGTCCACGCACAACCTGTCTTTCCCTCCTTCGGAACACAAGCAGGGCCCGCCTGCCCTCACTGGCACACTATCATTTCACTTCGCTGGGATTGTACATCCCAGGAAACAGCCTTCCCGCTTCCGCCCACACCCTGCAGTCTGTTCCGCACAAAGCCACCACACCATGACCTGGCCCGCAGTCCTACAGCAGCCCCCACCCCACCCCCGTCACAGCCGAAGCCCTGACCGTGGGTGCTGTACCGGGCACCACTCCGGTGTCTTCCGCTCCCCACCTGGTTCCCAGGGGTGCAGCACCACTGCGCTTCTTACCGCTCCTTCGACACTAACCGCACTTTCACTTCCAGGCCTCTGAACTGTCTGCTGCACCTGGAATACTCTTCTCCTACGTTCACACCCAGATGGTGCCTTCGTCTCCTTCTGGTGTCGGCTCTAGGTCAGTGGCTCAGGTGGGCATTCCACGGCCCCCTCCTGCAGCTCTCCCTGCCCCACTTTCCTGCTGTTTTTTGCCAAAGCATTAGCTCCTCTGACATAATGACTTACTTATTTTGTTTTCTGTCTCCTCTGGCACATAAAATTTTAAATCTCCTTTGAGGGCCAGAATTTTTTCTTATAGTTTTGTCCAAAGTTTACCTCTGATATCTAGATCTATAACTGCACAGAATAAATTATTTGATGAATAAATGAGCAAAAGAGTCACATCTTTTGCCTCACGTAAAATAAGAAAATAAAGTTATTTTTGTGGCTAATCAAAGTGACAGTCACATAAAAATTGTATTGAAAACAAATGCTGATACCGCTGGTCTGGGCAGCGCACCTTCAGAACCCCAACACCCTGCTGCAGAGCTCACCCTCCAAACCACAACGCACATTCTTTGCAGTCCGACGTGCAGCGCTTCTCGACAGGTCCAAACTTGAGAACATGTTGATTACATTCATCCTTCTGACTCATGTTATTCCTGTCAAGTCCTTCATTCCATGCTGATCAAATCCAACAAGCACCATTGCTTTATGTAGTCAGCGTGCACTCAGATGTACTGCGTATTACCATTTTAATTACTCTCCATTCCTTCTGACTCTCTGACCTTCATTTCATCTTCTGCATCTTTTTCTTCTGCCTTAAAAATATCTTTTACTGTTTTCTTTCACATAGGCCTGCTGGTGGCAATTTATTTACCTAAAAATATCTATTTTACCTTTGTTTTGAGAGATTTTCACTGGATAGAGAATTTCAGATTGGCAGGCATTTTCCTTCAAACACAGACAATCTGGTTCCACCAGCTTCTGGTTTCCATTGCTTCATTAAGAAGCTGGCTGCCAGTCTAATTGTGGGTGCTCTGAAGACAGTACTTTTCCTCAGCTTTCTTTTAAGGCTCCCCACTTTTATTTTATTTTCAGCAGTTTGACCTGGTGTCAAGGTATGACTGCCCCACTACCAGGAGGGGTTCACTGAGCGAGTCAGCCTTGGAGAGGGACATAGGAGAGGATATTCGGAATGCACGGGACCTTTAACCCATCACAGGCCTAGCCAGTATCTACACGCCCAGCTTCCTGGATGTCCCCCACTCACCCAGAGAGTACGCAGAATTGCCAAGGACATTTAAGATGCAAGCAGTTCACCCCCTCATAGCAGCATGCCTTGGCTTCCTGCCGGTCTTACACTGTTCACTTTGCATAGATGTAAGGCCGATAGGCCAACTCAAGTCCTCTCACTCCACATGCAATACCCCAGATGCAGTTTCACAGCAAATTTAAGATAACTAGGTCTTAGCACATAACATTCCTTATTTGTCTAGACTCAGTGTATTTTCACAAAATGGTGCTATGAGAAGGCAGACCCAAGGTCAGATTCTCAGGCAGACCTAGGTCTGCTCAGAGTTCAGGGTGGATATTAAATCTGTACTCACACTGTGGATTGCAAGTCATTTATTCTCTGAGATACAAAGACTTACTGAATCTCTGCCTTGATGTCCTTCATCAATTTTGTGAAGTTCTTAACAATTTTTCTAATATTTGCTTCAGCAGGATTATTTCTCATTTCTCCCTTTAGGTTGCCCATTGAATATACTAATCTTTCTTACTTCATCCGCTATTTCTTTTCTGGATTTTTTTCATCACTTTGCCTCTCCATGCTTCCTTCAGTATATTTTCTTCCAACTTACCTACAAGTTCATTAATTCTGTTTTCAACTGAGTCTTATCTTCCATTCAACCTATCCAGAATTCTTAATTTGGTAATTACGTATTTCCAGTTCCAGAATTTTCATTTTTAAAAGTTTCTAAAAGTTTAAATTTTCAGAATTGTCTTTAATCATGTCAGCATGGACTATCTCCAATATCCAGAGATGCTGTGATTTTGTTTCTATTGTCCATTGCTTTGGCTGGATTTATTCATGTTGTCTTACTTTTTCCTATGTCTATTTTTTTTATTGTGCCTTAGCTATTGCCTTTGTAATTTTGAAAAAGAAAATAAATTAAATGAAAGCCTCAGGTGATGTCCTACAGGTGATCTTTCAGGGAGGATTTAAGTTGGCATCCTGCGGACACTAGTGATCTGGGTTCACCTCCCTGTAATTACGGGATTGATATGATTTGAAGTTGAGCTGCAATTTCCATTAGGGTGTATCTGCTACTGGTTCACCCTCAACTGCAGCCCTTGGGAGCCTAAACCGAAAGAGTGAGCCAGGACAGAGGTGGGCACGAGACAGCAGTCCCCGAGCCTCTCTGAAGCCTCCATCAGTACTCTCAGCCACTTCACCAACACTGGCGAGTGCTCCCAGGCGACAAGTCTACTCAAAAGTCAGGCTCACATTCCTGGGCTGGTAATTCTTCCCTATCTTGTTTACTTTTTCCTGTTTCTTCAAACAGATTTTTGTTTTTTATAATACATACACTTGGCCCAACTTTGTTAGTTCTACTTGGAGGACTGGTCCAAATCACTTAGTCTGTCGTTCCCAAAACTAGAAATGGAGAAAGAGAACTTTAATAAGATATAATCCACTGATAGCTTATTTAAAGCTTATTAAAAACTTTAAATAAGCTATCAGTGGATTATATCTTATTAAAGTTAAACTATACCTGGAACTCAGATATCTTAAAGTACCCATCAACAAGAATTTTTTTGCATCAAAAATAAAACAACCAAGCAAGCACCTAAAAATCTATTTTTAAAAAGATGGTATTAAAGAACAATGGTTACGAAAATCAAAATAAATTCTTTCTTGATTATAACTTATTCGAAAGCTTGTATTTTAAAGTGCATGAGTAAGTGACAGTTTGAGAAAATGTTTTTTTGCAAATGAGAAGTACAACTTTCTTGTTAAGAAATTAAATGTTTAAATATTCCCATGTAATTGTATTTTGTAGAGAGTAATTTGACCGGAAATAACGTTTAATTAGGTGTATATATAGACCACTCCCCTTTATCCACATCAAAACAACTTCTTCCTAATGCAGTATCAGGCTTAGCTGAATAGCTGAATGTTTACTGAGCACACACAGTGTGTGACCATGGAGGAAAACAAGCAGCAGTGCACACCCTGGAGAAGCTCCAGTGTCACAGGAGAGACTGGAGAGGCAGCGTGACAGTGGCTGCCCCAGAGGCAGGCACAGTGCTCCGGGCTCCTGGGGGAAACACCACACCTGCATGCCACCGTTCCATGAGGGACATTTCAGTGACTCCCTAAGACGCCTGTTTCCTTCTCTGACACAGGCTGAGCAAAAAAGAAAATGCACGTCACACATCAACTTATACTTTAAACTTCAAAAACCCACCTGTGCACACACAAACATAGAGCATTGTATCAGACACCACGGCGAGAAAAACTGCTAGAAACTTACCCCATCTGGCAGTGCCCTCCAGCACACGGCACTGACAAATTCATTTGTGTCATCTTCTTTCCGGTCTTTGTCGAGAACACTTTTGACTGTATCAAACTTAAAAGTTAACAAAGTCTTAGAAAGTCCTTTATAGTACAGGTAAAGAGAGTTGTTCTCACTTCCTGAAAAATAAAACAATACTTTTTTAGAATGAGACAACTCGGAATTAGGACAGCACATTCATAAAGGTAATTTATCACTCAATGTTTGACCTCAAAGGCTTACTATAATCTTTTATGGTTCAATGCGAAAGACCAGAGCCCAGGATTTCTTGAGAATCATGTCAGAAAAGAATTCATAGAAAAAAGTTATCTATACCTTACTACTCTAAAGAAATAATCATTGTTAAATGATATAATAACTGGTAATTTCAGGCTGAAATTACCATATAAAAATCATTTCTAGGAAAGGCCTAGAGAAAAACATAAAAATTGTTACTATTACATGAATCTTTAATTATATTTAAAATGAGTTCATCTAGAGAGAAAAAAGAAAGTTATTGCACCTATAAAGGTAAATTTTAATAACCTACAAAACTTATTCCTCATTCCCCAATAAAGGCACTACTCTGTTAGTGAGTGGTCTAGAAATCTGTATTTTTGAGCAGTCTATGAGAAGTCATAATTATAAAGAGACTTGTTTCAGCTGGGCTTACTCAATAATGGCCAAGTCATCTGACGGTACTGATGGAAGGTGATATGTTCAGGCATTAGACACATTACAGCATTTGAACAATACTAAATTTGATTTTTCTACTTCTGATTTAAAAATGTATAAATTATCAACAATAAAAAGCCCCAGATTAGCAGATCAAGACTACCCAATCAGACTGCTTAATGAAGAAACCACTTTACAGGAGAAAATGAAAATCAAGCTCGAGAAGACAAGTAATGTCTCCAAAGTTAGGATATTAGCAGAATTTTTTTCTGTCTTGTACAGAGCATGTATAAAAATTACGTTACAATGGAGAATGACTAAAAACATATGTACCAGCCCCACACTGCGGCATGGGCCAGGGTTTGTCAGTGTTCAGCAGAGAAGGGCAAGGACTAATGCAGTGCAATCCAGGGAAGTTCAACATGCTGCCTTCCGAGTGCGCAGGTCGTTTCCTGACGTGGTGGGGGAGTTCCACTGAAAGCTATTTCAGCGACAGACGCCCGTGAAAAGGTCTAGGGAAAGGTGGTTTTCCTTACCACAGGCTATGTAATCTCCATTGGAAGCGAGACCTACAAAGTTCTTTTCATTGATGTGGCCCTTGAAGGAGCGCAGACAGTACGGTTTCCCTACATTCCACAGCTTTAACTGGCTGTCCGTTGAGCTGAGGTAAATACAAAAAGTTAGAGCATTTAAGATTTCATGGCAGGAAACTTGTCACTACTAATTAGAGGTGATCCAGTTTGGTGGTTAAGAATGCAGAATCTGGAGCAGGACTGAGTCGGAATGCTCAGTATGCCATTAACTTATTTTTGACCTTGGGGAAGTTATACAGCCTCTCTGGTTTAAGTTTTACTCATCAGTTAAACGTGGAATGTAATGATTCCTACCTTACAGAATCAGATGAGTCTTATGATAAAATATTTTGAAAATGGAATCATTTAAAAAATGCTTTCAGTAGTATGTGGGCATTAATAAACATCAGTCATTGGTAACCATCAAATGAGAAAGCTCTATTGGGAGTTGTGCTAATTTCACGAATATAATTGTTCCACTTGCTTGGTTCACTTTTCAATTGTTGAATGGTATTGGTTGTACTGAATATAAACTATGTTCACAGCTCAGTTCTACCCCCAGGGGTGGAATCGGGGTATCCAACCTGCATGCAGCCGGGGATGGCTGTGAATGCGGCCCAACACAAAGTAACAAATTTACTTAAAACATGACTAGACTCTGTGATGACGTGTCACAATGTATTGAATGTATGGCCCAAGACAACTCTTCTTCTCCCAGTGTGGACCAGAGACACCAACAGGTTGGGCATCCCTGCAAATGGTTGAATGATCTATAGGAGTAGCTCATCTTACTGAAATAATGTGCCATAGTAGTTATTTACCAAAAAAAGAATTGAATATAAAAATCACTGGTAATTCTATCATATAAAGACAGTCTAGGGATTTATATAAAGCTGTATGTTTTGTTTTTCTCTTTTTGTTACAAAAACTGGGTCATATCATACATATTATTTTGTAAATTGCTTCTCCATTCATTTGTGTTACATTTTTCTATAAAATAAATCATTTCTGTATCTTTACCAATGACTATGTAATAAATCTGTTCTCTTACTCTAACATTCATACAATAAAACACCATAACTGTTTGATATACATTATTTTATTTAAAGATTCACAACAAAATTAGTACTGTTATTTACTCCATTTAGAGATGAGGAAACAGATTTAGAAGGCTGGGGACATTTTCAAGGTACCAGAGCTAGTAATTAGTAGAGAGCCAAGACTGAATGTGTCTTATACTCAGAAGCCAAACCCCAAACTCTTGAAATACTTCTCTATTGCTTCTCATCATTTTTTTCAATGTAACATCTATTCTTAGGTATTTATATTATTAAAAAAATTTTTTTTGCTTAATAGTATTGCTCTGGATATCCCTTGATATGTATATATATTTTACAATTGGCCAAGAATTCAGAGGTTACAGGAATTGTATATTTTAACCTTATTTTTTAATAGGTCCAAATATACTTTGTGAATGATTCTGTTCTAAGTACTTCTAAACTTCAATATGGCCAAGAGAAAAATCACCTTGATTTATAAAAACTAAGAAGAATAAAAAATTGGTAAAATACAGATATATCCACATTAATAAGGTCCACTGAGATTTCCAGTATATATGACTAACTATACGTATACTTTAACCAGTTGAAATAAACTGATTCAACATTTATAAATCTGAAATTAAAGGAAAATATATTGGCCACATTTAAATCTGAATAAAATTTCACTTATTTACTGCCTGTTATCACTCTTAATGCTAAGATACTTTTTGACTGATTACTGCTTAGTTTAGATTTGTGAACAAATTACCTATACTGCCTCCCTTTGTGAAGCTCAGTTCCCACTTTCTTTGGTTCCCTTTTTTGTAACTCAATTCAAATCACCAAGTTCTTATCTAGGGCAACCAGTATGAAGGCAGATGCGGTGGGGAATACCAAGTATGAGGACCTGGCATTAATCATCTCCTAAGAGAGATATGAAACTAAGTGAAAAAAAGAAAACAATTTATCTTTTATCTTGAGAAGAAAAAAAGAGAGAAATTAAGAATGGGTATTTACTAGGGTGTGAAATGGCTTGTAGAAAGAAGGGACTACCTGTTAGCAGAAAGGCTTTGCCAACAATATTTTGGCCACTCAGACTTATTTACCTGGTTGACATCTTGTTACCTCTAAACAAAAGAAAAGACAACTAAAAGCTGTCATGTCATGACTCTCTAGGTCAGAAGTTTCTATTTGTTGAGTATAGCATTCATAGTTGGAAAGTTCTCTTCAAAACACATGTAAAACTCATCATGAAATCATAGGGAGGTCAAGAAACATGCAATCATAAAAGTTGACCAAATATTACTTAAAACCAAAAGTAATACTACAGTTGACTTAAATAAAACACTTCTCATTCTATTCCTTCAACTATGCTGTTTCTCACTTAAGGGAAAAATGGTGTCTGAAATTCAGTCTGAAGTTCAAATATTTAAGGGGATAACATTAAAAATTAGTGTAATCAGGATTTTATTCACACATGACATATTAAAGAGAGTAATACAGATCAGAATATACACATATTTTAATTAGACAAGTTATAAAAACTACTACTTAAGAAAAGGTGCATGCACCACAGTTACTCTCTACATTCGCCCACAGTGACACTATGAAATGGTGAAGGAGGACAGAGCTCCACGTAAAGTTCAACCTCTGAAGAGAGTAATACTCACGCAGAGACAATTTCCTCACCGCTCACAAACTTTGCATAAGAAACCGCCTTCCGGTGCCCTTTGAACACCATGATGGGCTGCTTAGTGTTACGAAGGTCATAGTAGTGGACACAGTGATCTAAAACAAAACAAAACAGAGAAAAATGTAGTAAATGGGGAAATGGAAAGCCAAGTTAATGTTAACTGGTTTGGGTGTTTTTCTCAAATATTTCATGGTCTATGTCAACCTGTAATAGCCAGAAAACTAAGGGCTATGACTTCTTTTCAAAGATAATAAAATCTACGAAAATATGGTTGCATCACAAAAAGTAAACGCACGCACATTTCTCATGATCCTGGTCCAGAAACAGGGCAGTGAGGGTTCAAAGTAACTGGAAATTTAAAAATGAGTCTCTAAATTTTGATGGCTTTATTAAAAGGTAATTTAATTATTTTGGACTTCTGGCTAGCTAAACATAATGCTATATAATTTTACTTGCCACATTTGCTTTTTAAAATACACTTTCATGAGACATTGTGCATGTAATAAAAATTGTAAGTATAAAATTCAATGACATTCACTAAATTTAACAAACATTTTCCTCATCCAGTGAGATCCCACACACCCATTTATCACCCACCGCACGAGGCGATCACTGCATCTACCTGTGTATCACATGCCTCGTCTGGACAAGCTGTACAATGGAACCCGTACCACAGTGGCTCCCTGTGTGGTTTCTTACACTTCATGTGCTTTTTGAAGTTCAACCATGTTTTAACATGTGTCAGCAGTTCATTCCTTTTTATTGCTTACAAGCATCCACTGGATGGATCTACCACATTTTGTCTGTCCACCTACCAGTGAGGTATTTGTTTCCTTTTTTATAAATCATTAATAATGCTGTTATGAACTATCACATCGAAGTCTTTGTGTGGACAGATATTCAGGTCTTGGGTAGGTACCTCTGAAAGTGTAATTACTGGGAAATGCGATAATTTTGTGTTTAACTTTTAAAGAAACTGACAAACTGTTGACTGTAACATTTTACATTCCTACCAGCAATTCAAGATGGGTTTGGATTTATTTCTGGACTCTCAGTTTGTTCCACTGGGCAGACTACACTGAGTGGCAAGGCTAGAGTATATTTGTCATCTTCTTAATTACTTGGAAGAGTTCTTCACATATTCTGCATAGCAATACTTAGCCATACATATGTTGTAGGTATCTCTCCCCAATTAATGAATTTTAAAAAATTATTTCTTTCAGGTATTATTTGATGAACAAAGGTCTTCAATTTTATAACAGCCAAATTTATCTACCTTTCATTTATAGCTTACAGTTTCTGTATCTTAAGGCATCCCTGCTACAAGATCATGAAGATGCTCACTCTTATCTCAGGCTGCTCACCTGGATTTGGTTTGGTATATTTCATGAGGCAGAATTACAGCGTCATTTTCCCATGCCAACTGTCTGAAAATTCCGTATTTTCCAAACTCCTAGGCAATATAATCGCTGTTAGCTATCTACTCCTCTGCCAAAATAAAGCTGTTTCATATACTTTTTCTTATCCTTGTTTTACATGTATCTCTTACAAAGAGTGCAGTATTGCATTTTGAACATTTTAACTAGTCTGTTAATCCTTGCCTTTTATTTGGACCCATTAACCCATTTCCATTTATGATTAATTAGATATATTTGAATTTCTACCAATGAGCTACTTTTATTTTTTTAATTATCCCAAGTTTTCTATGCTTTTCCCTACCTTTCTTTTCTTGCTTGCTTTTGGATTAGTCAAATATTTTATTCTCCCTGCCCCTTAACCAAATAACAAGTTTGGATTTTGTACTTTGGTTCTATTATTTTAATGGTTTCACTTGAAATTTTATCATGTACTGCATACTTCCCAAGTATTTGTACTGATTATTCAATTTAGTTTCAAAAATGAATAAAGATTATTTCTGTAATAAAAGATACCTGACACAAAAATATCTCTGCATTTAATACAAATATAAAATTTCTTGTGAAGCCCATTTTTTAAAAGATCTAGCTAGTGGGCTAATTATGGGCTGAAAAGCAAGACACATAAATAAATGAAAGATTTACTGGGTGCTTCAAAGTTGTTTTTAGATTCTAGCACTATAAAAAGTAGATTTTATTTATGACAAAGTAGCAGACTAATTTGTTTCTTAAATACTGGCTTTATGCATGCCATTTCCTTTACTCAAATTACCTGGAAACTGGAAAATAAAATGTCTCTGATAGTCATTTCCTCCTATTATCTATTCAAGTACAGATAACTGAAATGTATGTTTGTGGATGTTACAGCATGAATCAAGATTTATTAAATAAATATTCAGACATTCAATTTATTTAAATGTGAAGGAAAAGACTTCATCCTCACTGGCAACCACTGTACATAAAAGCCAAGGCTGATTTATAAACCTAACAAACCTAAAATGTTTCCCACTACTTAGACAAGACAGGAAAATATAGTAGAAGTCACCCTGAGCAACTACATGTCTACCTTACTCCACTTTCTCCATGTTAACTCTATAACATGAATTAATTTAGATTTCATAGCTCCTTAAACTAAACACCAGGTTCTCAAGTTGAAAGGAATTAATTATATTTTGGTAACAGGGATGTTGGGGGAGCAGGTAGAAGAGTAGAAGGTAGTCCAAAAACAGACTTCAGAGATCTGAAAATAGTCTAAGTTTGTGTGTTTTATATAGTGTAAACGTTCATCTTTCAAATCCACCGATTTAAAATATACGTATAGTTCTAAATGAAGAAAAATACTTATTAGCTTCCTCCTCAAGAAATACTGTCTACCTATGGAAACATACCTGTAAACTATTAACAGTAGTACCTTTGAGGAGATAGTTTAATAATCTTAAGCTTTATCTGTAACATACGAAAGCTGAGAATGAGGATATAGACTTACACTATTTGTGTAAGTAAATACAAACAATTTTCAATGGAAATAAATTTTTTTAAAGCGGCATACGTAAGACAGCCTTTATAGGAGATGGAAGCTTTATAAAAATTCTGTTGAATGAAAATACTCAAAGAGTAATCACCACGGAGATGTAGAGGGAACACTGAAGCTGATCGTGGAGAGCCCAGAAGAGAAGGCAAAACACTTCTTCATTCTTCGGGCAATGAGAAGCCACTGAAAGCATCCCAGGAAAGGAAGTAATACAGTACTGATATTTAAAAATAGATTAATAATCAACTGCAAAAACCCCGAAAAGGTTATTTCTTTCTTTTGAAGCCTAAGAGTTATCATATGCCAAATCACAAAAACTAGAAGGTATTGAAAATGGGAAAACAAATGGTATTTAAGTGTATGACCTGATTTAGTTTACTGAGAGTAACAATTCACAGTAACCAAAACTAAAAATGTTTATTGATAACAGCGTTAAACAGAATATTTCAGAATTCCTGTTTGTTCTAGTAACGTTATTCCTTCCTGGTGAATATGTATTAGCATAAATGCCACTCCTCAATAAGAGTAATAGTAATTTACCTTTGATTTCCATCACTAATTCCTGGGGGAGAAGAACTATTATCATTTTAAAGAGAACAATTTAAGAGTAGCCATATTTCCTATTATACTAATTAGAATTTAAAAAATTGCAAGATGGTTCAAGTTAGCATGCAAGCAACTCTAATATTTTACTAAAACCACAGATGGCTGGAGTTCTATTTACTTTAGTCTTACAATGCTCTCCCAAACTGGCTTTAAACAAGATAACTGCAGCAGACCCTGTGGGCCCAGCTCCTACTCGGAGATGCACAGGGCTCATGCCCACAGATAGGTTCTTTTGTGGGTAATCAGATTTGCAATACACTTAGGCTGCTTTGAGATTTGCTCTTTGCCTAAAACTCCCTCACCCTGCAAGTACTTTGCAAAAAGACCAGTGTAACTGGCTGTCTATTCATTTGCTAATGTCCTTCTTCTGTGATGTAATGAGGGGCATTGGCTCCTTTGTTGTAACTGGGATAGTGAGGAAGATCCATCTTGTAATGTGAGGAGAGATTATTAGAATAAAGGCCTGTTATGGCGGAGGCCTCGGCTTTGGCTCCTCTTGAGAGAAAAGCCTGTGGGTTTATCCTTATTTCTCCACCAGACTCGGTAGTCTGTGTGCATGTTTTAATTAATCCATAATGACGCGCTGGTGTCCGCTTCAGATAACGTGGAAAAAAGATAATTTTCCTATACCTTTTCCTACACAAGAATATGTCCTTGTTAAACAAATAACAGACAATTAACAAACACTTTTACCCTTATGTTAAAAATGTTATCTTCTCTTTTGGTAAAAGCATGTTTTGGATAATCTCAGGACTTAGAAATGGATTTTAAATGGTTTAAAATAAAATTTAAAGCCTTTTTCTCAATATTAATCACAAAAAGGTAGTTTAAAATCCCTGATCTATTATTTTCAAAGAGACTATAATTTAGGATTTGATATTTTAACAGAAATGCTTGTGAGTTTTTAGTCTACTTTGGGAAACTTCAAGGTATAAGCTCCCAGTAAAAAATAAAACAAAACTGAAATAATCAACAACAAAAAAAGATCAACTAGGCATCATTTTATGACAAAAGGCGAAAAGAGCAAGATAATGAAGTAAAAGTACAGAGAGAATGAGATTCATTGCACGATACAGAAATGTAAGATGTAAACGAAGACACAGAGAGGCAGGGCAGCTGAGAATCAGCACGAGGTGTGGCTCCCCACGCATCCATGCAGCAGGAAGTCAAAAGGTAATTGGTACACAGCTCATACACTGATTATCTATTTCTCATCATTCCAGAAGCCATGCTTCACAATGTACAGCCCATTCCCAATGTCAAATTCATTATTACAAATGGCATTCAATAAGCAACCTCATGATTATGACTTTGTACTGCTCTCAGTGGTAAAATAAACAGTACGGTTAGAATGACGTTTTATAGTTTAAAAGAAACATTTAGGTAATAGTCTGTATTTTTAAAAATGTTTCAATTCTAAATGAAGATGATTCAACAACAGTCTCTGTTTTCTAGTAGTAATGCTTTTTCTTATAATTAAAGGCATGTTTTAGTCACTGCAAGATACAGTGAAGGGCAGTGAATAAAGTAAGGACTACTGGCTTCTTAAAGTCTGCTGTGATATTAACCCCGATTTCAATGCCCAAAAATAAGTCACTATAATTTGAAAAAAAAATTATCATCCTAGCTTAAAAAAATTCTTTAGCAAAAATTTCCTTGCTATTACTACTTTTTAAAAGATTTTATTTATTTACTTTTAGAAAGAGGGGAAGGGAGGGAGAAAGAGAAGAAGAGAAACATGAGTGTGCAAGAGACACACTGATCAGCTGCCTCCTGCACACCCCCAACTGGAGATCTGGCCTGCAACCCAGGCATGTGCCTTGACTAGGAATCGAACCAGCAACCTTTCGGTTTGCAGGCTGGCACTGAATCCACTGAGCCACACCAGCTGAGGCTCTTGGCTATTATTGCAATAGTAAACATTTCATGAGCACTCACTATGTTAGCAAGCACTCCATGACACAAGACTTGACGTGTTTTGCTCACTCTTCCTAGGTGAGTAATCTGTGCGTCGTAGGCACTCAACAAGCAACAGAAGTAGTTAATGTGTTTCCTTTAATAAAAAAAGAAAGATTCCTGTCCTAATGGCTTAAACATCATTATGACCTAAGTTTGTGAATCAGCATTAATTCACACATTCTAAGACTTAGAGGAACAATGACCAAAATAATCAACAAACCCATCTCTGTATATTGAACTTTGGTGACAAAATACTGAAATGAAGGCACAGCAAAAAATGAGTAATAGTGGCATAATGCATTCTTCTAATTTAGAGTCTAACAATAAAAACACAATTTAAACCTACGAAATTATTTGTTTTTAAAATGCCCTTTTATCTTAGGTGTGATGCTCAACCAATAGCAAAAGAAGACACATCTGCTTGTATTTTTTACCTGCACAGCCGAAAGCCAAATGGTACCTGGAGGAGGGGCTGAATTTAACACAGCACACATTAGCCTTCGCCTCGATGCTGGCCACTGAGTTGTCCAGGTTGGTAGACCACAGCTTCACTAAGAAAAAAGGACAATAAAACACACAAAAAGAATAAACAATACATAAGCAAATGCTCTGTTACCTAGAAAGTTTGCCTACTGCTATAGCTGTGTTTTTGTGCTAAAGCATTTTGGTTTCCTAGGACCAAAAATGTTTAAACAGAACAACTTGGTAACAGAACAGTGAATTGAAACCAAGAGAGCCTGGTTTCAAGGTCAGAAAACAACACAGATGTTCAACGCAAAGTAAGAGGTAACCTCATTCCACAACTAAAGCCCGTAACTAAGTCCATCCGGTGACCTGCGCGGAGATTTGCAATGATTAGGGAGTGGAAAGCTGACGATCAGAGCAGGTCACACCTGATAGCGCAGCAGAGAGGTGAGCAGCTGACCTGCTGGAGCGACCACCACGTCATTTTTAACGAAAATGTCTTACTAGACACCAGAATCACACGTAAAATATGTTTTTAGGATACAGGTCACAATCCTGGTTGCATAATAGAATTAACAACAGATACTATAATTCAATATAATTCAGAATGCAAAGATGTCTAAATGTTTCAGGGGAAAAAATGTTTATTCAATGCTGTATATATAAAGAAATTGGTTACAAAAATGTCACCATTTGGCATGAATCCAGCAAAGGTTATCATGAAGATGCAATATATTCATTTTTTTCATTCCAAAAGAGATGTAGATTTTTGGGTTCGGGCTATTTTTTGAACAATCAGTAAGCACAAAGGGTTAGTGTAAGTTTCAATAAATATCTGCATCTCTGACAGTAACAAGAATAAAGGAGATGTGGGAGAAGAAAAGGTGATTTGAATCGTACCTTTTGCATCATCAGAACCTGAGGCCAAGAGTTTAGGGTCCATCAAATTAAAGTCAACACTCCAACACCTCTTCTCATGCTCCTGGGTGTGAAGAAAGACAAAGCAGTCTCAGAGAGGATTAGATCTTAAAATAAATAAAGCAAGAAAACGAAACAAAACAATACAAAAAAACCACTTGATATCAATTCATTGCTATGGTGTGTGTGTGGGGGAAGCCCACCAAAACAAAAGAAACACAAAGTAGTTCCAAACATTCTATATATTTACAAAAATTGGATACATTCTGCAAATGCAAAAGTTTGGGAAGATGCTTCAGAAAGTATTATTTAATTTTACATAGGTATAAAAAATGCTACATAGTGACTTTAAGTTACTAATTATAAAGCATATGAAGCTTTACAATTAAGAAGAAAGCAAAAATGTGATTCTTATAACAAATAATAGTATCCTTATTTACCTGATAGACTTTTGACCTCTGTCCTGTGAACCCATCCCATAGGATGACGGTGCCTTCATAGTCACTGCTTGCTAACAGGTTCTTATGGTAACTACTCCAACTGATACAGCTGAACGAAACACATATATTTAAGTCTCACTTTATGTAAAAATACATAACAATGGACAAAGGATTTTGATGTGTCTAGAAAGATTAGAACTCTTTTGAAAAGTTCTAGAAAGAAACATATCTATTAATTCCCAGATTTTTCTATTGAAACTACCAAGTAATAACCGGTGGTACCACTTTTCACTCTGTTGCTACCTGGAAGATGGATAGGAGCCTAAGGCTGCCACTGGCTGCCTTGGATACTGTGAGAAGGTAGGCCTAGGGATGAAGATAATGGAGGCCAAAGGGGCACAAAGCATGCCAGGGCAGAATGAGAGAGTCTGAATCAGATTGTTTAGGCCCCTGAATCCAGTTGTTCCAAACCACAAAAGCCAATAAACTAGTTTAAATTGAGTTTCACTTTCCATCCAAAAAAATCTTAACCAACAGAATCTTATGACTGAAATTCCAGTTAAAAGCATTTAACAGTAAGAATTAAACTTTTAACATTTATGCTTTCTGCTATTCTCAAGCGCTCCAAAATTAAGAATGCAACATCTAAAAATGTATGTTTTTGTTGAGACACAGATGTGAATCGTGCAATTAGTAAAGCATATAGCACATATTAAGGAAGCCACTTTGAAAGCAATTAACCTAGATGACTTCCAAGCATATGAACATAATAAAATCTTTTGCTCTCTACTAGTTGCATTCATGCTGAATTTCAGAGATTGGATGAATTAATTTGCATGTTTAAATATATTTACTTGAATTTCTGGGTGAAATTATATGGAACAGTTAAAAGCTAAATTGGATTTAGATAGACCCAGCTCAAATTCCAGATCTGCCACTGACGAGCTGTGGCTTTGGGTAATTTACTTCGTTTTCACCGTTGCTCCAAACCGGTTTTAGGCATGCATACATACAGATTCTTTCCGTCCCAAGCCCATAGCGTCCTGCCTTACAAAGTATCTTCCACTTACTCCAAGGTGCTTAAAGTACTGGCATATTTTCACACATGTCAAGACAGAAGGGGTAAACTTTCTAAACCACAATTTCAATACAGTAACATTTACTATGAATTCTTGATATGGGCCACGTGTTATGCTGAGTGTATATGTGGCTTTATTTAAAGTACAATCTTATGAAATGGGCATTACTCTTATGGGCTCCATTTTATGAACGAGGAGCACGAAATGGTTAAGAGCACATACTCTCGAACCAAACTACCTCGGTCTGAAGCCTAGCTCCTCCCGAGACGAGCTGGCTAAACTGAAGCAAGTTCATTAACTTCTCTGTGTTTTAGCTTCCTTATGTATAAAATAGGGCAATAAAGGTAAGACCTGTCTCATAGGTCTGCTTAGGACAATGCTTGTCACGTAAGAAGTATTCAATAAAGTTACGTCTCCTACATGTTACATTCTTTCCACTTAGGACATAAACTATAATGGGATTTTAATGGTAAGTGCCACTGATAAATGAGCAGCTGACAAATTATGAAGTCTATCATTTTCATGAATGAATTAGAAAACAAAAAGCTACAACAAAGAAATTATATAAAGACCGTAATACCTAATATATTAACATTGTTAAACACACACACACACACACACACACACACTCTCTCTCTCTCTCTCTCTCTCTCTCTCTCTCTCTCTCTCTCTCTCTCTCTCTCTGTGTGTCATTCACTCAGATGAGGATGGTACAAGGACGACTGGGAAACGTTCAGAGTTCTAAACAATTCACCATTAGATGATTTTCCTACATTACTCCCTTTTAAGCCAGTGTCCATGAAACGAGCTTAGGAAGCTTATTTTAAAAATGCAGAATCTAGGATTCCTCTAAGATTTTGGGTGTTGCAAACCAAAAATAACACCCAGTTCCTGGATTTTAAATAGTATCCCAAGTGTGAGTATGTTAAAAATGTAGTATTTCACTGGACTCACTCTGAACTCTAACCCCTAGAACATGAAATTGAAATATTATGCCCTCAATGAAAAGAAGCAGAATATTCTTGTAAAAAGACTTCCCAAATTGTAAATGATTTTAATATTTAGAGATGTGCATGTCAGGGAAAAGTTGCTGACTTGCAGACACTGCTCACAGGCTGCAGCAATCCTTTCTTCCACACCTCATGAAAGGCCACCTACAACAGAGATCTTTCACTTGGTTTTGTGAAAGAAAAATAGCTTTCATTTGACAAACTGAAAAATGGTAACCACAGGGGAAAAGCAACCAATATCTATAAAAAAAGATCTCTGATGCATCCTCTGTAGGTACTAATAGTGTTCACCATGAAGAAGTAAGGAGTTTCACAGAAAAGTAAAATAACAAACTCATACTACCGTATTTGGCCGTGTATTAACATGCATTTTTTTGCCCAAATTTTTGAGGGAATAATAAGGATGCACATTATACATGGGTAGTACTAATTCTGTATCTATATAAATGTTTTTAATTCTTTTATTTAGGCTTATGTGTTAAAGTGTAACTCTAGGAAGCAATAATAATATCTATATGCAAAATGATACCCTGGAATATGATAATACAAAATACAAATAAATAAATAAATAATGACATTAACAAATTAAAGGATTTTCTTCCCTGAAAGTTTGGGCCCAAAACATGGGTGAACATTATACACAGGAGCACATCATACACCGCAAAATACATTAATTATAAGTACCAACTGTTGTATACACACTGCATTATGCCAAGAAAATAACATTAAGTACCTGATTTTAGAATTGCAGGTCATTTCATTTTCAGGGTAATGAATGTCCACCGCATCCTGAATAACTGTGCCATATTCATACACTTTAATCTTCTTTGTAACCCCAGCAATTGCAAAATAGTCACAATCCCGGTCAAACTCAATACTAAGGAGAAAAGTATATACTTGGTCAGTAAGACTATTTGCCTGGCCCGGTGACATGTACAATGGCAACTTTTCAGAATTTGTTTTCTACTTCTAAAGTGATTCTGTTTGCAAGGATAAGAGACTGCCTTGAAAGGCCCTCCAACTGCACGGGGCCAGGCCGTGTCCAGACCCGGTCACAACCAGGGCGTGCCAAACTACGAGCGGTGGCACGACGTGCCCAGCTGCCCGTTCTGCGTATAGGTGGTTATTTTGTCCCCGGAAACTTGTTTTTCACTTCAGGTTCGGTAACCGTAAAGGAAAGATTTAATGATTTGCAATAGTGAAAATAAGTGAAAAGAGTTACCAATTAATCTTTTCCATAAATTCCAGCTATGTTCCCCTTCCTACTGTTTTGTGGGGATAAGAGAATTTCCCAGTATTTAATATCACTTTTATAAATAAACTGGTATCCAGGAGAAATTACTGAAGCAGCTGGGACAGGGGGGAAGGGATAAAATGCACACGAAATGGAATCATTACATTATCGTTACATTTCCCCAATCCACTCCTAACCTCCCCAATGTGGTCTCAGACTTACTGGCCCCCAACACAAGGTCCTTATACCACAAACAAGGGAAAAATGAAAAATCTACCTTTTTTTAGAGTTTCTGAGGAATGCACCTCTCTGACTTTTTAAAAGATCTTAAATAAGCTACTTCAAAGCAAAGTACACCTTATTCACTTTCATAGAACTTAATTCATATCCTCAACAAAGTTGTTATATAACCAGCAAGAAACCTGAGTGACCTAAAGAAATTAAAAATAAAATAAATCATCACATACATTATTTGTCAATGAGTTCAGCGTAGCCACAAAGCTAGAGAATATGTAAGAATTCCCACTGATCTATAATCAATTATGTAATAACAGCTAAAATTCACTGACTAACTATAACCACTGCATGTATTAACTCATTTAATTCTCATAATAATCCCAAGAGATGGGTATTGTTTTTATCTACCTTTTACACATAAGAAAACTGAGGATTAGAGGTGAAGTAATTTGCCCAAAGCCAGCCAGCTTACAAGGGGCTGATATGGCATGCTAGTTGCACTCTGCATGTATCAAACATTCATAAATGCAAACAAATATCTACACGACATACTTTACAGATCACCTGTGATACTCTCTCACAGAACAGTTAATGGTCAGGTAATAACTTAGTAAGAAGCTCTGTGGAGCTGATGATGAATAAGGAAAATAAGTACACATTCAAAATATTTCCCATAAAAATACATTGAGATGAAAACTTTTCATTACAGTTTTAAACCCTTATTTATAAAAATTGTAAAGGAATTTCATTAAATGTCATTGATTATAGAACAATTCAGCAAATGTTCCCTCCAATAAAATATGGCTATACAGCAATACAACAGATTTATCAGTACAACCACCTCAACCGAACTGCCATCTCAGCGACTGTCCAATGGATTCTAATGCAACATAAGTAAATTGATGCCAACTATTCATCTATCCCCACTCATTCTGTACCTACAACCTCATGTCACTGAAGGAAAAAATGTTCCTGGGTCTGGGAAAAGACAGAGTTACTGGAACTGAAATCCTATTCTTAACTCAGGACCTTCATGGGAGAACCAATGATACTATCCCCAAATACTTTTCTTACAAACATCCACGCTGATCAATCAACAGCATTCCAAGGTTGTACGAGTAAAAGGTAACGTGCCGTTACCAAACTACAGTTCTTAGTACACGGAAGCTGAAACACTAACTTATCAAAACAACAGTCCAAAGACACCTCATGGAGAAAACTGACATAAATAAAAATGCCCCCTGGCAAAAGGACTGATTTAATGATGTACGTCTATTATTTCTCCTGTCACTATGCCATTATACAACTCTCTTTTTTCAACAAGGATTTAGCTGTATTAGCTCATTCTTTACTAAAAAATTCACCTTTTGTTTTGACTTCATCACCACTATTTTCTTATATTCTGGTTTGTTTTGTTCTTAATATACTGGGCTCTGAAGGACCTCTACAGTATTCTTTTCTAATATCCCAAGACATTGAGGCTCTTTATAGATCAGAACAATAAGGTTTTAATAGAAATACTGACCAAAAAGCATAAAGAATGATATTATTTCTAGTAAATTTTGATGAAAGAGAAAAAAGACAAACAGTTGCCTTTAAAAAATATCCAAGTACTTCCACATAACTGAGACTTGGGATTTAAGTACTTTCAAACAATGAGTCATTTGTTCCCAATTCTGGACAGATTTACTCAGGTCTGTTCCTAAACGTAACACAACTAGAACATATCTTGAAAGAACTCAAGTGAAAGTAAGTTTTTAGAGAGTTTTTCAGATCTTATCCAAAATAGATGATCTCTTATTTCCCAATACAATATTTCAGCTGCTTTAATTATAAAATGTAAACAAAAATAATAAACAGTGATCAGCTTCACTAAAACAGAAACAAAATAAAAGCTAAATAAATTAACTAAAAACATACCAGCTTCTGCATTTAAGTTCAAGAGAATTGTAAGAAATCTTGCTTGCTGGGTGGTGGGAGGCAAAAGGAAGAAAATGGGGGACATCTGTAATAGTGTCAACAATGAAAAATATCTTGCTTGTTATATAAAATGCACTTCTGCTGTTGACCATCATCAATAATTCTTAAAACAAGTGGATTATAAAAGTTTATTACAATCATAAATTCATTTTCATAGAATTTTTACATTTCAAAATACATAAACATATTTCCCTTTCCCTTGAAAAATAATACTAATGAAGACTTAATTTCTTAAATTTTTTTTATTGACTTTGATATTATACTTGTTTCAATTTTCCTCCTCTGCCCCCCTACCATCTCCCACTCCCTCAGGCAATTCCCCCACCATTGTTCATATCCATGGGTCATGCATGTAAGTTCTCTGGCTACTCTGTTTCCCACACACTTTATGTGCCCATGGCAATTCTGTAACTACCTATTTGTACTTCCTAATCCCCTCACCTTTTCACCTGTTCCCAACACTGCCTTCCCATCCGGTAGCCATCAAGATGCTGTCCGTATCTATGATTCTGTCCCTATTCTTGTTTGCTTAGTTTTTTTAAATTTTTTTAAAGATTTTATTTATTTAGAAAGAAGGGAAGGGAGGGAAGAGAGGAAGAGGAACATCAGTATGTGACTGCCTCTTGTTCACCCCCTACTGGGGACCTGGCCTACAATCCAGGCATATGCCCCAACTGAGAATCAAACCAGTGAGCCTTCGGTTCACAAGCTGGCACCCAATTCACTGAGCCACACCCTCTAGGGCTTAGTTTGTTATTTAGATTTCTTGTAGAAGGATATGTATTTTTTTGCCATTTTATTGTTCATAGTTTTCATCTTCTTTTTCTTACATAAGTCTCTTTAACATTTCATATAATAATGGCTTGGTGGTGATGAATTGTAGTTTGTTCTTGTCTGGGAAGCTCTTTATCTGCCCTTCAATTCTAAGTGATGGCTTTGCTGGGTAGAGCAATCTTGGCTGTAGGTCCCTGCTTTTTGTGACTTTGAGTATTTCTTGCTAGTCCCTTCTAGCCTGCAGTTTCCGTTGAGAAATCAGCTGACAGTCTCATGGGAACTCCCCTGTAGGTGGCTAACTTCTCTTCTCTTGCTGCTTTTAGGATGCTCCCTTTATCTATAACCTTTGACATTTTAATGATGATGTGTCTGGGAGTGGGTCTCTTTGCATCCATTTTGTTTGGGACTCTGTGCTTCCTGGATTTGCATGTCTATTTCCTTGTCCAATTAGGGAAGTTTTCTTTCATTATTTTTTTCAAATAGATTTCCAATTTCTTGCTCGTTCTCTTCTCTTTCTGGCACCCTTATGATGTATGTAAATGTTAGAGTGCTTGAAGTTGTCCCAAAGGCTGCTTACATTATCCTCTTTTGAGGATTTTTTCTTTTTGTCCTGATTGGTTGTTTTTTGGTTCGTTATGTTCCAAATTATTGATTTGCAATTCTCAGCTTTATCCACTACACTGCTGTTCCCTTGTAAATTGTTCTTTATTTCAATTAGTGTATCCTTCGTTTCTGACTGGATCTTTTTTATGTTGCATCCTTATAACTAGTGCTTTGAACTCTGCATCTGATATATTGCTTATCTCCATTTCATTTAGTTCTCTTTAGGGAGATTTCATCTGTTTTTCATTTAGGCCCTGTTTCTTTGTCTCTTCATTTTGGCTGCCTCCCTGTGTTTGTTTCTATGTTTTAAGTAGAGCTACTCTGACTCCGTGTCTTAGTAGTGTGGCCTAATGTAGTAGGTGTCCTGCAGGGTCCAGTGGCACAGCCTCCCCTATCACCCAAGCCGGGTCCTCAAGGTGCACACTCCATGAGGTCTGAGCACACTGCCCTCTTGTAGTTGAGCCTTGATTGCTGTTGGCAGGTCAATGGGAGGGATCTACGTAGTCAGCTGCAAGAACTGGATGTGACCACTGACCACTAACATCTGTCCTCCATGGAGGATCAGCTATGCAGGGGCAGGGTGGTAGTACTCTATAGTGGTCTGTAGCTGTCCACTGGGTGTGCAGGCCAAGGTCAGCCCCCACCTGTGTTCTGCCTGAGGCCACCTTGTACAAACTATAAGGCAGTCTGAGATGTCCGCTACCTGTGCTAGGCTTGGAGATTCCCAGGCTAAGCCAAACTGTGAATCTAGGCTAGCTGCTGCTAGTGTTGGGCCTAGGGTCACCTAGCAATAGGTATGTGGGCTGGGGGCTCATTGTGGCCAGTTGTTGCTTGTTTCATAGGATTTAGCAAGGTGTGAAGCTCGAGCCAAATCAGCCATTCATATGGAGAAGTCAGTTAACAGTTTGGGTGGGCCTGTAAGTTGAGTGGGAAGGTGTCTCAGGGGATATCTAGGGTGGGGCAAACAATGTTAGCCAGATTAGTGGAGTCTCAGATAAGGCACTGGCCTGCCAGCTTTGTAGCTCTGTGGTGGAGAGGGCTCAGAAAGGTACAATGGCCTCTGCCTGCCTTTCTGTCTGAGAGAAAACTGTCCCTCAGCTCTTGCCTTGATGCCAGACTTACCACTTCCTCCCTATACACCACTGGCACCTTTCAAGTTGCTACTCTGGTGCTGGAGCTCGGAGGGAGTAAATGTGAGTAAGTCCGAGTGTGGGTTCTTTAAGGGGAACTGCTTGGAACTCCAGAAGTTTCTTCTACTAACTCAATTCCTGCTGGTTTTTGCAGCCAGAAGTTGTAAGGACTTATTTTCCTGAACACTGGAACCCTGGGCTATGGGGCCTGGTGTGGAGCTGGGACTCCTTGCTCCCAAGATACCTCTCCTGAAGTTTTATCCACCACATGTGGATGTGGGACCAGGCTGTTCTGCATCTGCGCCACCCCCCACCAGTCTGGGTGGATGTGGTTTCTTTAATTCTGTAGTTATCAGACTTCCATTCACCTCAATTTCTGAGTGAGGGTTGTTCTGTATTTTAGTTGTAATTTTGATGCGGTTGTGCAAGGAGCTGAGCCATGTCTGCCTGTGCCTCCATCCTGACCAGAAGTGGAGACTTACTTTAAACATGGAAATAAACTACATTTTTTCTTTCACAATTGAAATGTCAACCACTGTAAAAAAGTGATGTATTTAAATAGTTTAAAACATAATTGAGATGTAGGAAACTGGCTATCTTCTTTGTCAAAAGGGCCATCAGTCAAGTGATTAAGCATCAAGGCAACAGGTCACACAGGGCAGCTGATTAATGCACACCTCCAGTAGAGTGTGGCACAGAGTAATGCAAAAAAAGGTGTTCATTTGACTGGAGTATCGTTTGGTTTGCATGACATAGAAGGGTATTTATTTGACTGGAGTATTGTTTGGTTTGCATGACAATGTACTCTCCCAGTTTTCATTCTCATCTAAGTACCTTCTCAGTCTGCCTCATCTATCTGATCTTTAAATGTTCCAGCTCTATGAATTTACAACCATGGTGTCAACTGTCAAGTAAAACCCCCAAACCACAGACCCTTCTCTGTGTATCCAGAAACACTATGTAAAATCTCTAGCTCATCATCTCCCCTGTGCCTCACTGCCACCTTTAAACCTGTTCTTCCTCCAGTATCCCCCCTCTCTATAAATGACACCCGTATTTTTCTTCTCAGCTGCTCAGACCAAACACTTGGAAGATATATTCCTCTCCTCCAAGGACAAGATCCACCAACATCAAGTTCTGTCTACCCTAACCCCTAAACATTTCTTAAATACTCCCTCGCCCAGGCCTCACTGGTCTCACCATGGCCCATAGGCCATCATGATGCACTGCCAGAACAAGTTCAACACCACCTACACTCAGATAGCCCTACTTCTGCTCTTGCTTCTTTCACATCCATTCTCCATTAACAGTAGACATAGTAAGTCCTCAATTAACATCACTGGGTTCTTGGAAGCTGTGACTTTAAACAGAGCAACATATAATAAAACCAATTTTACCACAGGCCAATTGATACAAACAAGACTTAAGTGCCTACAGCATATGCCTGGCCACAAAACCATCACCCAACTTCTAAATGAAGACCAAAAAAACTTCTAACTCTGAACATATGAAATAAATGTAGACTATACATACATTTAAGAGAGATTAATAAAAACAAGTTAAGATAATAATTTCCCAACCCACTTAAGGGTCCAGGATGGCCAGAGCCTTTCCTGGCAGCTCAGGGCATGTGGCAGGAGCCTCCCAAACAGGACACCCTTCCAATTCCACCTCTGCACATTGTTGACTACAGGGATCTTCCTTATATTTACCTTCAATTGCAGCTTCGGGCCATTAGTCTACATTCTTATCTCTTGGATAACCAACAGGCCTGTTCTAATTCCTCTTCTACTTTGATTATTTGCAGAGTGTCATTAGGTTGACAAACTCATTCTAATTCTAAACCTTTGTCAGAGGCAAAGAACACAAAATAGAACACATCTATGTTGTGTTCTGGTCAGTGACAAACCTTCACAACTCTACTAAAATCTAACATGCTAACGTAACTGATTCACTCTTTGTGGTAGTAAGTAAAAATGATTTAAACTTGTGGTTTCACACTGTACTACTGACAGGCCTCATCCTAAGCAAGGGCAAAGGAAAATAACAGGAAAAACAAAAGAAACTGAGATGAGAAAAGGAAAATTTTAGGGTAGAGGCTATAGGAGAGTAAAAAGATGGAGCATCTTCCAAAGATTAAGCTTGACTGTGTTTGACCTTTAGCCTGTAGCTTCAAATGTCATGAAAGTAGGAATCTCAACACTTTCTGCCAGTCTTGGACTTCTCAATGAACGTTAAGTTGTGAGCAATCTAGTTCTCTGTTATGTATCATTGGTGATTTACAAGTATAAATGGGATACTTTCTGGAAAGAAATACGCATCAGCTAGCAACTGTGTAAAGGCAGATTCAGGTGGACAACCGCGGGAGCCCTGCTGCTCCAGGCTCTCCCGAAGCAGCAGGAGTTTTCCATTCACTCAACAACTATTTACTGTTGCACACCTACTGTGTGCCAGACATGGGGAAGCAGCAGGAAGTGAGGCAGGTAAGACCCCTTCCTGGGTGAAGCTTCAAGTCTAGAGCAGTTTTTTAAATTACTACTTTAAAAGACTGGCCCTGGGCGAAATTCTGAGAGGAAACTCTGTACTCCTGTCCCTGATGCTTCTCACTAACCCCAGATGGCCCAATAACAGAAAGATCTGACAAAAAGAAACAGGACATTAGCAATCCTAAAAAGCATACTTAGTCCTTAGAAGACAAGTCAATAATTACCTGGAGAGCTGTTTTTAAATATAAATAAAAACTCATAGGATTCTGTAATAAAAATGTATTAAAAGTTACCCTAAATCTAGATTGGCACTGCCTGTCATTATTAACTGAAAGTTAATTAAGAAAGTACTCCTTTATAACTATCTACTATAAAAAAGTCTAATTTAAATATTTTCAAACTATGGCAAAAAGTGGCATCTGAATAATATAGTATCTGCATTAAATTAAACCCCTCTTCCAAAATGTTCACTATTAAAGCCAAGTTAGACAAGATAGTAGTAACAGGGGTACAAATATCAGAAACTCAGAAGAATTAGTTCTTTTTATTCTTTTGGATATCTCACAAGTAAGTGTTTTATGAAACTTATCTGAAGGTTTCAACAGATCTTGAAGGGACTCGTGGAACTGGAGAGCCAGAATATCGGAGTCGGAACCTTAGTTCTGCTGTTTATGAGCATCGTGTCAAATTAGAAAATTTCTCCTTACCTCGACTGCTCATATGCAGAATGAAATGAACAACAATGCTTTACTCCACAGGGTTTACGTAAAGGTTAAATGAGTCAGTGAAATACTTACTATGCCATGTAACATACAATGGTGTCCTAAAAACAGTAACCGAACACCATGTCAACAGTGTAGTGACTGATCTAGCAGCAATGAATGACACAATATATAAGCATTTTCTTCTTATGATTTTACTATGTCTGGTGTAATTCTATTTCAAAAATTTGGTAAAACATAAGCAAAACGGTTAAAATCTCTCAACTATATATAGACTTGTATATTAATATTGAACATAATCTAGGCAGGTAAAATTCAAACCAAGAATTCAAGAAACAGCCATTGCTACTAAGTATTCAAAGCTTCAACTATGCTCTAGAGTCATTCCTCTCTGGTGGCTACCAAAGACCTAATTTAAGAAAACATGCAAAAATGCTATTACTGCTGTGTGTAAGATGAGCTCTCTATGAACCTCGCTGTAAGCATTAATTTCCATACCTGCCTACAAATGCTGCTGCCTTGTGGACTTGACAGTATTAGGTAACCCAAAATTACCCATAAGAAAAAGAAGAAAAATTTTAATTTTTAAAAGCAGTTTTTGGTTCAGCTTTTTCTCTCAGTGAGATTCTCAAGGCAATTAATGACCAAGAGTAGATATATTTCTGGCAATTTTACAGTAAGAATAATTCCTTCTACAATATAATGAAATAATGCACCAAATTCAACATTTATTTGTCATCTCTAACATTTCTCACCCCTCATCCCCAGCAAAATTCTTCGTTTAATGTCCTATTTTGAGAGGAATTAAACACCTTTAAAATAAACTTATTACCAATGATGTATCTGTGAGAAATTAGGAAAAGCAAAAAAATCACTGGTCCGTGAAAGTTTGTAAGTCCCTACAATTCTCTGAATGCCATTTTCCTTCAGTGTGACCTACTAGTCCTCATCTGTCCTGCCTAAGCAGCTCTGAATATTGGAAATTTTTCTTTGAGAAATGTTGTTAAACACACTGCCTGATTATGCTCATAGGAGATACCTGGAGCGGTCAAAGTCAGACAGACAGAGAGCAGAACGGCAGCTGCCAGGGCTGGTGGGCGGGGGTAATGAGGAGTCGCCGTTCAGACATCCACGTTTACAAGTCAGGTACTGAGAACCTGGGAGGTGTGCTAGGCTGACGACGGCAATGACGGTAGCCCGATATTAGGATGTACTTTACTACCACTCAACGGTAACTTGCTGAGATGGTAAATTTTACATTATGTGCATTTTACCACAATAAAAAATTTTGGAGGAAAAAACAGATACCACATCAATACCTGTGGGATACAGCTAATGCAGTACTTGGAGGAAAATTTATAACACAAGTTATCTACAAGAGAGAAGAAAGAATTCAACTCAGTTTGAATCTTAAGAAACTAAAAAGATAAGGGCAAATTAAGCCTAAAGAAAGCAAAGAAAGCAAAAAAGTAAATAAAGTTAAGAATAGAAATCAATGAAACAGAGAAGAGAAAAATACAGAGTATCAACAAACCAAGAGCTGATTCCTTGAGAAGATAATAAAACTGATAAACTTCTAAGTGAGACTACTAAGGAGGTAGGGGGATGGGAAACACATTTTTAATACCAGGATGAGAGAGAAAACATTATAGAATTTAAAGATATTAAAAGATAATAGAGGAATATTATAAACATTTATATGCAATTAAATTCAATAACCTAAGTGAAATGAACAAACTCCTTGAAAGACAAACGAAAAATAATGCTCAATCAAGAAGAAATGAATACCTGGTTAGCCCTCCATATATTAAAAACTGAATTTGTATTTAAAAATCTTCCCTCAGAGAAAGCTCAAGGCTGAGATCGCTTCATTAGAGAATTTGACATGATATAAGGAAAAAATAATACCAATTATTTACCTATGTGTCCAGAAAACTAAAGAATAATAATAAGCACTTATTAGGAGAGCAAACCTGGTCACCAAAGCAAAGACATTACAAGACCACAGCTATGACCCTACCAGGTGGCTGCTATTCACTGTCCCATTCCAGAGGTGAACAGACTGAGGGCTAAAGAGACTCAAAACTGGCCGCAGGCCACAGAACCAAAAACTGGCAGGCAACCTGGCTTCTAAACACAGATGCTTAACTGTACCTGCTTCTCAAATTCAACTGAATCCTGGATATACCTGCAGAAAAAAAAAAGTCAGAAGTGGTGCCCAGTACTTACCTAGAGACTATGCTGGAACCATTATACAGATCACTAGCGTATGAAAGGGTGGCCAAAGGTCGTACTGAATTATATCGAGTGAACTTGGACAAGCATTCCTGAAAGTCATCCAACTGGCTTGCTGTTCGACTATCATCTATGTGAAGAAAACAAAGTGAAATCAAGGACGGCAACATCAAAGAGCAATATCCACAGATTAACAGTAATCTTCTAAATAAAAACAACTCTTAACCAGTATTTTCAAAAGACTTCCATGCTCAGATCAATTAGCTAATCTTTCAACTTTAATAAAAATTTCTTAGTGATTCTTGGAGAGACACTGGCTCAACACCAATGTAAATATACCATTGATTCTCTTTTTTAAAAATAATTTCTTGTAAAAACAAAAAAAAGGACCACTAATCTAGAAAAGTTCACTCATTTAGAACGAAACAAAAGCCCAACAACAGAGACGGTGAGGGGAAGGGAGTGCAGACACCGGCCAGGGTGTGAGTTCGCTGAAGGAACATGCTTACAGAGACACGGCTCCACGCCCGGGTTTATTTACTCTCAGAACACAACTTAGGATAACATAACTGAGACAAAAGCAACTGAGTAAGTTTTAAGAAGTGAGGTGTTTATTCATGTAACACTGTCAAGTGTTTCAAATCCAATTACAGGAAGAGAGTAGAAAACTTCCATGTTTAAATTATTAGTTCTCAAACACAACGCAGTTTACAGTTGTGAATTTACTCAGCCATACTCGTATGTCTGGGTGGGAGACGGAAAACAGTAATTCCATCCAACAGAAGGCTGCGCGAGTACTTGGACTAAAGTCCATTTCAGTACACTATTCATAACTCATTATGTGGAATTTAAATCACTAAATCAACTTATGAAGGACCTGAGAATAAAGCTAATGTGTTCTCCAATCTAGAAAAAGGCCTATAATAGGAACATGAATAAAAAAAAAAAAAAAAAATCACTGTTTTACAAACTGCTTAAAGTTCGGACTTTATTTTTCCTTTCCAAAATGTGAAAATTAAAAACACACAATTACTTGTAAGCCTGTTACAATATGTGTTTTCATACTTTCTTCCTTACTCTGAGCTCATACACATTCACATACCCACACACAACTTTTCCAAGGTAATCTTCATGATTTCCCTTCCTAAGTGTCCTCTGAAAATAACAGTAGGCATAATAAAATTAAAATATAGGTAAGAACCATTAAGTGAAGAGTTACTATACTATATAATACATAGAAAAGTATTTCTTTTATCTGGAGATATGAGATTATTTTGAAGATAATTGTTGACATAAAGAACTTTATTATACAGGGTAGGCAAAAGTAGGTTTACAGTTGTTCATATGGGAAATAATACAATAATTAATAAATAATACAAAATAAACTCTGTTTCGCATACTCACAACTGTAAACCTATTTTTCCCCACCCTGTAATGGAACCCAATTACTTGAGGAAACTAAGTTTTTGTGCCTGATATTTGGCAAACTCATTAACAACTTATATTTAAAAAGCCCAGTTTATAGTGTTTCTATTCTAAAAAACAGCAAAGGGAACAAATTAGCATGCAATACTATAATGTTATTGAGATAAAGCTCCTGCTGCACAAAAATTATTCTCCTGCTGCACAAATTATAAATAAAACATGGGTTAATGCAAAAAAAATCAACTGTACTACAAAGTGGTTTGGGCATAACAGTTAATTGGTTCTCAAAAAAATTAATTATCACAAAGTGGCTTGGATATAATAGTTATTGGTTATTTTTATATATAATCTTATCATTATGAGCCATGTAATGTAATAAATACTTACTGGAAAGGCATTTACTTTAGATACTCATTTAAAATCTTTTTTTTAATATATTTTTTTTATTTTTAGAGAGAGGGGAGGAAGGGAGAAAGAGAAGGAGAGAAGCATCAATGTGTGGTTGCCTCTCCCATGCCCCTTACTGGGGACCTGGCCTGCAACCCAGGCATGCATCCTGACTGGGAACCAAATTGGTGATACTTTGGTTCACAGCCTGGTGCTCAATCCACTGAGCTACACCAGCCAGGGCTAAAATTATTTTAATGCTAATAATCTATTCTTTTAAATTTTGACAATAACCCCTAAGTACATAAAATTCACATTCAAGAATGTATATTCTGTTGAAGACCATGATCTTTTTCTAGAATTTTCTAGCCACCATACAGCTACTCATTACACTAACACCTACTTTCAACAGAAGTTATAAAGATAGGACTAAAAATAGTTATTTTAGTATCTGAAAGTACAGGAATTAGATTTCACTTATCTGGTTATAAAAAGGTAGGAGTTTATTTGCTTGCTTGGTTTATGGTCAACATCTGTTGATATCTGTTGGCATATCACCTCTCCTAATTACAAATTAGTTTCTAAAAGTGTATCTAATTAGTTGTCTTTTTTCTCCTGTGATATTTTATAATTTATCTCCTCTTTCAATTACAATTGAAAGCCAAGGCATTCATTTCTTAATCTGCATCCTTCATGTTCATAGCTGAAAACAAAAATTAGGGAAGAGAGGTATGGGGTAGATTCTCATTGGAAAACACACAGAAGAACAATCAAACACTTAGGTATCCTAGAAGGAAATCCATATCCAGTAACATGGAGTGCAGTCAATTGCACATTTGATGAGATACGCCTGAGATTCCTAAAAACTAAGGACAGCACGAATACAGCCATGTCCACAAATACAAAAATCTAATCTTCCTCCTGGTCTTATCATTCTACCTTCCTGTAAAACTACATGCCCAAAATTCACTACATTTGTTTGTGATTACCTTTACTATCCCATAGCATGTCTTTAAAAAAATTTATTTTATAAAATTTTATTTATTTTTAGAAAGAGGGCAAGGCAAGGGGAAAGAGAGGGAGAAAAACAATGTGAGGGAGAAACACTGATCAGTTGCCTCTTGCACATACCCCAACCAGGGACTGGGCCTGCAACACATACTTGTGCCCTGACCTGGATTAGAACCAGCAACCTTTGGCTTTGCAGGATGCTGCCCAACTTCGCCACATTGGTCAGGATGTTACCTAAAAATTATTAATAATGAATAGCCTACCCCAATCTCTAAAGTTTGGACTTTTATTTTATAGATTTCTCTTATTTTAAATGTCTGCCATTTGCCTGTGGCTGTATTCCAACATCACACTGACACTTGACATCTGAAAGGGTTAACATGAACCCTCTGTCAATCAGAATGTAAGTCTCACACCACTTTCAGTTTAATAGTTTCCTGTTGCAACTTACAGACTAATTACAGAGGCTTAATAAGAGACTCAATTCTCAGGCAAGAAAATAAAAACACCCCATCTGTATAGTTTTAAAACAACATTTTATTGATGATGCTATTACAGTTGTCCTGATTTTCCCCCTTTGCCCTTCGCTCTACCCATATAAGTTCTTTGGCTACTCCATTTCCTATACCATACTTTCATCCCCATGGCTATTCTGGAACGACCAATTTGTTCTTAATCCCCTCATCTCTTCACCCATTCCCCCACAACCTCCTCCCATCTGGCAACCAAAAAATGCTCTCCATACTCATGACTCTGTCTCTGTTCTTGTTTGCTTAGTTTGTTTTTTTGATTCAACTGTTGATAGATTTGTATTTTTTGCCATTTTATTGTTCATAGTTTTCATCCTCTTTTCTTTACCTAAGTCCCTTTAACATTTCATATAACAATGGTTTGGTGATAATGAACTCCTTTAGTTTGTTCTTGTCTGGGAAGCTCTTCACCTGCCTTTAGATTCTATATGATGGCTTTGCTGGGTAGAGTGATCTTTGCTGAAGTTCCCTGCTTTTCATGACTTTGAAAATTTCTTGCCCGTCCCTTCTAGCCTGCAGTTTCTGTTGAGAAATCAGCTTACAGTCTCATGGGAACTCTCCTGTAGGTGACTAACTTCTCTTCTCTTGCAGCTTTTAGGATGCTCCCTTTATTTTTAACCTTTGACATTTTAATTATAATGTGTCTGGGAGTGGGCCTCTTTGCATCCATCTTGTTTGGGACTCTCTGTTCTTCCTGGACTTGCATGTCTATTTCCTTCACCAAATTAAGAAAGTTTTCCTTCATTATTTTTTCAAACAGATTTCTAATTTCTTGCTCTTTCTCTTCTCCTTCTGATAACCTTATGATACAAATGTTGGACCTCTTGAAGTTGTCCTAGAGGCTACTTTTACTATCTTCACTTTTTTGGATTCTTTTTCTTGTTGTTCTGATTGGTTGTTTTTTGGTTATGTTCCAAATCTTGATTTTGATTCTCAGCTTTATCCACTGTACTGCCGTTTCCCTGCAAATTGTTCTTTATTTCAATTAGTGAATCCTTTGTTTCTGATTGGATCTTTATGCTGTTGAGATCCTCACGAAGTTCCTTGAGCATCGTATAACTAGTGCCATGAACTCTGCATCTGATAGATTGCTTACCTCCATTTTGTTTAGCTCTTTTTTTGGGAGTTTTGATCTGTTCTTTCATCTGGGTCATGTATCTTTGCCTCCTCATTTGGGCAGACTTCGCTGTGTTTGCTTCTATGTATTAGGTAGAGCTACACTGACTCTGTGTCTTGGTAGTGTGGTCTAATACAGGTGTCCTGTAGGGTGCAGTGGCATAGCCTCCAGTATCACCCAAGCTGGGTTACTCAAGATGCACCCTTCACATGGGCTGAGTACAACCTCCTCTTGTAGTTGAGTCTTGACTATTGTTGTTGGCAAGTTATGGGAAGGATTTACCCCGGCCAGTCAGCTTCAAGGACTGGCTATGACCACTGACCACAGCCCTTTTCTCTCCGCGAAGGATCAGCTGTGCAGGGGCAGGGTGGTGGTGCTCTGACATAGTCTTTAGCTGCCCACTGGGTGTGCAGGCCATGGGGTTTACCAGGTGGTGCATGGCAAGGTCAGTCCCCAACCTGTGTTTTGTCCTGGGCCACCCTGCCTGAACTATAAAGCAATCTGAGATGGCTGCTACTTTTGCTGGGCTTCGAGATTCCCTGGCAAAGCCAATTCATGAATCTAGGCTGGGTGCTGCTAGTGTTGGGGCTTCTGAGGCCAGCTATTGCTTGTTTGATAGGATTTAGGAAGTTGTAATAATGCATGGGCCAAGACAAGCCATTCACATGCAAGAGCAGCTTGAATGTGGCAGAGTATCTAGGGATCTCTAAGGTGGGTCAAACAGTGTTACCCATGTGGGGGTATGGTTTAGAAAAGGGACAGTGGCCTCTGCTGGTCTTGATGCCAGACACTTCAGTTTCTCCCAGGATACCAGTGGTGCATTTCAAGCTCTTACTCCAGTGCAGGAGCTCAGAGGGAATGAGTTTGAGCAGGTGAGCCCGTGATTGAGTTCTTTAAGTGGAACTGCTTGGGGATCCTGAAGTTTCTTCTACCAACTCAATCCCCATTGGTTTTTGCAGCCAGGAGTTGTGGGGATTTATCTCCCTGGCACTGGAATCCTGGGCTGGAGGGCCTCATGGGGTCTGGGACTCCTCACTCCTGAGAAACCCCTCCCAAATTTTTATCCACTACATGTGGGTGAGGGACCAGCCCATTCTGTTTCTGTACTCCTACCAGTCTGGATGGATGTGGTTTCTTTAATTCCATAGTTGTCAGACCTCCATTCAACTTGATTTCTGATGGTTTTTAGTGATGGTTTCCTATATTTTAGTTGTAATTTTGATGTGGTTGTGCAAAGAGGCAAGCCATGTCTGTCTACACTGCCATCAATTATTGACCAGAAGTCTGTAATTGATGACTGTTAACTTCAAACACGCTTATCGACAAAGGTTGGCTTGTTCTTGTTCTTCACAGGAAAAATGCTGTGTAAATCTAACATACTTTTTTCCTCCTCCACGTGTCTTGAGGCATATTTGTCCAAAGGGTCTAAGCAGTGTGTTAACTGAATACAAACATGCGCTCTCAAGAGAAAACCAAGGCCAAATTTTCAAGAACTAATAAAATATCAGGCATTATTTTTCTTGGTGGCCCTCATTTTGAGCAGATATACTGCTCATGACATCAACCGACAGAACACGCAAATTACATCACTCATTTTAAATTGTATGTATCACCTAAACAACTGTTTAAAAAACTGTAGGCCTGGTAGTAATGTCCCAACTTCCTTGGTGAGCAAAGATGCCAAGAAAAGCTAAAGATCACAGGTAACAAAAAGCAATAAGAATATTCTATGCTCTCACATCCATTCTTTGCATAAGTTATTTCCTATAATTTGAACATGTTTCCTGCTTACCTTTTTTAGTTCATTAATTCTAGCCCTGACTAAAAAACTCTTCAGAAATGCCTACATTATTCCCTTTTGCATTTTCCCATTTTCCATTTGGCCTCACGGTTGCACTCCCAGCTTTGGTAGTGGCTATTCTCTATTCTCATAACATCCACTGCATATTTATATAACATATAATAGCACATAGAATTATTTACCTGTTGCCTCCCCCCACTAATTTTATACTATTCCTCGACAACAAGAACCAGTTCTTACATCTTTTCATTCTTAGCAGAGAAGACAGTGCTTAGAATTTAATAAATGATGAATAACAGGAGGCAACTGATTGGAACTTATTTTTGCTAGCTGGAACATATTCATGGCTGACTTTTTTAAAAACTTTATATAGTTCATTGTATAAAGATTAAAAATTCCAAACATAGAAAGAGAACAAAACTAGCTATGGGAAGGCAATGTTCTTTAAGATCTCTAAGAACTTTCACAGTGCTCTGGCAGACTATGTCAAAAATACACACTTTTGCTTATAAATAGTACTTTCCATGAATCAGCATAGAGAGCTAGAAATGGACCTGAAATACAAATGTGAGATATTTTAAGGACTCCTGCATGTGTACCTGAGATGCGAGACATCCTGGTAGAAAAGTAACACTGCTCCAAGTCTTCAAAGTGAGCAGTGAGGCGTTTCCGTCTTGATGCTAACGTGCTGTTATACCACGGCTGTTTCTTCGTCTACGGTGATGAACAAGAAAAGACACATGTAACTGGGAAAAAAACAACTCTTTTTCTGCACATAGTAACAAAAAGTTCATCATATTATAATAATTACAAATGGTAAAACCCATAGATTTTGCACATTTTCCAATTTTTGAGTTAAAGTGAAAATAGGCTCTTAAAGCCAATTTTATAAAACTAAGATGAGAAGCTTCTTTCAATTCTCCAAATTAAATAAAGATAAAATCCATTGTAACTGCCATTTTAAAATTTAGAATTTTAACATGCAGAAATTGTTAAAAAACAATTATCAAAATAAAACTATTTCCATTATCTCTATAACTGTACCCTTGTCACCTTTGAACAACAGAACAGTGCTTGACTCTACAGAATATGTATTTAAGTTAAAATTAAATATTAGATTAAGGGGCAGTAATATGCATGCGCTAAATAGTTTGACATATACAACACAGGTTTGAGCTGCAAAGGTCCATTTATATGCAGATTTTTCAATTTATATGCAGATTTTTTCAATAAATACTGTAAATGTATTTTCTCTTCCTTATGATTTTAAGAACATTTTCTTTTATCTACTTTATTGTAAGAATACAGTATATAGTAGCAATCGTATTTTGCTGTGTATAATGCACAGTTTTTTGCTCAAACTTTTGAGGGAAAAATAAGGATGCACATTATACATGGGCAGTACTAATTTTGTATCTATATAAATGTTTTTAATTCTTTTATTTAGGTTTATGTGTTAAAGTGTAACTCTAGAAAGCAATAACGATATCCGTATGGAATTAAAAAATTGAAATGAGAGATATTTTCCTGAAAGTGTGGGCCAAAACACAGGTGCACATTATATATGGGAGAGCATTACACACGGCAAAATACATTAATGCATAACACATACAAAATATGTGGTCCCCAGTGTTGTTCAAGGGCCAAGGGTATATATTACCTACTTCAAGAGTGGGTAATATATTACTTATTTATTAATTCAAAAGATAAAACAATTCTTCTACAAATGGTTATTAACTATTGTGCTTGAGGCATATAAACAGATGCAGAGATAAGATACATGAGACCTTGACTTGAGACACTGCAAGCTCATTGATAACTATGCCATAATAGCAAATGTATTAAGTAAGAAATATTAAGGCATTATTATGGACACAACACTAAAGTGAACCCCTACCAAAACTAGATGGCAGGTAACAAACATATTTTAAAGGAGTGCTTGAATCACAACTCGGAAAAACAATTTCCAAGACACAACAGATAAACAATGAACCAGGATGATGGACTCAGAGAGGTGATAGTAAAAAAGTCCGGGGTGCAGGCAGCAGAAAGAGGAGGAGAACAACACCGACTTGGGATCGAATACCTACACAAGGACAGGAACTAGAACTGAGACTGGGAGGCCTTTGAAAAGAAAATTTGCCAACTGGTTTATAAATCTGAAGGAATTACCTAGAATGAAAGATAAAAGGCAAGAATATAGGAAATTTGAAAGAGGATAAGAGATAAAAAAAAAAAAGTAAGATTTAAACTCATGAGACTCAGAAAAAGAGTAACAGACTAAAAGAGAAATATTTAAAGAAGTGACACTGAAAATTTTCCAGAACTGAATATCGACACAGAAATTCTACTGAAGATCATAACCCGTAAGCAACATATAAGGAACAAATTGTTAGTATCCTGAATACATTTTTACAAGACTCCTAACAAGTAAGAAAAAGACTAATAAAAAAATGGCAAAAGACATGAAAGGCATTTCACAGAAGATAAAACATGAACGGCCATAACAAAAGATGTGACCTTATAGTGACAGGAAAATGCAAAATAAAACTACAACAAAGTTCTACTTATCACCCACTGAAGTGGCAACTGTTCGGAAATTCAACAGTACTAACTATTAATAAGAATGCAGAGAAAATGGAACTCATATACACCTGCAGTGGGAATTTTAAATTATTAAAAAGACTTTGAAAAACAAATGATATTATTTCAAAATACAAAAACATTGATATGTATACCAAATAACCCTCACTTCCTCTCATAGGTACAAAATCTAAAGAAACTCTCGCACCTGTGCATCAGGAGACATGTACAAAGATGCACTTAATAGCAAAAACAAAAACCACAGAAATATATCAAATGTACATAAACTGGACAACTGATAAATTGTGGTATAGTAAAAAAATGTAATAACTACACATAGTGAAGACCAACTATCCAGTCATAGACATCAGAATGAATCTTTAAAAACAAGTCTATATAGTATGGACTATGAAAACTATATACTATGGTATCATTTTTATAAAACCTAAATATAGCCAAACCAAATAACTAAAAAAACCAAATATAGTTTTTCTGCATATAATAATAAAAAGTTAACATTAGAAATACACAAACAAAAACTGTATGATTGAAAACATTTTCTTCTCATTATGATAAAAATAACTACGTTATCATACAAAGTGAATACACAAATAAATTTGTATTTAAAAATGCCTCATTTTTTCCCTTTTACTATAAAGGATAATATTAGGTCAATCTGTAAAATTTGAGTAAGGTATAGGCATTATATAATAGCACTATAAACACGTTAACTTCTTGAATTTTAAAATCATATTGTGATTATATAAAACAGAACAAAACTCCAGAAAAAGAACTAAGTGAAATGGAGAAAATCAACACATCAGATGCAGAGTTCAAAACACTGGTTATTAGGATGCTCCAGGAACTCACTGGGCACTTCAACAGCATAAAAAAGACCCAGGCAGAAATGAAGGTTACAGCAAGTGAAATAAAGAAAAATATACAGAGACCTAACAGAGGAGAGGATGAAGCTGAGAATCAAGTCAGTGATTTGGAACACAGGACAGGAAAAGCATTCAACCAGAACAGCAGGAAGAAAAAAATTCAGAAGAACAAGGAAAGGCTTTGGAACCTCTGGGACAACTTTAAACATACCAACATCTGAATCATGGGGTGCCAGAAGGAGAAGAGAAAGAGCAAGAAGTTGAAAACTTATTTGAAACAATAATGAAAGAAAACTTCCTTAGTTTGGTGAAGGAAACAGACATTCAAGTCCAGAAAGCAGAGTCTCCCAAACAAGATGGACCCATGGAGGACCATACCCAGACACATCATAATTAAAATGCCAAAGGTTAAAGATAAAGAGAGAATCTTAAAAGCAGCAAAAGAAAAGCAGACAGTTACCTATAAAGGAGTTCCTGTAAGATTGTCAACTGATTTCACAAAACAAAACACAACACAACAACTTTGCAGGCTAGAAGGGACTGGCAAGAAGTATTCAAAGTGATAAAAAGCAAGGACCGACAACTTAAGATTACTCTATCCAGCAAAGGTATCACTTAGCATTGAGCAGCAGATAAGGTTCCTCCCAGACAAGGTAAAATTAAAGGAGTTCATAATCACCAGGTCATTATTATATGAAACGCTAAAGGGAATTACATAAGAAAAAGAAGTTCAAAATGAACATTAAAATGGCAAAAAAAGTGAACTTCTTGAATTGTATAATTATATTGTGATTATATAAGACTATATCCTTGATTTGCAAGAAGTACACACTGACATATTTAGAGGCAAAGGAACATTATGTCTGTACCTTAGTCAAACAAACCAGAGAAAAACTTGTACATGTAAAGGAGAGAAATGAGAATGCTGAAGCAAATGTGATCAAACATTAGTATTTGGACAACCTGGATAAAGAATGCAAAGAAATTCTTTTTATCACTCTCGTAACTTTTCTCAAGATCTGAAATTATTTCAATATAGAAATTTTTAAAAAAGGCCCAGCCTCAGTTAGGTTTGACAAATATCAGCATCCCCCAAATCAGAGATGAAGAGAGTGAGAGTCAAAACAATCTTACAATTAATTAGAAGGTGAAGCTAGAGTTTACCCTGACTGTTCATAACTCCCTCTTACAGTACTTCCCTCTTCTCAACACCTGAGAGGACTTTTATCAGTATGTTAAAAAAAAATTTAACTCATCATTAATATGCAAATAAACAGCTGGCTGTGTGTCAGAGCTATTCCAGTCTAATCAACGCCACCGCATTCAGAATGCAGTCCTTCTGTCTGGACATCACAGTAAACCAGCCTCTGACTTTACAACTCGGATGCTTACAGTCAGGGTACCACTAAAACATATTGTTAACTGCATAATTTACCTGAGAACTGCCACTGAAACCTGGAGGTTGGCTGTACTCTGTGGAATCAATAATACTACTGTAAAATGAAGAGAAAAAACATGTGATTTCAGGTGTTTACATTATTCTAGCAACAGAAAATGTCAAACTAAAATATATAAATCCAATATTTCAATTTCTAAGCAAAGAAAATATTTATTGCTAATAATTTAATTAGACATCAAATAAATGCATAACCCTTAAACAAAATAAATCAGCAAGTATTTCAACAATTTACTCCTACACCCCACGGTGTGAAACACGAACACCATGAAAGAATGTCAGCAGAAAATGGTCCCAGGGCAGCGGACACAGGTGTGTGCCTCAGTTGGCTGGCAGGTGGGTTAGGGAGCTGTCTGGAGCCCTGCAGAAGGAAGAGCAGTGGGGAGGAGCACAAGCACACTGTCACGATGGTCAGCAGGTGCTGCCGTGCACTGAAGAGCCACATGCCCTCAGACAAGCACCTCCAAACCATTCAGTGTCCTATCTGCCGAGTGAGGCAAGTGGGGGTGGACTTGTCTCTGGAATATCTAGAGTCCCTTCCAGATCCAAAATGGGATGATAATCATCTCACATGAAAGAAAACTATCAAAAGAATGGAACAGATGATAAAATACCAATAATCCTTTCAGAATCTAACACCTATATACCAGGTGTCTGCTCTGGTCAAACATAATTTGCTTTCAGTGCTGGTTCTTTACATTTGGTTGTATCATCTGTGCATTCTCCTACTTAACTCTAGACAAACCTCTAGAAGTCCAGACTATCTTCTTCCTATTAGTTCTACCCTACCATTTTTTCCTTACCACTTCATTACTCTTATCACTTTCCCATCTTTATAAACAAAATAAATTAGTCTATGAAGAATATTAACACCTGAAAATGTCATAACAAATATATCACCCATGATACACCAAGAGCTGTTTACATTTTCTACTATAAAAATGCTTATTCTTGTCTCCCCTAACAAATTTAAGCAACTGAGGGTACCAACCAAATGACTCTCTCTACACGAACACACGTAATAATTATCTCACTTCAGCACTCAGACATCCTCAAAAGCTGTAACATGAGAGGTGCTCTTAGGAGCTCGGAGTGGGTTTAAATTTCATCCCTTAGTGGCTAAATGACTCTGGACAAGTTACTAATATTAACTGGCTTCTAGTTTAGCCATCTATTAAATGAGGAAAGCACTTCAGAGAGACGTGAGATTTAAATAAGTGTATTAAGTTCTCAGTAAAATGCCAAAAAAATGGAGGAAGTTCAAAAAATTTTACCCTCCACTAATAAAATTAGTCAATAACATTCAACCTCACATTTCTAAAAATACAGCAAAGCAGATGAAACTGTCCTCGCAGCAGTCTTTTTAAAAAGCAGCGCACACGAACAGAGCTCAAGCCATTGTGTTCTTCACTGTCTCTACGGCAAGACTCAATGCTACACGAAAGAGCCTTCTGAACGCTCACAATGGACGTTAAAGAGTTAACACAATCTTCTAGTGGGCTTCTTCCGATGAAACACTCAGCTTGCTTGCACAGAGTCACGCACCGGTATGACAAGATCACATGCTAGTTTCAGTGTACCGCATCCAGGGACTAATGGTTAAAAATGAGGAGGTACACGCATTCAAAAAATCTCTCTGTGCCTTTCACTAGTAAAACCCAATCCCCTAGCACTTGTATACACATCAATAAAAATTATGTAGCTGCATATTTAGAGGTTGATAGAACGGAGCAATTTCTAGATTTGATTTTTATGGTGTTATAATTCAAATTTCTTTGACCACAAGTCTGAACAATGATACTGATATATTAGTGTATTAGTGTATAGTGAGATAATAACATTTCAAATACATGTTAAAGAATACTGATCAGATACAGACAACAGTATGGAGATTACCAGAGGGAAAGAGGAGGGTGGGGGAGATCTAAGACAGTAAAGGGGGATAAATGGTGATGGAAGGAGACTTGAATTGGGGTAGTGAACACAAATATACAGATAATGTACTACAGAACTGTATGCTTGAAGCCTATGTAATTTTATTAACCAATGTCAACCCCACAATTCAATAGAAATACTCATCAATTTGTGGAAGATATTAAATTACAAGTTCTAAATAGTGTTTTAGAATATCTGTAGAGTTTAAATTTTATTTTACATCAGGTTTTAATTTTATTCACTAATAAAAACTTGTACTTGCATACAGACCGTGACGGAAGAAATCTGAAAAATAAAGCCCTCTGATTCTGCTTGTTAAATGGATGGGTGTGTGTATGTGTGGGAAGTCACGTGATCAGAAGAGTTCATCAGAAAGCAGTGGCTAGGCTGGGCCCTCCGATTCTGCCGCTGCATTAACTCCCTAACTTGAAATTAGCCACAGTCACCAGACGGTGGTACCACATGGCGGTACCAACAGAAACAGTAACAGCTACCACCTATCGAGCATTTACTACACACCAGGCACTGGCCTAAATAATTTACACCTCATATCTCCAATGTAGATACTATTTTCCTTCTAATGTCTCAAGGGAGGAAACTCAGGCTGTGAGAGATAATGTATTTGGCCCAAGGTAACAAAGTTAGCAAACAGCAGAGTTAGGATTCAAACCCAAGCAGTCAGGGTCAGGGTCTACACTGAACCACCATGCTAGACATAATTTAAGGAAAAAAGTGAGAAACAGCAACCTATAAATATAAAATAGAATCATCAATTGGTTCAAGCCCACGTCAATAAAGTTATAAAAACAATAAAAACATCAAAAAGCCAAAGTCAGGGCAGTAACTAAACTGAGTTAAGGACAGTACACTTTGACTGAGGTGGAGAAAGTAAGGTGACAAAAAAACTCCTCCTGTCTGGCTGTGGACAAGGAGAAGCTTAGCTGAAAACCATGCAGCCGTTAACCAGAGTCATAAAGGAAATTCACAGTTAGGCAATTAGATGTCACACAATTCTCACTTAAATCATTTGTTTACAAAGCAAAGATACATACTTCATAACTAAGACTTAAGTCAATATTTTATATAAGCTCTATCTAGAATGAGTAGGGGCTGAGAAAATAGTCGTTTACGCTCGGTAAAAATAACAGGTGAATAACTTTAGATTGATTGGGCTTGTGTTTGAAAAAGGATGACTCCTTTGAGTCGTTAACAGACACAACATTAGTTAATTATGGAGAATTTTTAAACCGTTAGCAAAAGAGGTCATTTAAGACAACATACAGAAAATAAATATAAAGTTTCAATTAAGGGAATTAAATGGATCAAAAAATGCTGTGTACACACAAAATTAGACTAACTGCTATCATGATTTTTTTTTTCATTAGTATAAACTTAAGACAGAGAAAAATAAACTTTACATTTAATAAACCATACGGAGCTAGAGCCAAAACCTATTCCTTACCAATATTCTACATAAAATTATTAAACCAGTTCCCCAGAACAAAACATACTAAGCAACATGTAACTTGAGAATAAGCTGACTTACCAATTTTAGTAATGATTAATTAAAATTATGGTTTTAGTTTTTTAAACCAGTAGTTTGTCACTATTTTATTCCCTTACATCCAAGGCAATAATCCTGACTGTTACAAGCAGATCAGGGCTAAATCACTTTTTTCTCAGAATAATGTTGGTTGTCAGTTACTTAACACAGAGCTTCTTCTCTGCTACAATGATATATACGCATTATGTCCTTTAAGAACTGGAGCACTGAATTTAAAATTAAAGGTAAATCCCATTTACTAAACCATCAAAAGTTCCGTGGCCTCAATTTTGCAGGTAGCTCACGAGAGATGCTGAAATCAGTCTTCCTGTTGGTCTTTTCCTTTCCAATTCCACATCCCCTTTAACATGTGACACAACTGTGCAAACAAGTCACCCACAGTTTGCGTGACCGGTCTCTGTCTACTGAGGAAGGGCAACAACGGCAGCAGCTAACATTTCCTGAGTGTGTACTACATGTCAGGTAGTCCTCTCATTTCCTTACACGTACCATCCTGTTTTATCAATGAAGACAGGTATCATCATCCTCACTTTACGGACGAGAAAACAGAAGTATACCCAAGTTAATAAACTTGCCTACATTCAAACTGCTAGAAGTTCTGTGGAGCTGAAACTTGAACTCAGGCAGTGTAATTCCAGAATCCGTATGTAAAACTGCCGGAGTGATACACATTTTCTTGTCTTGAAGAATCACTGCGCTGCCGTTTTTAACTGAAAGTTTCTACTCGTCTGCTTTTCAATGTTTTATCTTCAACTCTGATGACTTCCAAGCCCTTTCACCCCCCAAGGCTCTACAGTAAGCACGCCTGGGTTGGGGCGCTGGCACGCACTAACGGTATGATGCTGGGCCAATCACTTCATCACTGTGCCTCAACTCCTCACCTGCAAAATGAGAAGGATGAAAAATCCTACCACACTGCACTTGCTCTGAGGGCTCTATGCGCTGATGCATGTGAATTACAAAGTGACACCTAAAACGCAGATGCTGTTTTAATCTGAAAGTTACAGCTTTTGCAAATAAATACAGCCCTCCTCTTGACTTAACTTCAACTTTTCTGGCTCTCCCAAGCCTAGTAACTTGATTTGAGCCATGTTTAAGATATTAAAAAAAGATATGTGACTTTATAGAACAGAGAGTAAAACAATTAGATATCCTTACACCATCCTCTCCAAATATGAAATAAGTTAAAGACAGTTAAAAAAACTATAGTGTTGAATATTTGAGCTTTTATGAAAGAGAAAATCAGCATATCTGATATAAGGGTTTAAAAACATGTCAGTAATACATATTCTCTACCAAACCAGTGTTTACATATTTTTAAAGTATGAGCCTGCAAGCCTGCATTTTAAAAAATTTGCTTTTGTTTTATTCTCACCAGTGGACATGCTTAGAGAGGGGGAGGCAGGAGAAGAGAGAGGGAGGGAAACATCGATCATATGCTTTGTAACCCAACCCGGAATCAAACCCCATGACCTTTCGGTCTATGGGACAACACTCCAGCCAACTCAGCCACACCAGCCAGGACCCAAGGCTGCATCTGAATCTCTAGAAACCACCTCAGACCTAATGATCAGGTTTGGGAGTAAGGCTCAAAAATCTGCATTTCAAACATAAGTCTTGACAGATACTCATGCACAATGAAATCTGGCCTCCTTGCATCTCAGAATTCAGAACTGGGAGAGACTGTCAATAACTTCATCAAGCAGTGATGATTACAGTTTGTAACAAGAACTTAAAGGTGTTCTCACAAAGTCCTGGAATGCCTATTAATCAAGTATGATCACTAAAGTTTCAGAGTTAAAATTCATTTCATTATTTTAAATCTTGGAATTGAAAGTATATTCACATCATATTTTAAGCAGAAGAACTGATCTGCCAGCATAACGTCTCATCCTCAGGCTGTGGCACCTGTCAGCAGGGTCCCAGGGTCTGCCCACACTCACAGCTGTGTCCCCAGGGCCGGGAACAGGGTTTTATACATGCCTGATACACCCCCAAAACTGGCTGAATGACTAAGAATAAATTCTTCAAATATTCTAAATAAAGGAACTTATACTGTTTCAAAAATGGTTTTCATAATATGCTACCTATTACCTATCAACTTAATAGAAATTACAGATGTAAGAGTATTCTCTCTATTATTGCCAAGGAAATTTGATTTACGCGTTTTGTGTTTCTTTTTGTTTTAGTCCAAGTTAAAAATTCTGTAAGATGCTTGCATGGTCCCCCCTCACCTATGACATCGAGCTCAACTCCTTCACATGGTAGAGGGTCAGAGTTAAGGCAGGTAACCCCTGTACTCCCAATAATAAAACAATCAACCACTTTCACTACTTCTCCTACACACCAGATAAACTTCTTTAAAATACAACGAAACATCATTTATGTTCAAAAGTCCCCCATGTATGCGTAGCAGAGATTTCTTAAGATATATTTGTAATCACCTAAGCTTGGGGAGAAGCTATATAAGAGATGAATCCAGGAAGTTTCTAGGCAAAAGGAACAGTATACGTAAAGGTACCTAATACCCTGTTTTGAGAGTTCAATTCAATTCCAACACACAAATATAGCAGAGAGGGCACAGGGGAGTGTGAAGGGCCACGCGGAAGAGCTGGCTCTAAACCTTTTCACTTACAGTGGAAAACCACGGAAGGATGTCACGCAGGAGAGGAACATGATCAGATCTAACTTTCGGGAGGACAGTTAAAAACCACTGCCAGACTCCGTGTGACACCGACACTAAACAGGGCAGAGGAAGAAGACCGTCAGGACGCAGCGATTACAGCTGACCCTGATACAGAGAAGACAGAGTCCTGAGTGTGCACAGGGGGGAGGCGTTATGTGCCTTTCTCTTTTCAGTTCAGTGCATACTCTAATCATAAACCCAGAATCTATGGGGTGAGGGATTCAATGACCTGACATGTAAAGAAGGTTCTCATAGAAATAAGTGAAACCACAAACAGGCTTTTAAAAAACTAAACCTGCTTAAAAGAGTAACCAAAACATTACAGTGAGGATTAAAAACAAAAACTGTCTGGTGTTTAAATAATATAGCTAAAAATTATGATGGAAAGTTATTATAACTGCAACTACATACTATTTCTTAGAAATAAAGAAAAATCAAATATTGATAGTTTAACATGACATTCCTCCCAGCATGCTCAAGTTCACATCCCGAACTTAATGATCATTTTCCAAGAGTACTTAAGGGCAACACCATTTTTCCCAAGTGTCTCTCTCAAACTTTGATGAATATTCAAATTACTTATTTTAATAAAATGTCAAAACACTCTTTTGAAGGAAATATCATGTTTGCCTATTTCCCCTCCTTCCACTATTCACCAGTCTGCCAGAATCTCATTTGACGACAGCTTTGTACAGTATTTCAGCAAATCTCCCACGCTTTCATAGATTTCACGTAACCCTGTATCTTTCATAAGACATGCTACTTTATTTTACAATGCCACCAGTTCTTACCCTGCCCACCAATGAACTCCGAACCCAAGCCTCATCCCCTCTGCTCTGGGTTGCTGCAGTGCTCCCTCCCTCTCCTCTGGCTTCCGACCACAGGTGCAGGAGCTGAAAAGGACACAGCTCTTCTCTATCCTCCACATGGAAACCCCGGCAAGTACTTTAAAATCTAAATTGCATCCTGCTCAAAACTCCCCCATGACTTTCAATCATATTCACACTTCATTCATGTGTCCTCCTAAATGCCAGCTCCCTGGAGAGGCCTGACTAACCAAACTAAAACAGAATCCTCTGCAACACCTAGTATGCCTACAATTACCTCCTAAGGTACCACTTACATGTTATCTACTACTGCATTACAAATTTGCTTACGTAGTATCTTCCCCAACCTCCACACATACAGCACCCCCCCCAAAAGGTAGGAAGCATAAGGATAGGGGTTTTGCCAACTAGATTGAACATCTAGAACAGTGTCAAGCATGTCAGAGACATTGAATAAACAGATCCAGTTACATGAATATAATACTATCATGTCACATGATAATAAAACCATCAGTAAGAGACTGAGTAACAAGGACCTGGACACAACAGATACAAAGACATGCTACTATTAGAGAGGGATATGACAATCGGAACTGTCAGTTTATTAGTGAACTTTTTGTGATATGACAACCTTTGCTTGCCTGCATGCTCTCACATAATAAACATTCCATGGACAAAGATCCCATGTATATTAGAAAGTAAATGCTAATCTTAAAAACAACAACATACCAGAGACTGAGTCAGGCCAAAGTGTTTTACATAAAGTTAAGGTTAGAGAAAAACAAGCTGAATTACACAGCTGAAGTGACTGCAGAATCAACTAGGATTCACAAGGATCTCCACACATGGGCAAATGGGGAAAACAGCAAACAGCCCAGGAGTGCTCTTTACCCAGCGCATCCCCTGGGCGCCTTTCCCCACTCATGGGCCCAAACCAGACTCGCAGGAGCTCCCCGAACTGACAGGTTCTGACAGCTGGCATAAGTTCTTACACTGGCATTAGACTGCCTGAACTATTTGTCTAAAAAGCCTCCATTGGACCATTAGCATAAACGGACTAGCAAGTTAAAAACATGTAAAATTATTATACTTTGAACATTTCAAGCAAAAACATTCGAAATTTAGGTAGCGCTTATTTCATCAAATGAGTTGAGAAGAAACCACAGACACTCACTGTATCTCACAAATACTGAATGAGGTTTTAATTCTCTGAAACCTAGGGAAACAGTCATGAGCTAGACAAACTCAATCCCTGCTCTAACAGAGGCTGCAGAAAAGAAGGTGTAATTAACGTGATAAAAGGGAGTGATGAGCAGATGCCAGGGAGATCTAAACTGACCCAACGCCCTCCTTTTAAATCTGAGGAAATCTGCCCCCTAAAATTCAATAAATTATGGGAAAAGCTCAAGGTTTTACTTTATTTAAATTTCTCCTAATTATCATTTCATGGTCTCAAACTATGGATTTTAATGTCATTGAATTATTAATTCACAAGATACTAAAAGCTACCATTAGTTCAAGAAATCCACAAAACCTTTAACCCAACAGTGAGTTCATAACATTCCATTATACTACTCAGTGACTGTCTCTGGCATGGAAATTCAAAGCATTAAAAAACACAGACGGGTAATCTGAATCTCATTTCTAGATCATGACCAGAAGTAATTTCTCAGGGGTTTTGAATACCACATGGAAGAGGTCCCAAGGACTAGCAGCACAGGTGCACCTTGTAACACAAACCCTATACAACTGCGAGTCTGAAGTTCTGTACCTGTGTGATGGAGAAGGAGCTTCAAACTGAGGCACTGTGCTGTCCTCACTGACGGGGGAGTACACGCCACTCATTTCCTGAAAGCATAATTATTAGAGTTATAATTATTTGAGTTATACAGAAGATGCATCAATCAAAACCAGATATGACAGTATATTCCTTTCCAACCCCAGGTTTTTATCTGTCCCTTTTTGCCTCAACAAGCCTTCCTCTCCAGAATGGAGAAGCAAGAATATCCAAAAAAGTTAAGAGATAAGCCTTTTGTATGGTACACATTGTTAAAAAATTAGAAACTCTTTAATAAACACTGTTAATCACTAATAAAGCCACCAATGCCAAAAAAGAGACAAATATAAGTACAGTTGGCCCTTAAACAACATGGGGGGTTAGGAGCACCGACTCCCAACCTTCCTGTCTATTTGTTATAACTTTTGACTCCCCCAAAATTTCACCACTAACAGCCTACTATTGACCAGAAGCCTTATTATTTATAACATAGTCAATTAATTAAAATACATTATGTATGCTACATGGGTTATACACTGTATTCTTACAATAAAGTAAGCTAGAGGAAAGCAAATGTTATTAAGAAAATCATAGGAAGAGAAAATACATTTAAAGTATTTATTGAAAAGAAACCCCTGCATATAAGCAGATCTGCAGAGTTCAAAGCTGTGCTGTTCAAGGGCCAACAGCACTTCAATGCAGAGTGCAGCGCGCTCTGTATACAGTGACCTAGCTCACTGCTCGCCTGGGTGGGCACCTACTGATAAAAATTGGAGTAAAAACGACAGCATGGTAACTGGGTCACTGGGTGCAGTTCTCTGAGGTAAAGGAGGACAGACTGCATCAGTCTCTACTTTAAAATACCTCTGCAAACGTTTTAAAAAGCAACACTTCTCTTGATTCAAATATTAGCTTTTCAAATAAATACAAACGCTAAGTTTGGATCATTAACGCAGAGGAAAAGGCCTGTTAATCAAGTATTACTGCATAAACTATGCCTCTGACTCACACCAACCATGTGGCTTCCTTTCTTATGCTCGACATTTCGATTCATGGAAAAACAGCAAATTTTAAAATGCCAGAACAGAGCCATAATCAAGCAGAATCACTTCTGACTAATCCAAACTCCCAGTGCAATCAAATATAGGTTAGGAATGCCACACGGAACACTGAACTTCCACTTACAGTAAACTCAACATCAATCAAGATGTACCAGAAAAAGAAACAGGTGACACATGTGAATAATTAAAAATATACGGTAAATTTAAATACAGCTGAAGACAGTAACAGTAAGCTCACATCATAATAATAGCCTATGAGCCTCTCAAAGATCCTCCCATGGATTTCTAAAGTAAATTATTTCACACTACAAATTCTTAGATTTTTGATAATATACTCTCATGTCTCTTTTTGGAATTGATGTTAGCACCTAGTAATGCACAGTAAGCAACTAAAAAATGGTTTACCTAAAAGAATGAAATTGTGACATATTTTAATATTAATAATGGAGGGTTTTATGGGAGCTGATTTATGTTAACATGATGGCGTACAAAAAAACTGAGTGATTTCTTCAACCTGCCCCAAAATTATGACAATAAAACACAGTAAAAGCAAATTTAGAATACACTTTATCATCAAGAAAGTGATGCTTTTTCTATAATATGCACTCTCAAAATTAAAGTAACATCTGCTACTTTCTACATAATGTTGTTAAGTCCAATCCCATAAATTTAATGCAGCAATTTAAAGGAATTTCAATTTCATGAAATTGAAAAACAGTTACAGAGGTGAGAAATTCTTGATATCTTACTTCCACTCTTTTAATATCCTCTTCCAAAACACTTAGCTCCTTCTGGATCTGTTCCAGTTGCTGGAGATAAAAGAGGAAAAGAAAAAGCATAAACCAAACCATACTGACATCACCAAGATTATAAAATAATTTTACATTTGAAAAATGATTTCTAGAAAACTGGGTACAAACGGTAAATTACAGGGATGAAAACCACTCACAAAAAGAGCTGGAAGTCCCCATGTTAAAATGTAAATGAAGAGACTTAATATTTAAGAAAGTAAAGTGAACTTCTTTAATGGAAAAAGAATGGATTTTATAATAAAAAGACAAACAACAATAACAATGTGACTTATTAAAAATACACAATATCCAAAGAACCTCATTTAATTGTCGGCAATTAATGTCAACAGGTCAGTTGTTAAACCCATTTTAAAAATAAAAATTAGCCTCGCAGAGGTTAAATTCTACCATCCAACAGCAAAAACAAGTTGACATCTCAACATCTGCTTTTTAAGCATTTTTTAAAACATATTTAAGATAATGTTTTATCTTTGATTACCTTACCTATTGAATTATAACCTTCTGTGCCGTTTACATGCAAACACTTTAACTATTGAATCACATTCAATACATTTATTTAACCATTCCCCCCACCAGATTTTTGTTTGCAAATTATTGTAAGTACTTCTGAAACATGAGTCTGAATTTCAAATTTTATTAAGAAATTGTTAAAAATGAAATTATTAGAAATGAAGAGTTGGCAAATCTTCACTATATAAAATAAAACAGCTTGCTAGAAACACTGTACCAATTTAAAATTCTATCACCAGTATATGTAAGTGGCTGTCTTACTCTTGACTCAGCCAGTGGCAGAACTGGAGTTCAAATCAAGACAGGCTTCTTGCTCCAGAACACACACTGTTAACCACTACACTATACTACTTCTTGAAAGCAGTACCTTACTATTTAACCTTCACTTCTTTAATGTCTGGTAAGGTTAAACAGAGTTTTAAGGTTTATTAACATTAGAACCTTCTCTTCTGTGGCAATATATACATAGTTGATCATATAATTGATAACTCATTAATTCAATTATTAACCAGTCCTAAGCATTTTGCTAAGCCCTGGGAAAAACACGATTTAGAAAGCCATAGAGCTTGCCCTCATGGAACTCAGTCCAGGGATGAGCACGAACAAGGAAGACAACAGCCCTACCCCAGTAAGCATGAGGTGACGGGAGGATGCTGGTGTGTGCGCAGAATTAGGGAAACACGGACTGCTACCAACCTAGATGGAAAGCTCAGAGGCAGGGGAGCGTTAACTGGCTCACTAAAACTACATCTGAAATTAAACAAAGGTCTGTGCCTTGAAGGATTAATAGAATTTTCCCAGGTGGAAAACAGTGAGGAAATACAGAATAAACAGGGTAAATAATAACACATACATACAAAAGCACAAAAGATGTGGAAAAGAGAAACAATAAATCTGAAGCTATGACAATGAACGAAATCCCCGACGCCAACCAGCACAGTCTGAGGAGAACAAGAACTGGATGGTAAGGAACACCAAGGTTTAAGTGATGGGCTGAGGAAGCAGAGGCCCTGCGTTAACTATCGAGGGCAAAACGGCAGCTGCAAAACTGAGAGACGGCTGCACAGTAGGAAACCTGGGTCGGGAGTACAAAGAGAGACTAGTTCTGTCAAATGCTTTCACCTCTTCCATCTAACAAACCTTCCTCCTCCACCCCAAGCTGTTTGAACAATATTCCAAGACTCCTTCAATCAGATGACTTCAAAACTGAACGAAAGGACACTAGTATAGTTTCAGAAAAAAGCTTGTTTAAAAAAAAGAGTAGCAAAACTTAATATATAAAAACAACAAGATACCACTGTATACCCATTAGAGCATTCACACTCCAGAACACAGACAACACCGAATGCTGATGAAGGTGTGGAGTGACAGAAACTCTCATTTGTCACTGGTGGGAACGGGAAATGGTACAGCTACTTTGAAAAACAGGGTAGCAGTTTCTTTTAAAAAACCTTAAACATACTCTTATCATATGATCTAGTAATCACGCTCCTTGGTATTCACCTGAAGGAAATGAAAACGTACGACCACGCAAAACCACATTCATAGCAGCTTTCCTCACGACTGCTTAACAAGACACCCTCAGCAGGTGACCGGACAATGGTGGCCCATCCAGACAATGGAGTGTTACTCGGTGCTGAGCAGAAATGAGCTTTCCAGCCTGAGAAGACTCGGAGGGAACTCAAATGTATACTGCTATGTGAGAAAAGCCCATCTGAAGGGCTATACACTGGTATGATTCCAACTCCATAGTATTTTGGAAGAGGCAAAACTACGGAGACAGTGAAAAATCAGTGGCTGCCAGGGTCTGGGGATGTGGGGAGGGATCAACAGAGAAATATTAGGGCAGTGAAGTTATTCTGTATGATATTATAATGATAGATACCTTTAATTATACATTTCTCCCAACCCACGTAACGTATAAAACCAAAAATAAACACTAAAGTCATCTACGGACTTCAGCTGATTACGAAGAGGGCGTGTAGGTTCGTGAACGACAGCAAATGCACGCTCTGACAAGGGACGCTGATGATGGAGGGGGCTGTGCACGTGTGAGGGCAGGGGGTGTGTGGGAAACCTCTGTACCTTCCTCTCAACTTGCTGTAAACCTAAAAAGAAACAAGGTTTTTAAACAGATGCACACACACACAAATTCTGAGTTACCACCAAAAGCAAAGCAAATTTAGCCACATAAAGTGCAAAACTAGACTCTTCACATCCACATCACCATCCGCAAACACACACATCCTCAGTATCTATGTCCTGTGATGGCAGACTGGGCCCAGCCCTGCCACAGCAACAGCTGCTAGGGTTGAGAAGAAAACACAGAACAAGCAATCCCTCGCAAATGACAAAAATAATCGGACTACAAGGGGCACGTTAAGATGGTGTATTTAAAAGCAAATGAGTAACATGTCAATACCAGTAGTCTGTGGTAAGTGAGAATGTATAATGTAACTCCTAAAAAACTATACAAAGAGATGTATTAAAACACATTACAAATCAATATGGGAATTCTAAAAACATCCAAGTAATCCATATGGAGAAAAACATACAAACAAACGAAACAGGAAAAAGAAGTAAGTCTGGCAGAGCAGACAAAAATTTCTTCTGCATAAGATAAGAAACTCACTTTGAATATGATTCAGAAATTGATGTAACAAGGAAACAATCAGTAAGAATGCAGAAGATCATCATGATACATTTAACAAACTTTACACTGCACTATGCAACTGAAAAAACATTCTTTCAAATGCAACCACATTCTTTCCAAGCACAAATATTCCTAAATGTAACCAACTACCAGGTGATAGTGCAAATATCATATTCAAACAAATAAAACATAAGGCATTTTCTGACAATCCAATTATAACAGAAACCCATAACAAAAAGACAAGAAAATCCCCATGTCCAAGTGATAATTTCTAAGTAATTAATTCACTGGCTTAAGAGAACCTATTGTATAATGAAAATTTGAAACTATTTTAAACTAAGAAATAGCAAACCAAATGGAATATCATTAGGTGCATCTAAAAGAGAATTTTTTGGCCTTAAATGCTATTTTAGAAACAAGCTTGCACATGTACAACCAAGTTAACAAACGAGAAAAGAAACAACAACAAAAGAAAGTAGAGGAGTGGAGATTATAAAGAGCATAGTAACATGGAAAACAAAGCTAAAGTCAAAAATTGGTTCTTAGATAAGACTCAAAACTTATACATCCCTGGCAAGAACTGATCACGGAAAAAAGAGGAAAAGACACAGCACTGATCAGCAGTCAGGACTAAAAACTCTGGGGCCATTAAAAGTTTAATGACTTAGAAAATTTAACTGAAGTTGACATCTCCTAGGAGGAGTCCAACATATCCAAAGTGCTATGTAAAACAAAAACCTGAATGGGCATGTAACTGTTGAAGCAACTGAATCCACAGTTTAAAACTCTGCAAGCACACAACAGGTCCAGATGGCTTCTCCAGCAAGACACTTACACTTCCTAGACTACACAAATTCTTCCAGGAAATAGTGCAGAGGGTACATTCCCCAAGTCATCTGATAAAACAAACAATCTTCATAGCGAAACTGGACAAGGCCAGCATAAAACAAATTATAGGACAATCTCACTCATGAACACAGGAAGCAAAAATCCTAAACAGACTATTGGCAAACCAAACAACATGGAAGAGATGCACATCGTGACCACGTCTGATTTATGTAAGGGATGCAGGAAAGGTAAGGAGCCACCCTGGCGGGGGTTCCTGGAATGCAGAACACTGTGATAAAACTAGGATACTTCTGGGGAAATTAGGATGGCTGGTCACCCAGGTGCAAAGTTGATTTACTTTTTAATGTTAAACCAATGTAATTATTGACATTAACAGAATGCAAAAAATTTCACATCATCACAGATGCACAAACATTTTGGAGAATACTCAAACCCCCACTAATGATTAAAGAAAAAACAAGATCCTCTTAGAAAGCTGGGAATAGAAATTTACTTCCTTGAACAATAAAAAGTGCCTAGGAAGAACCTACAGAAAACATCATACCTAATGGTGAGACGCCGAAAGCTTTCACTTTGAGATCAGCACCAACACTAGGATGCCCGCTATCACTTCTATTCATCACTGTACCGGATGTCCTAGCCAGCAGAGTAAGACAAGAAAAATAATAAAAGATATAAGAATCATAAAGAAAGAAACTAAACTGTTATTTGCAGATGACGTGTACACAGAAAACATAAAAGAATCTACAAACAAATTCTCAGAATCAATGAGAGTTTAACGAGGTTGCTGGATGCAAAATCTTGTATGTGTAAAAATCAACTATTTCTATGTAGCAGCCACAAACAGTAAAGAACTGAATAATTAAAGACATGGACATCATTTACAATAGCATTAACAAAATGACTGAAGACCTAAGAATAATTCTAAAATAAAGATGTATAAGAGTAATACTCTGAAACATATCAGAATTTTGTAGGACATTCTTATGGGCCAAAGTAGAGAGAAATACCATGTTTATGGGCTAGAAGACTCACTATTGTAAAGATAGAGTCTCCCAAACTGACTTACAGAGTATTCCCAATAAAAATCACAGCACCACAGAAATATACCAGCTGGTTCCAAAACTTGTATAGAAATACAGAGAGCCATGAATAGCTCAGCCATGAATTCCTAAGAAACAATAGCTCACTGTAAAGTTCCTGTATTTAGTACAATGTGGCATTGCCAAAAAAAAAAAAAAAAAAAAAAAAAAAAAAAAAAAAAAAAAAAAAAAAAAAAAAAAAAAAAAAAAAAAAAAAAAAAAAAAAAAAAAAAAAAAAAAAAAAAAAAAAAAAAAAAAAAAAAAAAAAAAAAAAAAGACAAACCAGTGGAGCACAGGAGAAAGCTTAGAAACAGACCCACGCATATAGGACACATGATGTATGACAAAGGTGGTACTTCAGAGCAATGGAGAAAGGATGAAATCTTAATTAAGGGTGCTCAGACAACTCGTCATCCATGTGAAAAGTTCCCTACCCCTCACATGTAAATATTTATTTACACAATAAATCCCTACCCTTCACATGTAAATATTTATTTACACAATAAATCCCTAAGTAGATGACAGATCTGAATGTGAAAAATAAAGAATTAAAACCTCAAATAGATAACATAGCAAAAATGTCTTCATGACCTACAGTGGAGAAGAATTCTTTACCTGACACAAAAGGCATTAATTATAATAGGAAAGATGAACAAATTTGACTCCATTAAAGACAGAAACTTCTGCTCATTAAATGATATCAATTAAGACCATGAAAAAAGCAGTCCAATTAGAGGGGGGAATACGTGCTATAGATAGATAGATAAAAAGAATTGTTTATCTAGAATATATATATAAACTCCAAACTGTTAAGAAAATCAACTAAACAGAAAAGATGCAAAAAACCTTGACCAAGTATTTCGCATATACACAAAAAGTTTAAATGGCTATTAAACATAGTACTACATACTCAACTTAATTAATCATCAGGAAAATGCCAATTAAAACCATTAAGAGATAGGGGCAATATATACCACCCAAATTAGCTAAATTGGAAAGTCTATTGATACTAAGTATTGGCACAAATACAGTGCAATAACAGGAACACTCATATGATGTCCACAGGAAGTGTAACTAAGTAACACAAGTGGTTAGAAAAACAGTTTGTACATACCCTATGACTCATCAATTCCACTTCTACATATGGCCCATCAAATACATACGTTAATGTATACCAGGATATGCATGTAAGATAGTAGCAGCATTGTGTGAACAGCTCCAAACTGAAAACAACTTAACAGTCCATCAGCAACAAAGATGGGGTGTAATCATTTATTACAACAACAAAAATAAATCAACTACAGCCATATACAATAATACGGATGCATCTTAACACTGAGCCAGAGAAGACAAACACCAAATTACTATAGAATTGCATTTATGTAAGTTCAAAAGAGGGGGGGGGGGAAGGGGAGAGAGAGACATAAATATTTAGGAATCAAAACAATAAAGAAAAACAGGAGGTGACTACTACCTACCTAACAGGCAAAAAGGAAAGATATCATCTGGAAAGGGGAGGAAGCTTTGGGGTTCCTAGCAATAACCAGCCACTTAATCAGGATGGTGGCACATGGACGGTCACTCCACGATGATTCTTTAAATTGTGTATTTGCTGAATAAACTTGTCTTTGCTTTATTCCATATAAAAACATTAAAAAATTGAGTTCATTAAAATTCCAAACAAAATCAAAAGGAAACCACAACTCATCAAAACAGTCCTATTACAGTAAATTAAACAAGTACTACAAATGTCCAGAAGTACATTTTAAAATGAAATCAAATTAAATACATAAGGCAATTGTTCAAATGCTAAAGCACTAATTTGCACAGATGAAACTGGCTTTTATATACAACCCAAAGCCCATCTGTTCAGTCTGAACATGAGGAGGAACGACATGCTCAGCTATACACAGGCACTGATTACACGCTGGGGTAGGCAGGCCCCTACCTCTCGGTGTTCACGTCCTTATGTGGGCCGAGTCTCAGGGTCTGCTTCTAATGAACAACAGCACACGTGTTGGGATGTCACTTCTCAGATTCAGTCACAAACAGTATGTGACTGCTGTTTTCAAAGCCTCTCTTGCTTTCTCACGTGCTTATTAGCAGAAGCCAGCTGCATGCAATGCAGTAAGCTATCCTATGGAGAAGACCATGTGGCAGGAAGCTGGCATTTCTTTCCAAGAGCCAGTGAGTGAGTGAGCTTAGACTGGTTCCTATTCCAGAAAGACCTTGAAATTGCTGCCCTAGCCAACACCTTGACTGCGGCTTAGCAAGAAGCCCTGAGCCATGGCACCCAGTTACACGGCCCCAGTGTGCCTGACCCAAGACAGTAAATGTTTGATGGTTTCAGTCATTAAATTTGAGGTCTACTGTGTGCCGATTCTTGTCTCTTAATATTCAAAAGATTCAGTAGGGTAAAATAAATAAAAAATAAAAATTAAACACAGGATTCTAACAGCCCTAAAATACTAGTGAAATGTAACATTGGAGTAAATAAGTATGTTAAATCTGACAAGTGAAGGAACCCAAAGCACTAATCCAAAAGAACAGAAGCACCCCTGTGTTCACTGCTGTGTTGTTTACAGCAGCCAAGATACAGAAGCAGCCCAAGTGCCCTTCAGTAGATGAATGGATACAACAACTATGGGACATTTACACAATGGAATACTACTCAGTCTTAAAAAAAAAAAAAAGAAAAAGAAAGAAGAAAATTTTACCCTTTGTGACAGCATAGATGGATCTGGAGAACATTATGCTCAGTGAAATAAGCCAGTCAGAGTAAAGACAAACACCATATGATCTCACATGTGGAATCTAGTGAACAAACTGAACTAACAAGGAAAATGGAGAGACATAGACGGAGAGTAGATGACAGCTAGTGGGGGGCAGGGGTGGAAGGTAGGGGGTGGAGGGATTGAGCAAAAAGGAAAAAGGGCTCATGGACATGTACAACAGTGTGGTGACTGCAGGGGGTTTGTCTAAGGGGACTAAATGGTAATGGAAAAAAAATACAATAGATTAAATATAAAAATTTTTGAAAAAAGTTGAAAAGCAGATTTAACTTCTTTTTGCTATACATTGATGTCTAAACCAAGACCCATCATAATCCCAATTAAAAGTTAAGTATGAAATCACAAAGTTAATTTTCAAAGTCTGAATGCTAATCTTAGGCATACAAATTCAAAAACAGTAGTTTGCCTCCTGGTCATAATGCATTTTGCTTAACTAAGTTCAGGTATGAATTATATATACTACAGGAGATAAGACCTTTAACAATTATATTCATTTTGAGGATTAAACATACAAATATACTTTTAACATATGCAAAAAACATAACCACTCACTTCATTCTATCTTCACTAAATCTCAAGATATTAACTATTTTCTAGACTAAAATTTACTATGATTACAAATTACTACTATACCTGACTCCAATCATGAAGAAATGTATGAAATGTAAACAAAGTAACAGGTAAAATTCTTAAAGTCTGTTAACCTAGTTCCAAATTTTCAAGTGTGTAAAACTTTGTTAACCTAGTTCCTCCAAGTCCCTTGTGTGATTAAACCTGAAATACTGGAAATCACTGAACGGCGGATACACTGAACACAAGAAAACCAGCATGCACGGTGCAATCAGGCACAGAAGGGCATCCGCACTCAGGGTGCCCGCAGCTACGGCAGCACAAGGTTCTTGACTGGGCCGCTTACCATGATAAAACACAGACCACGGGCAAAAAAAATGGATCCTTCACAAGATCACATTACTTCCAACTTTCAGTAAGCTGAAAAATACTACAGCACAATTAACCCAGACATTTAATAACAAATATATAGAAACACTGATACTAAGAGGTATGTGATAAAAAGAGTATCACAGAAGGCATTACTGGAGGTGGCCACCAGCCACCAAATCAGAGAGAGGACAAATTAGGATCACAAGGAAGAGTTATTGTTAAGAAACAATTCTCCATCGAGTTCCCCCATTTCTGCTTATCTTGTGATAGCTTTTGTTCCAAGTTATCTTTTCAAGAATGTATAGAGAACGCCCTGGAAAGAGAGAAACAGTGCCTTCTTCCAGGAAAGAGGACAGACCTGTTTTCGGATCAATTTAGTAAGAAGAGCGTGTCCTTGCAGGGCAAAGACTGGACAGGTTTGTGAGGAGACCCCTTTAAAAGACTGGGGTCTCCTAAGCTCAGGGTGCCTTCGTTGTAATATAAATCCACTGCACATGCGGCGACAACCTGGGTCCATCCCTATGCTGCCCCCTTAGCACATGGGGGTCACAGGGAACTGATGCAATCATGAGGCGGATGCTGCCAGAAGTGATGTAGTAAGTCCTTGACCTCCAACCCAGGAGTCACACGTCTCCTGCCAGCATCTATACACTGAGGCAGGGTAACCTGTCAGCCTGCTAGTAGGATAAAAATCTCTCGTATGCTATATCCTTATTACCTGAAACAATTTCAAATCTAACAAATTATTGCAAGCATTAATTGATCCCCTGGAGAAGCACTAAAAAACCTCAGGGGCTAACAAAAACTTTACATAATTCAGGACACAGACAATGGCAAGCCATTTCATTCAACCCCCACATACCCTCTTATTTGTAGTGCTGACTTAACAGATTCATTTACCATTCATTACCAGCCATTTCCTAAGTACAAAATCTCACTCTCAGTGAGATTAACGTCTAAGGCAGGAAGAAACACAACCACTGCAAAAAGAGCCTCACATTCTGTTTTAAAAGAGGGGCTGCAGGTAGTGTATGAAATATGAAGAATTATCACTCTTCCAAAGAATTTCCTATAGCAAAATGTGTTGCATGTGTATACTCAATTAATAATTTTATTTTCATACATTATAAAATTTTCAACTTTGCTACTCAAAGTATGGTCTGAGGACCCAGAGCAGCATCATGGGGAGCTGGCTAAGAATGCAGACCATCGGACACACAGCCCTTAATCAGAACCTGGACTCTAACGGGATCCTCAGGCAATTCCCATGCATTTAAAGTTTAAGAAGGACCCACCAAAATAAATAAATAAATAAATAAATAAATAAAAATTAAAAAATTAAAAAAATAAAAATTAAAAATAAATAAATCTTACATTTACAATAAACAAATAGTTTTTTTGTTAATAGAAATGTTAAAATCAAAATTGTTAACAAAAATTAAGAACAATAAACCATGTGAAAAATAATTAGCAATAAACACTTGTATAATACAGAAAAGTTACCTGAACTAAGAAAAAATTAAAAATATACTTAAGTAATCAAAAAAGGGGGACACATAAAACTAAGATAAATATAAGGTTCTGGCAATGTACATTTCAAGTACTTCATCAAAATGGACATTTCTCATCTTTTTATTTTCAAAAATAATAAAGACAGCCTATGACCTAGCACATAATAGATGATCATATTTTTTAATGAGTAAAAAGTATCCTAATTAGATAAGTCAAACTAAAAACATATGAGATTTGAGATAGTCAGGAACTTAAGTAGAAAATAACTTTCAGAGTTATTTCAGTGTGCTAACCGAGTGCACAGGATTTTGCCCTTGACTTTTCTACATTCAGTACCAGTGTGAAATTACTGAGGAATTTTTTAAATGTTATATTAGAACATGCTAGTTATAAAATTGTTAATCAAAATTATCTTCTAACTATTCTGCATGACTTACATTTTCCAAGTTCTAAATAGGTACCTATATTTTTACGTTTCTATCCCATCATACATTTTACCATTAGAAAAATTGTAACCCTTTCCACTCAAGGATCTAGTATCTAAATTTTCTTAAATTTTCTTTGAGGGAGAAGGGTAGGCTGTCATCTGATAGTCCTGCTTTATAATGCACATAATTTGAGGTCAGTCATTGCGGCATTTAACCCTACAGAAGAGTTGTCAGCACATCTACAAAAAGGGACTTTTAAATAATCAAGTTGTAAAGGTAAATAAAAGAAGTCAAAACAACAAAACTTAAGAAAAATTCATGAAAACTCAAATGTTTTTTAAATGTTTAAAAAAATTTTTTAGCCTGAAATGCCTTGACAAAAATGGGGGAAAATGGGAATAGTCAACAACAGTAAATAAAACATTATGTAAAATACACAAAATAATATACCTCTCTCTTATTTCTTCTTGCAACCTTGAGGAATTCCATAAGGATCTGTAGTTGGGCTGCATGTGATTCCTATAATAGAAAATTATAATTGTTCTTTTAAAATATAACTATGAGTTCAAAGTTTTCTTTAACACCACAATATAATCAGAATGAAGCAACTTAGTGCATCCATTTAAGTCAGTAGATTACTTCCATTTACCCAGTTGTCCCATTTGCTAATGGCACTTTAAGAAGCAAGCCATTTTCTCTAAAACTAATTTTAAGAAACAGGTGTATTAAATTACATTCCTCATTTACCTGCTGAAAAAGTACTCATGAGACCCAGCGATCTGCTGTCTGTCCTCCCTTCCTGTCCCCGATCACACTGATGCTGATACTGATACATCATCCAGACCAAAATCACGGTGGAACCAACACCGTCTCTGGACCCTAACACCACTTTCCCCCTTAAAATTTCAATTGCAGAGGTGTAAGAAGCATGATAAATGAAAAGAAATCCAAAACATTCAGAAGTCAAATTTACTATTTCTGATTACAATCTACTCACAGATATGCAAATTAATATAGTTCTACAGAACATTTCAGTCATAGACACTTAAAAACAAAAATTTTAATATACTCAAGTGAAGGGAGGGGTAAATAAGCCAAATTGGTATCAAACAAAAATGTAACAGAAAAATGACAATTATAAGCTTGACAATTTCTGGGTATCAAAAATACAATTACAAAAAATATATCTTTAAATGAATTAGCTCACTTATTTCCCATAATGCTTCAAGAGGTCCAAAGCAGCCCCGCCTAGTCTCTCTCCTGCTGCTTCTTCTCTCCTAAGAACTTCCTTGTTTCACTGTTCCGAGCTTTAATAAACGCACTCCAAATGAATGAATAAATGAATGAATGAATGAATGAATGAGTTTGTGAGAATGTGGTGTCACGAGTGATTCACAAGTGAAATTTTTTTCTTGCATAACAAAGCGGCATTTACTGAACCTGAGACAAATTCCTGAGAAGTTAAACTATCACAAAAAACAAACTCACAGGGGCTGTTTCCCAACAATGATGACAAAGTATCCCAGGATTCTTTGCATGTTTCTTGGGACACCTCACACTGATTATCTATAACTGTCTATAAATTATTAATGGCTAGAGAGCAAAGATCACATCTTTATATAAAAAGGAGCATGCCCAGCCAAGACTACTAATAAACAGCACAGTTCATTTTCAAAGGAAGTGTATAAACTATCTTCAAAATAGTAACTCTGAATACTTTATTTCTGTCAAGGAGAATATGCAAATAGGTTAAGAATACTATTGATTTGTAGAAAGGGGAAGAGTCCAATAAAGCTTCACGGTGGAAGAAAAACCAGTTTTCCTTCAGTTTTGTAATATTATTTGGCTTTGTAAATTAGGAGTACTATTTATTACTTGGATTTTAAGGGAAGGAAAAAGGAAAGAAAGGCAGGAGAAGAAAGAGGTTCGAAGAGAAGACTTGACTTTCCAGGTATAACAGATCATGGAATTTTAGGACTCTAACCTACAAACCTTGTAAATCTTTCAGTGCTTCCCCTACCTGACTTCAGAGTCCTTACCTATAAAATAAGCAGGTAACATTTCACAAATGAGGTCATTTTGCCATATCTTATGTAACTGTTACTATGACTTAGGTGGTAAATTTTCTCTGTATCAATACTTTTTTTTCCTTAAATCTACTGTCAAAAAAATCTAAAGGATATGTACTTCTACTAGTATGATGACTACAACACAAAACAAAACAAAAAGCCTCCAGAATAAAAAGCATTTCAGGTGATAACCACATACAATTCACAATGACGAAAGGGACAATTCATAAGAAGACCTAACAGTCCTAGACAAGGATGCGCCTAATAAGAAGTTTCAAAACACATGAAGCAAATATCACAAAAAACAATGAAAGATGGACAATCAAAATTGTATTCTTAACATACGCCTGTCAGTAACTGAAAGAGCTAGGAGGAAAAGATTTGAATGACAACAAACTACATAGTCAATGTTTATAAAAGCATTACAACAAAAAACATACTGTTTTCAAATGCAAGTGATCATTCAACAAAATAGACCAGGTACCATATAATAAAAACCATAATAAATTTCAAAAGACCAAAAGCATACAAACTGAACTTCTACATCATGCAGAACACTCAAAAGGGCTGCCTCAAACAGTGCAGCAAACTAGTTGAGAAATCCACTCTGGTCCCACCTAACAAAGCTTAAAAACAAAATTCAAGAGAATCAAACTTTTTCCAAGTAACTTAATACATGCCAGAACAAACTCCAGGAATGTATAAAGGAAAACAAAACTATCCAGCATTAAACAAGGTAAAATTTATAATTTCTGGCATGCAATGAAAACATTAATAAGCATGCAAAATAAGGAGGAAATATATCCATCATAAGGGGGAAAGTCAGCAATAAAAAAATACAGAAATAACACAAATAATAGAATCATTAAACAAAAACATTAAAAGAATTATTAGAACTACATACATGTTCTGGAAGTTACAGGAAAGCATAAGCAGGTAAGGAAACACAGAGTGGATTTGACAATAGAAACAGATAAACTATCCAAAATGAACTAGATAAAAGAAAAAGATAAAGCATAAATGAGTAGAGCTGTTTGTCAATGAGCTGTGGGATAACTTCAACCAGCCTAACAGTCATGTAATTGGAGATCCCAAAGTGGAAGAGGAGACAGAAAAATATTTGAAAAATTAAGGAATGAAAATTTTCCGAATCTGACAGAAACTATAAACCCACACAGATCCAAGATCCCCCAAAAAGCCTCATGAACAGGAAACATGGTAGGGGGACGACTCTACCAAAGCATACCAAAATCAAAATGCTTAAAACCATAAAAAGGACATTTAAAACTCAGAGAAATATACTCCATTCTGAGTACTAGAAATAAGAATGGCAGCAGACTTCTCATCTGAAACAATGCAAGACAGGAGAAAATGGAGAAACATCTCAAAAATATTGAAATACCTAGCCCGGTAGCTGAGTTGGTTAGAGGATCTTTCTGATACACCAAGGTTGTAGGTTCGATCCCCAATCAGGACCCACACAAGAATCAACCAATGACCCTGGATGGGGGCCTCCGTTGGGTGAAGTGTCATCTCATATACCAAAAGGGTACCAATTCGATTACCAGACAGTGCATACACCTAGGTTACAGGTTCAATACCTAATCGGGGAGAGTATGGGAAACAACCCATCAATAATTCTCTCTCACATTGATGTTTCTCTCTCTCTCTTCCTCTCCCTTTCTCTCTCTCTAAAAACCAATAAACATATCCCTGGGCAAGGATAAAAAAGAGAATCAACCAATGAATGCATACATAAGTGGAAGAATAAATCATTGTCTCTCTCTCTCTCTCTCTCTCTTCCCCCCCATCAGCCAATAAATAATAATTTTTAAAAAGATACAGTTAAAAAAATAAAAATTAAATACTGAACTAAAGTAAATCTAGAATTCTATACTTATTTAGAAGTACCTTTCAAACAAAGGCAAAATAAAGGCTTCCCCAGACACGAAAGCTGGAATAACTCATCACCAATGGATCTGCATTAAAGAAATGACAGCAGCTGTCCTTCAAGCAGAAAGAAAGTTACAGGTGGAATTCAAGAGAATGAATGAAGTGCACCAGAAGTGGAAAATACCTGGGTAAATGTAGGACTTCTAAAGTCATGTTGCCTAACCACAATGCAATTCAACTAGAATTCAATTACCTGAATATATTTTTAGAAAAGTAGCAATTTCCGAAACACACACACACACACAAACACATCTGACAACTATCAGGCAGAAATTTAAAAAGAGATAACACCAAGTGTTCATATGGTACAAACCCAAAGAAGAACAATTTGGCAATATTTAATAATATTAATAAGTTAAAGTGTGCATGCAAACCCTATGAACATCAATTCCACTCTTTAAATCACTAAGTATGTATATAATGGGTGGAGAAAAAGTAGGTTTATAGTTCTGAGTAAGCAAAACACAGAGTTTATTCTGTATTATTATTTAATTATTACTTTATTTTCTATACAAACAACTGTAAGCCTACTTTTGCCCTATCCTGTATATGAACACAAGGAGACATGTATAACAATATTAAATGCAGCATTGTCACCCATAGTTAAGAACTGGGAAGCACCTACACATCCATCAGCAGGGGAAGAGATATGTTCTTGGAGTGGGATACTATAGAGAAGTTAAAATAAATAAACCAGATCTATGTTTATCAACCTAAACCTCAAAAAATAAACAAAGAGGCATATGTCAAGGATCACTACAGTATTTATCTCTTTACATAAACTTCTAAATCATACAAATAATACTTTCTATAGCTGTAGATACAAATATATGTGAGAGAAGCATGTACATGCTTGAGACAGACACTTGCCAGCTTCATAAGGTGGTTATTCTTGGGGAATGAAATAAGATGAGAGATGAGACGGCCTAAGTATAAAAAAGTATTTAATTCTCAAAAGGCAGACCCAAGACATATAGGGCAAAGTGTTAATAAGAAAAACTGAGATAAGGCATGACAAATCTCATTATTTTCTGTACTTTTCTGTATGTTCAAAATATTCATCCAGTTAAATAATAATGCCAAGTAAGATAGGAAGACAATGAGGTAAAAAAGCTGTAACACTAATGCTAGAAACTTAGTTTCTGAGATGGCTCCCTCTGCAAAAAATAACAGAAAAGGATATGTGGTCTAAAACAAAGATACTTGTAATTCTTCAATTCCAAGACACAAAAGCCCAAGGAAAAAAAGGTTCACGTTGGCACATCAGAAGGTGGGAAGAAGGGCAACGGCTCTCACACTCAACTTGCAAACGTCTCTGCCGTCAGCACGGCGCCCCACTCTGTAAGTGTGCTGACGGTGCGCGAGTCCCAAGAGACTCTGTTCCCACCGCAGGAATAATAAAAAAAAAAATCTAGTATTCTAAGGTACGAAAAGGAGAATCATTTGCTGTGAGTTGTATAGGAATAGACCAGAGATTCCAACTGCTTCTTAATCAGACTCTCAACCGATCTTATTTTCAGCCTTTACTATATCAGATGCCTAATGCTCCCAATTCCAAAGCCCGAGTTCCACACATAAACAGGGTTGGTTCTTGCCTATTTCCCCACTGTTGGCCTAGTAGTCACCTCTCTCAGATGTTCTAATCTATTACTTTTCATCCATTTGCTTTAGAGCTTACAAAATACTACTGCCATTGTCTCGGGAGCATGGTAACTGCCTGTGTTCAATCTATAAAGAAGTCTCTTCGTACCATCTATCTCTATGTGAAAATATTTACTTGATTTAGTTTACATCCTCACCCTGCACACTGCCCCCCAACGGTAGAATCCTGTCTTCTCCACAGCCCTTAACACAACTTCTAGCATATAGTAGATGCTAATAAAAAACTTCGTTTAAAACCACAGGAGAGTGTTGGCAACAATTTTTAGAATATGATACATAAAACATAAACAACAAAATAAAAAGTAAACAAGTGGGACTATGTAACACTAAAAAGCTTCTGCACAGGCAGAGAAATGATCAACAAAATGAAAAGGCAGCCTACATGCAGGGAGGGAGAACATATGTGCAGATCACACATCCCATCAGGGGTTAATGTACAAATGTATGTTACATATCCAAAATATATGGAGACATCAAAACTCAACAGCAAAAAACAATAATCCAATTTAAAAGTGGGCAAAGGACCCGAACAGGCATTTTTGCCAAGAAGACAGTCGAATGACCAACAGGTACGTGAAAAGGTGCTCAGCATCACAAATCACTGGGAAAATGCAAATTGAAGCCACAATAAGATGTCTCTTCAATCAAAACCACAATAAGGTGTCACTTCACACCTGTTAAAATGTCTATCAGCATGGCTTCCGGCCAAGATGGAGGTGTAGCTGGACACGATGTGCCTCCTCTCACAACCAAGATTAAGGACAACAAAAATATAGATCCAAAAAAAAAAGAAAACCCAACCAGGATAGAGAGAAATTGAATTGTGCGGTCGTCCAACAACAATTCACCAAGACTGGTAAGAGGGGCGGAGTCCGCAGCCGGCGGAGTCCGCAGCCAGCGGAGTCCGCTGGCAGCGGGTTAAGCCAGAAGTGGTCCTGGGTGCACAGTCACTCCAGGCGCACAGGCGGCGGCGTTGCTGAACACGAGGAGGCCAAGCAGGGCACACAAGCTGGCAGACCTTGGACACATTTGCGCACAGATAAATGAGGCAAAAACGGGTAGCAAGACCCAGCCCCGGTGCCGGGAAGTGAAGCCTAAAAGCACCCATTGAAAATACTTGTGCAGGCTGAGGTGCCAGGAGGGAGTCCCAGCCTCACAGGAGAGTTCATTGGGGAGACCCATGGGGTTCTGGAGCGTGCGCAGGCCCACCCACACGGAAATCAGCACCAGAAGGGCCCAGTTTGATAGGGGAAAGAGGCTGAAGGGACTGGAATCCGAGAAACAGCATGAAGCAAGTGCCATTGTTCCCTCTCAGACCCCGCCCCCACATCCAGCATCACAACCCAGCGACTGGGATGCCCTGCCCTGGTGAACGCCTAACGCTCTGCCCCTCACTACATAACAGCTGCAACCAGACAAAAACAAAAATACCAAAACCAAGAATGGCTCAAAAGGGAGAATAGACCGAGGCCGCAGAGCTAATTCATCTGAGCGACCAGGAGGTGGTCAACCTATCAGATGCAGAGCTCAAAGCACTGGTAGCCAACCTATCAGATGCACAGTTCAAAGCTCTGGTGATTAGGAAGCTCACAGAACTGGTTGATTTTGGTCGCAAATTAGAGGAACAAAAGGATTTTGAAGAAATAAGTGAAACGAAGAAAAACGCACAGGGAACCAATAGTGATGGATGAAAACTGGGACCGAATCGATGGAGTGGACCAGAAGGAAGAAAGAAACAACCAAACAGAAAAGAAGGAAGAAACAAGAATTCAAAAAAATGAGGAGAGGCTTAGGAACCTCCAGGACATCTTTAAACGTCCCAACATCCAAATTATAGGGGTACCAGAAGAAGAGGAAGAGCAACAAGTGGAAAACTTATTTGAACAAATAATAAAGGAGAACTTCCCCAATCTGGCAAAGGAAATAGACTTCCAGGAAGTCCAGGAAGCTCAGAGAGTCCCAAAGAAGGTGGGCCCAAGGAGGATCACACCAAGGCACATCATAATTACATTAGCCAAGATCAAAATGAAGGAGAAGATTCTAGAAGCAGCAAGGGGTAAGGGGACAGTCAACTACAAAGGAGTTCCCATCAGACTGTCAGCTGATTTCTCAAAAGAGACCTTCCAGGCAAGAAGGGGCTGGAAAGAAGTATTCCAAGTCACGAAAGGCAAGGACTTACATCCAAGATTGCTCTATCCAGCAAAGCTGTCATCTAGAATGGAAGGGAAGATAAAGTGCTTCTCAGATAAGGTCAAGTTAAAGGAGTTCATTATCACCAAGTCCTTATTATATGAAATGTTAAAGGGACTTATCTAAGAAAAAGAAGATAAAAAATAGGACAGTAAAAAGACAGCAAACTCACAGATATTAACAACCACACCTAAAACAAAAACGAACTAAGCAACCAACTAGACCAGGGGCAGGAACACAGAAATGGAGATCACATGGAGGGTTAGCAACAGGGGAGTGGGAGGAGGAGAGAGGGGGAAAAGGTACAGAGAATAAGTAGCATAGACAGTGGGTAGAAAATAGACAGGGGGAGAGCAAGAATAGTGTGGGAAATGCAGAAGCTAAAGAACTTATGACACATGGACATGAACTAAAGAGGGGAATGTGGGTGGGAGGGGGTGTGGAGGGGAATGATGGGGGAGCAATGGGATAACTGTAATAGCATAATCAATAAAATATATTTAAAAATGTCTATCATCAAAATGACAAGAAATAATCAATATTGAGGATGTGAAGAAAAGGAGAAAAGGAAACACTTGTGCATCACTGGTGGAAATGTAAACTGGTGCAGCTGCAATGGAAAAGTGTGGAGGTTCCTCAAAAAATTAAAAGTACAGCTACCTTGTGATCCAGCCATCCCACTTCTGAGGATATGTCCAAAGAAAACTACATCACTGCACCAAAAAGAGATCTGCAACCCATGTTCACTGCAGCGTTATTTACAATACTCGAGATATAAAAAGCACCTGAGGGTCCACCAATACTTGAATGGAGATGTGGTGCGTGTACGCACACACCCCCACGTGCCGTGAAACACTACTTCACTCAGCCATAAAAAAGGTGATCTTGTCACCTGCAACAATGTGGATGGACCTCAAGGACATTATGTTAAGTGAAATAAGTCACACAGAGAACGACCAGTACTGTATGAGCTCACTTATTCAGTATTTATGGAATCTAGGGAAAAAAAAAAGAGCTCATAGAAAAAGACATCAGATTTATGGTTGCCAAAAGCAGGGGGACAGGGAACTGGATGAAGATGGCCAGAAGGTAGAAACTTCCAGTTATAAGGTAGATTAAGTTCTACGGATACAATCATGTACAACACAAAAACTACAGTTAGTACTCCTGTATTTGAAAGTTGCTAAAAGTAAATCCTAAAACTTCTCATCACAAAGAAAAAAAAATTTAAATTATACAGTGCTGTGTCTCAGTTATATCTCAATAAAACTAAAATAAGTAAGTAAAAAATTAGCCCTTTTTCTTCTTCTATCAAAAAGCATAAATATAAATGAGGAACTACAAGCGAACCTATTACCGCCCATGTGGTAGAAATCCGAGAAAGAGAACTGCACCCGTCCCAAAGAAACATCCATGCTCACACATGAGGCCCGAAAGCCAGACCCTCAACAACACTGAAGCGCCTGATCTCATTTCCCTGGAGTTCCCAGAGGAGCTGTGGTTCCAACCTTCCAATGTTTGGTTGCTAAGCTCTTCCTTTTTATGTGTGTGAACTACTCATTCCCATGTCCTATCAGTAAATAGCCCCTTCTTATTTAAGCTACGGCAGGGTGGGTATTTGCTCATGCTAAGGTGTGCACTGCTTATAATGGATCATATTACATTCCTCTTACATGCAAATTCACATTTTACATTTTTACATGAAATAAATGCAATTTTATATTTATTAACATTTTATCACACCAAACAGGATATATTTAGTTTCAGTTCCTAGCTTTGTAAATGCTGTTAGCTGAGCCACAGACTACTGTGCTGCCGGTGGGCACCTGCTGGGAAGGCTTTATGTAGATTAAAAAAACCCTCTATTTTCTCCTTCAAATCTTGTGAGTAAAAAGGGGACATGGCAAAGAAGATATTCATCAGAAGAAAAATGACCACTATCTTGTACTTTCTCATGATCTTTCTTAACATTCAGCTTTTGTTAATACAAACTGGCCTCTCTTAAGTTATCTTACAAGGACCTGTTCTCTCTTTTATTTGAAAAAGAGAAACCTGTTAGAAGTGACACCTCGAATATATTTCATGCTGAATAAAACTGGATGGATCAAGAAACACTTCCCTATTATCTATAAACATTTCTAGATCTTTTTCAATGCAATAAAGAGTTCCATTTACATCAATTTTGTTCAAAGTTCAGCCGCCACTTACTGCTTCCAGCTGCTTCTTCTTCTGCACGAGGAGCTCCAACATGAGGTTGACATTGGCCAAGTCAAGGTTATCTTGGTCAGTTCCCAGTAAATCCTGAAAGATTTGCCACCTGTGGCCATTCTAAAAATGAAGAAAAGAAAAACGCAGTAACTTTCTAAGAGACTGTTTTGGAAAGCCTAAAATAAATGGTTAACTGCTACTTCCCAATATGTTTATTACATAGATATCAAAAGTAAACTATAAGGTTACAACCTCCTCCGTCCCTGTTTCCCACTATCATTTAAACACCGTTTTTCCCTTAAATGAATTTAGGTAACAGATATGAAAGGCACATTCAAGACAAATGTTAAGTTAGCATCTCTAAAGGTATAATTCCCTTAGAAATAAGTGCTTGGATTTTAATTACTGTTCTAGTCATATTGTCAACTTTGTATCTGGTTGTAAGGTATTAATTTATGCTCACTTGCCTCAATAATTTAGGGCTAACCCTTGAAGTCAAGAATCTTTCAACAGTTTTTCCAAATGACCACACACAGTCTCACCCTGCCATATCCTTCAAATGGCACATATTACAAGCCGGCTGTCTCAGTGTGATCCCACCAGACCTCCAAAAGATTATCACCAGAGCAAATTTTAAACAATGCAGTTAAGGAAGTTCTTTATAGAACAACACAATCTTAAACAAAGCTCCTTTAACAAAAATCAACAATATACTAAACTTGAATATCTAATATTATGCCAATAAAAATAATGAATTGAAATGTATTAAAAGTAGTAATAAGAACTGAAACATACGGTGCTACTCACTGAGTGGTCCAATTTGAATCTCTTCTCCTCAAACCTTTGCTTCTGTTTGAGAATGAGCTCATTCACTGAAAATGAAAGCAAACCAGAAAACACACATAATTTATATTTTGTGAAAGATATTGTCTAGCCCTGACCGGTGTGGTTCAGTGAGTTAGGCGTGATCCCATAGAACAAAAGGTCGCCAGTTCGACTCCCAGTCAGGGGTACATGCCTGGGCTGCAGGTTTGGTCCCTGGGCAGAGGCTTGTACAAGAGGCAACCAATCAATGCTTCTCTCACACATCGATGTTTCTCTCCCTCTCCCTCAAATAAAAAACTCTTCACAATATGCACCCACTCTCCCATGTTTCAGCGATGACACTACTGGCACTTGGAGAGACAACCCTTCACTGCGTGAGGCTGGCCCATGTTCTCCACAGTAACTGGCTGATTCTACAAGGTAGGCACTAAAAATTTATATATATATTTTTTTGCTTGTTTGAATCTTCTGTAAATATCATGGCAGGCAATGTCAGTTACCTATCCAAAAACCACCCCCCTTTTTAAAAAAAAATAATAGCATGATTGTTTCCAAGTTACAGATTACCACATCGTTTCAGAGGCCAGACCTCTCCCCAGACCCAGGGTGCGATCTTTGACTAAGCTAAAGCCAAAGCCATCTAGTCATTTATACCCTTGCCAATGACTGACACTGGGTCAAGTACATGACCTAGTTTTGACCAGTGAGGGGCACGCTGTCTTTCGGAAAGAGAAGGAGAAATAACTTGTCATTAACAGACAAGATCTGGAAGTACTCAGAGCCATCTTGCAGTCTGTAGGAAATGGAGGAACAAAAAGATGAAAAAAACTTGCTAAGATTACTGAAACACAGAATTAGTGCTAACAATTCTTTTTATAGGAATCAATACATTTTCCTTAATGTTGAAGCCACTTTTAGTTAGATTGTTCTGCCTTAACAGCCAGCTGATTAAAAAACGATAAAGGGAAACCAGCACTGGGCTAAGGTAGGCACTTTAATTCAGACACCTCACTGGTTGGTCTTCCCATTCAGAGGCGAGGGCATGGGAGAGCATAAGGACCTTGACCGTGGTGACATACAATGTAAGAGGGAGCTGGGATACAAACACAACTATCCAACAGTTCTCACTAAACTACAATCCAACAGTGAATGTTTTTTTAACAAACCAGAGAGGTGCCAAGCCCACGCTAGAGATCCAATCTTCACAGACAAGTAAGACAATCTAAGCAAGACTCAATCCAGGACTCAAGTGGCTCAAAGTAGGAAGACAAATACATATGATGCAGTAGTTGTAATATAATGTGAAAAATCAGTGCTATCATTGAAAGAGATTTACAAAGAACACAGGAGGAGGAGCAATCAAAATTTAAGGAACAGGCTTCGAAGAGAAGGTGGCATTAGAATTGGGCCAATACAGGCACATAGAGATTCACTATGCAGAAAAGGACACGGGAAAGAATTCAGGGGCGGGTGGGGGGAGGTGGCGAGGGGCAAAGTCATAAAACAGGAGGAGACAAAATGATTTAAAATCAATACACAGGGTCACAGTGATTCTGTTAATGATTAAAAGGGGCTGAGAACTAAGCCTGGAAATGTAGACAGATTGGACCCTGATGCTGAAGAGCCTGCGATGTATCTCACACGCAAAGTTATCATTATAATCCGGGGAAGAGAACTTGAAATAATGCAGTATTGGGAATAAAGAAGAGCATGTGAGGACGAGTTTAATGTCTCCGTTACAGAATTATTTCCATTACAGAACCATTTTTATGCAAAAAAAAAATGTGACTTAAATAACTTAATACTTTACATTTATTGCATTTTACCAAGAAATCTCATATACCACTGAAACTGAAGGGTAGTCTATATTCATAATTATAATTCTACAGATTCTTACAATAGTCATAGTTCTGAGAACACACACTGCATTTCTACTGCTAAATTATCCCTTTTAGCAACTGTCTTTTTAGATGCAGGGTAGTGCAGTAAAAACAGAGACACTTGAGCAAGACTGCTTAGGACCAAATCCCAATTCTGCACTTACTGGCTGTGAAACTTCATGTAGTTCCTTAACCTCTTTGTGCCTTAGTTTCCTCACCTGAGGAATGAAGATGACAGCAGTGGCTATCTTAAAGAACTGAGAATTAAACAAGTCAACACACAGAAAGCACTTAGGACAGTGTCTGGCAGTAGTGAGGTGAAGAAATACTTAAAAATAAAAAAAAGGGGAAGAAGTCCGGGTGGAGCAGAACAGCCTAAACTGGAGCAGAGTGACACGGAATGGAGCAGAGGGGCACAGACCAGGGGGGCCAGAGCTGCGGGGCCCCAAGGCTGTACCACAATTGAGCTGTTTTGCACTGAATAGTTTCCTTTCAGAGCACAGGTGGCAAACACAAGGCCTGCAGGCCAAATCCAGCCCTCCACCTTGTTTTATCCACCCCAGCACCTGGTGGCAGCACCAAGCTCCTTGCCCCTAGTTAAGGAGTAGTTACATTTATACAGTCCTAAAGTTACATTTGCAAGGCTGATGTGGCCCCTGGGGAAAATGAGTTTGACAACCCTGCTTTAGAGAGAATGAGAGAGAGAGAGAGAGAGAGGGGGAAGGAGGGAGGTAGGGGACGGGACGAGGCAGCTGAAGAGAGAGCTTGCACTAGGAAGAAACGGGGAGGCTGAAGAGCAAGCTCTGGCAGAAGTGGAGGAGAGCAAATGCAGAACTGCAGAAGTGGGAGGGGGAGGGAGACACCCCCACCACTCCCTTCACCCCGCATAGCCTTCCAATAACCAGGGGAGAGAGCTCTGAGTGCTCTCAAGATCAAGGAGGATGAAAAGGAGAAAGAAGAGTGCATGTCCCTGGGGACGTGGGAGGGAAGAAGTATGGGGAAGGGAAGTACAGGGAATGAAAGAAAACTGGAAGGCAGAGCACAGGGGGGCGTGTCATCATGAAGAGGAACTGTAGTGTAGAACTTACAACAGGAAAGGAAATAAAAAAAATATGTCTTGATAAAAAAGTGTATGACTCTAATGACCAAAAAACCAATGCTTTTTGTGTTTGGCTTCCAAATCTTTGCTTTCACTAAAATCACAGAAAGGATTTGACTTGTTAAGTAATAGTGCATTAACAAATTCTTTGACAATAAATCAGTTAAGTGCTGTTGTTTGAATACATAATTCAGAAGGCAGTCAAAGAACTTAATGACATTGCTGTAACAAAATTCCTTCAATCTCCATCACCTTACTTATGTAAAACAAAGTTTCTCAAAACTAGTACTTTCAAAAATAAAAAGGAAAAAATCTTAAACCTAAAATCATAAACTTGTTATATGTCAATTTAAAAGCTGTGATGATCCTAAGTAAATAAATCTTAAAAAGAATACAAATGAAACAGAATCCCTAGTAATAACCAACAACGGCCCTGGTACTCATTGAAAAGGGCACCATTAAACTTTAAGTAGTACATTTTCAATAAATTTTTATTGTCTAATGCATTATAAAATCTGTAAATATTTGTTTGATCAATTGCATACTATTAATTGCAATAACAACCCTCCAAATATTTACGTTTTAATACTTAATAGAAAATTATGTTCAAAAGAAACTTCTAAGCCTATAATTTATTTTTATTTATAGACATTTCTGTTACAGAAAACTATTACAGGGAGATCAATATGAATTTCAAGCATGAACATACAATATAAAAGATGAACTTATGTGGATGATATGCAATTTAGGTAGAATTCTGTTTAATTCAAATAGCAAAGTAATAAGTGAAACTTCCCATTGTTAATTAAAAGTATCTATTTTCAAATCAATGATAAGTATCAAATCGTTAGGATATTTAGATTCCACATAATATGCTGGGAAAAAAGTTTTAGTTTTAGATAACTATATTTACAATACTCCTAAAATTACATCCTTTATATCCACTTAAACATATGAAGAAAAATTGTGGATGCTATTTAAAATGCGGCATCAATGTGTGAAGAAGAACACAATTTTTGAGAATTTTTATATGGGTCATCCAAGCAAAAAGGTTTGAAGATTACTACTCTAGAAAATGTGTAGTCCAGCCCTCTACCCACGATTCAGGTGTACAGCATTAAAAGTGAAGGGTACAAACCCTACCAAAAAAAGGGTGCAAGGCTACCTACAATACTTTACAATCATGTAAAAAAAGCAATGGAAGTAAGTGACTTATGAGAGTTTTTTAACACAGAAAAAACAAGTGGCATTCCACTTGTTTGAAACAGATCTTGGTGGTCCCCTGAGTGCAAAGGAAGCACAACCCCTGTTCACCTACTGAGGAAGCCTAAGGACTTGACCACCGCTGCACAAAGAAGGAGACTGAGGGTGGGCAGGAAAACAGAAACACAGCTCTTGGGGCGCAATGTCATCTCCACGGCTCACACAGAATCACACAGAAACCAAACTATAACTGAAAGACTTCATGGGGGAGAGGGGAGTGGTGGCGGGGTGGGAATAAACGTAGACAACTATAATTAAACGATAAAATAATTTAAAAAAAAAGACTTCAAAAACACTTATACTCCAATTACCCAAAACCAAAATTTTTACCTATAAAAGGTTTGAAAACTAGATCATCACCAAGATAATTTCTAGCTTAGAACTCAATGTGACCTCACAATCATTAGTGAACACACACTAATATATAGTATACCATATATAGTGTGATTACTTTCCAAGACTTTTATATTCCTTCCATGCTAGTGTATACTTCTCTCTCACCATTTAGAAATTCACATAACAATATTTGTAACTTATGGATTCATTAAGGAATATTGCTTGGAAAATTTAGTAAATACCAGAGGAGGGAGAATGGGGGGAAGGTACAAGGAATAAGAAGCATAATTGGTAGGCACAAAATAGACGGGGGGAGGTTAAGAATAGTATAGGAAATGTAGAAGCCAAAGAATTTACATGTATGACACATGGACATGAATTAAGAGGGGGGAATGCTGGTGGGAGGGGGGTACATGGCAGAGAGGAAAAAGGAGAGAAAAAATAGGACAACTGTAATAGCATAATCAAAAAATATATTAAAAATAAAATAAAATAAAATAAAAATTTAGTAAATACCAGAATTTTCAGAACATTAAATTCCTTTCTGCATTTAACCATTCCAAAAAAAGTAGTTTTACAAAGTTATGCGAATGACAGAAAAGTGATTCTGGAGCCCACACTGCGGCATCAGTCCAAGTTCAGGAACAAAGGGTTCTGCTTTGCTGGGTCTTGTCTCCCTTTTATCTAGATTAGCCCATGAAGTCCGCCCTGCAGAATACCAAAACTCTCAACATCTTCTCATTTAGCAAATTCCCTCTCCAATTTTGTCATAAGACTATCTATCTAGAAGAACATGGTATCCCAACAGAAAATCTTCATAATATTTCCTCCAAGATTCCTTTCTGCTGTGCAATCATCCAGTGATTGTCCTTCATGAAAAGATACTGAATTGAAGTGAAAATAAAAGAGGGGGGAAAAAAGACAGTAGCCAATGCAGTTTTAAAGCAGAGGTAAAAATGAAAGGCATAGCTGAAAAGGTTCAAATTCATGATTTATTATAAACCAGCACCTGAGCTGAGCAAAGTCAAGCAGCAGCTGAAGCGCTGGCCGAGTGGAACCTAACGTACAGGTCAGCATCACACCCCAGCTCTGAGTAGGCTCATCTTTAGAATGAAGAATTAACCTTTTCAATGAACATACCCAACAGTACCCTCCTTCATGCCTACCCATATCTGAAAATTATTTTTTGGACAATTAACTCCATTCCTAAAAACTCAATCTAAAGATTTCCCATAATATCTTAGGCTTTTTTTAGCATGTGGAAAGAATATTTAGAGATGCAAAACAGGTCTCTGACTGGATATTATTCTCAACCATTTACCATTCACCCCGAGTTCCCTATTTTCTCTCTCTTCTCCAGCTACCACTGCTCTCTCAAAAGTTCTGCTTCCCTGTCTTCCTGCCCCAGTTCTTACTTTTCAGTTGCCTCCCAGATCACAGACTCCCTGCCCCTATGCACGAATACTCACACCCAAAAGGGTGTTTTTTGCCCTTGTCCCTCTCCATTAGCCCTTTATCCCACAGCTCCTGACTTCTGCCCCTAGAGGCACAGCAGGAACGCACAACACTATGTAAAGAGATAGGTCTTTGGGGCATCTGGAATTCTGTTAGCCTCACATTCTGTCCAGCCATCTATACATGTATCTGAAAGTTGTGTCAATCAAATTTTGTTCTTAGAAACTTAAAGATAATATGATATGGTATGGAAGCTGTTACAACCCAGGTAAGATTCAGGAGAGCACCTGGTGAGTAGGCAAGAGAGACCTGCTTACTCTAAGCTATAGTTTCTGAAGAAATTAGTGCTTGCATACACTTTTGGGGAAAGAATATTTTTAAAATTTTTTAAAAAATCAATTCAAAAGACTCACCCAAGAAATTAGGATACAGATGGTCAATATTATCCACAACATAGTTACACTTGGGACATCTATTGTTGTCCTCCAAACTCTGGTGAATGCACTTGTAGCTATCAGCAGAGAAGAGAATAAAACAGGTCTGATTAGCAGTGATAGGTTAACAAACTGGTCACAAAATAACGCCCATCAGTCTTCTATTCCTCATTTTCAACAAAAGTAAACAGTGATCAAATTTACTTCAGCTCCAACTTTTACACCATAAAGATACACAGGGCATTTATTAGACAATAGGATACAAAATTTATTAAAAATAAACTCAAATGACAAATCTACTGAATTTAACATTTAACAAGTTGTACTAACTTGTATATTTATGCAGTTGAAATAGGACATGACAACACCATGGAAAGCAAATGCCTATGATTTAATTAAGCAAACATAATTTGTGTTCTTGGAGTGCTGATATCCTTAATACGAAAAGAGCTCATTCAAAAAAAGTAAATAAGAGAAAAATAGAAAAATCATTATGACAAAAATTAGTCAATAAGCATGAGAAAATCATCATCATCATTTCACCAGGACAAAAAATGGATTTAAATTACATATTAGTTTTGACCAATTAGAATGGAAAAGTTATATGGATAGGAACGTCTCATGTACTGCTGCAGGACATGTAACTGCCTCTCTTTAGAAGGCAAGTTACATGAAAAACCTTGAGGCTGTGCCTCCCCCTTGATTCAGTGACTTGACTTCTAGGAATTTACCCTAAGGAAATAGGAGATACAAATATAGAAAGGTGTTCAACTCAAGCTTAACTGTAAATCACAAAATGAATTAGAAGCAATCAAAACACTAGGATATTGGCTAAATAAATTTGTAAATTTCAATCCAATGCAATGTACCATATATAGCCAATAAAAATCATACTGCAATATGTCAGTAGAGCCGTGAAAAATAATCAATAATTATTAATAGTTATACCTGAAGAAATGTGATTATGAGAAATTTTTCCTTTCTTACCTCATATATTTCTGCAATGTTAGGCTTTTCACAATTGTGTATTATCTTATAATAAAAAACTTTTTAAATATCATTCAACCAAACCTGAGAAATTTGCAATAGCTACTCATATTGCAACTCTTAAAACAGTACTACCTTGTGCTGACATAAATGGGTGCCTGTGTCTTCTATAAATGTGTGTCTGACAATAAAGAATGACTATGCTCTATAGCTGCATATGGTTGCCATTTCTTCTCTCAAGTATGTCTACCCGCAAAATATGAGTATTTTTTTTCTCTATGTAAACAGGGATAAGTAGATATGGAAAATTACAAATAATCAGAAAACTCTAGAACAAGGGACTATAACAAGAACGACGACGAATCAGAAACAGTGGTCACACATAATGACCAGGTATAAAGAAAACCTAACAGCAAGGTGTAAGGTGATGAGTTAGTCAAAAGTCCCAAAAGGCAAGCTGGCACCCAGGCTCCATTGAAGAAGGTATGCTGTAAGATGGCAACACTGAGGGAACCTGTGACTCATTATTAATTTGTAAGGAAGCAAGACAGTAAATGAGGACTTGGTAGACAAGAGGTCTGAGAAGCAAAGTGCAGGACACAAGGTGAAGGCAGCCAAGGGACAAAGATAAAGAACAATCCTTAACTCTATATCACAAAGAAGCCAGATTTTTTATTGTGTTTCAGTTAGGCTACAGCTAATTGCAGGTTCACTGTCTTGCGGGAATGAACAAAAAGAAAGAAGTTCCTGGTATATTGTCTCCAACCTGTTACTAGGAGAGAGTTACCATTTATAAGCGGATGTGAGATAAACAGTTGATGTAGTCCAATTTAATTTAGTGTTAATAATTGGGACGGAGCCTTGAAATGGTGTACTGCTTCCCTAGATTACCAGCCAGGGTTCAAATTAGCAAACAGCTGATACAATAGGCTTCTGTTAGTGACTGAAGTTCCACAGGCCTTACATGTTAGGATAGAGTAAATAATCATGAGCTTCTGTTTTAAACAAAGTGCAAAACTGTTTCAGTTTAGCAAGCCTGACAATGAGAGTGACAACCTCCAGGTTTATTAGCTCCTGCCAAATTATGGTCTCTGTCCAACCAAAACCTGCTCTCTGGTGGATACTTTAAAACACATTCACATCAGGGTATAACATAGTAACTTGAATTGTAACAAGGATTAAGCTTATTTTTATTTGAAGGAAAACCAATGACTAGACTTATGGGGGAGGGAGAGCACTTGGAAGAGTACATAAAAGTCTAATCACTATGCTGTTCACCTGAAACTAATATAAAAGAATATTGAGTGTAAACTGTAATTGCAAAAATAAATAAATAAATAATGAAGCTTTCCAATAATGATACAGGCACACCATGCAGATTATGGGACTCACGGAAAAATCCAGGCCTGTCTAGTTATAAAGTCAATTGGTAATTGATAACACTTCACAACATAGCCAAGCAAGATTACTGAACTGATTCAGCAGACTCTTCAGCACCTTTTTAAAATGCCACCGCGAATACAGAAATTAGAGGAAGGCAGTTAGAAAAAACTAAACCTCACTTAATCTGTTTCACACTTTAACACCTTCATTTAAGTCTGTGAAAGAAGAAGAGAAGTAGGAAGAGGATGGGGGAGGGACAGTGAGCAGCAGCAGAAGAGACAGGTCGAGTGAACCAACAAAGGTTAGGGCAAGTTTTAGGGCCAGAACTAGAATTCTGGTCTACCACCCCCAGAGCTTGCTCTTGTAGGTCTGTATCAGTAGTTCTCAGCGGAGGGCAATTTTATCCCCTAAGGGATATCTGGAAATGTCTGGAAACATTTTTTGGTTATCATAACTGGGGGGGGGGGGGTAGGGGTTGCTAGCAGATAGAGGCCAAGGATACCACTAAACAATATACAATACCCAGGGTACTCACCCACAACAAAGAATTACATATCTGGTCTAATACGCCAACACCACCGACGTTGAAAAAGCCTGCTCTACCTAAATCACTTAATTTTCTAGAATGATCAAAATCCAAAGTCTCTAAGAGAAGTATGTGGTTTCCTATGGAATGCTAAGGTGCTGGATCAATTCATGGACCAAAGAGAACACTACTGCTACACCATCAGCCTGAAAAGACAAGACGGTACATGACGCATCAGCCTGGAGGCAAGATGCACAAGACCAGAATCTCCATAGCAATACGGAACAGACAGTGATTCACGAACCACGATAATGTCAGTTAAGAAAGCAATTTTTATTTTAAACTTCTTTTTACATCACTGGCAGACCGGATATACCAATACCTATCAATGAAGCCTTGTGCTCGAGATCAAACTAAGGGACCACAGACTGGAGAGGACACCCAGTGCTCTTCTTGACTAACGGATAATAACCTACCAGACAACACATTCAACTCCATAAAATTATGAGTCTAACTTCAACGTGAATTAGCATGATGAATTCTATTAGAACACAACAGAAACATTAAGGCTAAAATAATATACAAACAGTGTAAATAATGCATGGAGATGCTTGACTGCAAGTAGAATATACTCCCAAACAAAAAACAAACAAAAGGAATTAAACACACACAGATAACATATCCGTTAAGATGGCTACTATTTAAAAAAAAAGTACTGGCAAGGGTGTGGAAAAATCAGAACCCTGTGCACTGCTGGTGGGAATGTAAAACGGTGCAGCTAAGGAAAACAGTATGGCTGTTCCTCAAAAAATTACTCACAGTATTACCTACGATGCAGCAACTTCACTTCTGGGAATATACCCCGAAGAACTGAAAGCAGACTCCCAAGGAGATGTTTACACACTAATGTTCAAAGCAGCATTATTAATAATAATTAAGAGGTGAAAGCAACCCAAGTGTCCACTGACAGATGAAGAGACAAACAAAATTAATACATACATGCAATGGAATATTATTCAGCCTTGACAGGAAATGCTGATACAAAATGGATGAAACTTGAGGACATTATGCTGAGCAAAGTAAGCCAGTCACAAAAAGACAAATACTGTTTGATTCCACTTACGTGAGGCATAGAACAGTCAAATTTACAGAAACGCAAAGTTAAACAGTGACTGACAGGCTGGGTAGTTTCCATCTTGCAAGAAAAAGTTCTGGCGGCTCACTGAACAACAATGTACACATACTTAGCATTCATCAACTTAAAAAATGATTATGGTGGTAAATTTTATTATGTGCATTTTACTACAACTATAACTTTTTAAAAATACATACTGTAATGTGACATATAACCTAGAGGTAACACTGAGCAATGTGTTAAAGATGAAAACACAGAACTCCTTAATCCTCTATATCTTTTCCTACTGTCCTTCTAGTGTGCTTTCCTGGGTGGTGCTTCGTCCTGATTACCCAGCACCCCCCACTCCCAACTTTCTAGAACAGCAGTCAAAGCTCTTCAACGATTAATAAACCCAAGAGTTTTAAAATCCGTCTGTAAGGCCTGTGGTAAATCTAAGTACTTCACACATATTATGCACCAACCATATGGTAACGGCCTTGGAGCCATAGAACCTGCAAAGATGTGTCAAAATAACATGATTACAAGATAACCAAAATTAGTTTCAAAAAACCTAACTTCTCAGGGACTGAATTTACACACAAGTTTAATTCTGCCAAAAGACAACTGCGATAAATAAAATCACCTTACCAAAAGCTGTGGCCACATTTCGTCATGTATGCTTCCTCGATCATATCAAAGCAGATAGGGCTAAAAAGAAAACAGAAAAATAATTGATACTTTTTAAAAAAATAGTGATTTCAAATTGGAAAAGGCCAGAAACAATGCAACAAAATCATATTTTCGTACACAGCTAAGTCTTCAAATATCCTATCAATGGAAGATGAAATTTCTCCATATCAGCTTATGAAGGAAGGAAGGAAGGAAGGAAGGAAGGAAGGAAGGAAGGAAGGAAGGAGGGAGAAATTTCTGTTGGGCTGAATGAACTTCAGGGAATTGCAGGTAAAGTGACAATTGGTTCCAGAGGGCCCTAAGGGCCATCAAGTTCTAAACACATTGAATGAGTGCATTAAAATGGCCCCACACCTGTTAACAGTGAGATGCAATCACAAGAGTCCTTAAGAAAGTTCCATCATGTTTTCCAATCATCCCTGCACTCAAAAATACCTACCCAGACCCACTAATTCAAATGCTCTTTTATTTCCCATCTCAAAGAAAACGAATTCCCTGAGGGATAAATTTACAATTCCAATTTCAGTAACTCTTCTAGGTAATGACTCTGGTACTGATGGCTAACACTTAAAATAGCACAAACCATATCCATTAAAACAAAGACACACATTAATCCACTTAATCCTTACAGCAACACAGTGTTGGTAGGTACCTATTACTAGGCCCATTTTATAGATGAGAAAATTGAGGCATAGAAACGGTCAAACTTAGGTCCACGCTCTTAGCCACAAGTATATTACTTCCAGACACTACGAGTTAAACACCAAGTACTCCCAATTATGACACAGTTCTGGCCAATGAAGTGTGGTTATTAACTCTGAAAAGACACTGTCTACCAGAAAAGTGCAAAAGCTTATACAAAAAAGATTTCCCTTTATCCTTCCCTCCTCTTCCTTCCAAAAACTTGGGTGAAGTGTCGAGACATATCACAGCCACCTCAGGACCCTGCAGATGAACACCGTAGACCAGGAAGGCAGGGCCCTGGTTTCTCAGGATGTCCAGGAGCAGCTGCGCCAGCCCCAGGCTGCCTGCCTCTGGACTTGGTAGTGAGTGGGAAAGCAAATCCTCACCTGCTTAAGCCAGTATTTGCCAAGTTTTCTGTCACTGGCACACAAATCCAATTCTTCCTAATAATACATGACAAACTGTAAATGAAAATCCACCCACTCCTTCAAGAAAAATTCCCGGGCATAAACACTTTCTTAGAATGTGAGGCTGTAAAAAGTTATCAAATCTCAATGCTGCACAAGCACAGAGCTCAACCAGGTACATGCAGTGTGCCCGCTCAGACTCCATCTGCTTCGTCCGCTTTATTCAGCTAGAAGGAGAAGGCGAAATCTCCTCAAGGTAGGGATTCAATATTTTTCTTTTGAAACAAAGTTCACCTTGCTCTCACTTGATGGAGTTAAAAGGAAGCTAGCTGGGTTAAGGGTCCTCGTGGCAACGTGCATGCTCAGTGACCCGAGGTCACAGATGGAGGATGATGAAGAGCAGACCTGGGATGCAGATTCCATTTCCCAGGTGCAGTCAGTCCCTGCTCGGTGCTCAGCACAGTTATCTTAGGGCTCGAAACCCAGAGTGGAGGCAACGTTTATTTCCCCCACCACCTTTTTCAAGAATTTAACTTTTTTAGAGCATTTTTTGGTTTACAACAACATTGAGTGGAAAAAGAGAAAACAGACGACTACAATACACACCACGTTCTGCGCGCACGAATACTGAAAGTTGTACGCAATACCTAGAAATTACTATCAGATCAGTTTAGAACAGCAGCTTTTAAGAAACGGCTTTTGAGTAACATGTGAATTAAAGAAAGTTTCCACTCTTTTCACCAAAAGCTAGCTTTTTAACCACATTAAAAGTCAAGACTTCCAGCAAAAATGGAATTCAACTGAAATTAACCCTAGGTTATTTTAACCCTAGGTTAAATGAACGCTAGGTAAAACTATGCCACCTCTAGTTTTCTGACCTTGGGCAAATAGTTTAATCTTTCTAATCCTGTTTTCATTTGTGTAACTGGGATGATATTTACATGAGAGAGTCACTGAACTGATTAATAAAATAGACTAAATACTCAGTATAATTCCTGGTATACAATAGTCGATAAATGGCAGAATAGACAAAAAGAGAATATGGAAAAATCTGTACCTGTAACAGAAACTTGGGAAGAGTGGTATCTCTCTTGGCTACCCAAGCTAAAAACTTCAAGGAATTCCTATTAGAAATAAGTAGACGAGATAAAGGAAGATAGGGACTGCACTACCATCCCACCTTCCCAAGAAAGGGCTGAAATAGAAAAAAAAAAAAAATAATAATACAGGAATATATAGAACAGACCCTAACAAAAGACCACAAACTCTTCCCAATTTTCAAGTGCAAAAATGTACCCAGAGTAGGTTCTGGGGAACACTGTAAACAATCCATTTAGTACCCATCCCACTCTTGTCCATCAATAGCATAAGCTACAAGACCTAAGCACACATACACGCATAGTTATTATATAAATAGGCAGCCAGACCAAACATTATACAGATACCTGAAATTTTATACAACACCCCAAAAAACTTCATATAGACCCCCCAAAATATTTACAGAACCATCAAAAGAAGGGAGGAAAGCACAAATAAATTAAACCCCCTGCTGGGCCTGATCATTCTCCAATACAATCAATTCTTGTACATCAACATGCAAGACAGAAAATTCAATAGGGAAAAAAGAGAGAAAAAGTGACTTCTTAATTCATAAAAGGAGAGACACACTGCCTTCAAGTATATGAGAAGATGTTCCAACTCACTAGCAATCAAAAATGCAAATTAAAACAATGAAATACTCTTTATCCCCATTCAATTATTAGAAAGTTGGAATGCCAAGTATGTTAGGCAGCTTATGTAAAAACAAGAATCTTCATGCAGATACATTCTAGCACCCAACCTGCACTGAATATTCATACCCTCATGACCAGGTAATCCCACTGTTAAGATTACATTTAAACAGATGTATACATCTACACATCCCTGAGTATATGTATGTGTATGTGTATATGTATAGTATGTGTGTATTTATGTAGATTTATATACCAATGTGCATATACTTATGTATACACACATGGCTGGCTGGGTGTGTGTATGTACACAGCCAAGAAAAACATCAACATCTGTCCATGGAGTCTGCGTGAGGATACTTGTGTCAAGGCAGGTGCTTAACTGGGACAGAGAATTAGAAGCAGCCTTATGCTCATAATCACAAGAATGGAGAAGTCAAACGTACTTAGACATACACTGTAAGACACCATACAACAGTCATAAGGAATGAAACAAAGCTACATAGAGCAACATAGCTAAATGTTTTGTCAAGTGAAAACAGAAATGAAAATGAGATCTGTGGCATGATGCAATTTATATATATTTAAAACATGCAAAAATACATTATTTCACAGGGCTACATACAAACACACTCATAAATCACAACAGACCAGAAAATGAAAAGAGATCAGGAGAATAAAAATGAAATGGGAGGAATACAATCCTTTATTCAAAAGGACCTAAAAATGTCATCAGTAATATGAGGTACCATTATATATTACTAAAAAAGAAACAATTCTAGTAATTAATGACAATACTTTCTTACCAGTTAGGAATTTTACTTTATGCTTCTCTAAAAAGAACACTATGCTTCTCTTAGACTTAAACAAGTTTTATCATATATCACTCTTGTGAGGAAAAAAATACATAACATACACACACCATAATTAGGGTTTTCCTACAAATTTTCATTCTTCAGTGTCTAACTCTTCTGAATCAGTATTTGACTAACTCACTGATATCCAAATTTCCCTAGATAATATATTCCATTACTTTGGTGAGGCTGCATTTTATGTAACAGAACTAAAGCCACTGGTATTGGGATCTTAAGCCAGGTTTACATTCAGCCAGGTAAACTACATATGACTCAGCTTAAGGAATGTTGCTAGGCATGTCTAATTCACCACATCCCAGAACCTCCTCCACTCCTCACTCCCACAGACAAACATGTAATTCATAGGGAATAAGACAATACTTCACAATTGTCTCAGAGACTTTCTTCCAATCTGCTGAAACCTATATGAAAATTCCGAGGCAGGCATTTTCTACAGCCACACACCTGCAAAAAACGACGGCTCCCGCATGCAATGGCCAGTTAGCCAATGGGAACTTTTTCCAATTCCATCATCTATAGCACATAACCCATTTTTCAGAGATGTGAACATGTAAAAGAAGAAAAAATGTTCAATTTGCAAAGAAATATAACAAGGCAAAACAAAGCAAAAGAGGAGCCTTGGATGGGCCAATGAACAAAATGAAACACAATGAGCTCACTCTATACTTGAGGTCAAAATTGAACAGCAAGCCAAATATACTCTTACTCTACACACTTAGAAACCTGGGGGTGGGGGCGTAAAATGAAACAATTGTCCAGATAGTGGACACTAGGCAGCACAGTACTGACAGCTCTGAGCAAGAGGAACAAATGAAGTGAACACTATCACAAACCCAGTTCTTCGCTTTCACATGAAGCTTCATAGGCCCAAGGAAAGAGAACATAAGCATAGCACAACAATCTCACCACGTCCAGGGAGGATTCGAGGGGAGAGGATTTACAGGGCAGGATACCGTGGAGGAAGGAGCTATAAGCAGAAAGAATTCTGCAAATCTATACAGGGTTCTAGTCAAGTCCACTGCTGAATACTACTCACATATGTGCAGGGGAAAACTCCACAAGGTCAGTTATAACACCACCAGGGAGCTATTAACACACAGGGCATTCATTAGTTGTGTCACTAGTAGTAAAGCTAATAACCTAGCTCTAGAAAAATAGCTCCTCATAATCTACCTTACATTTTTTTAATCCTCAAAAGGAACAAATTGATATGCAAGTAACTTAACTTCATTCCAAAGTCCACCACTATAAAGGGGAAAAAAAAAATCTAAAATCTATCACTCAATAATAGAAATATTATCCAATAATTACTAGACATGTGAAATAACAGCAACTGTGACCCATAAACGAGAAACACCAGTCAAGAGAAACAAAGAAATAAACAACGGATTTAGCAGAAAAGGACTTCAAAACATACATTACAAATATGCTCAATGACTTAAAGGAACACATGAACATAATTAAGAGGAAAATGTAAGATATGCAAAGAACTAATTGGAATTCCAGAGCTGAAAAATATGATACCAGAAAACACAGCAAAAGACACGGAATCTATAAGAGAAAGTACAATGCAATTGCAAGAAGTTTAAAAAAACACAACATCAGAGACACAGGATCATTTCTATGGGTTCATCCACGCATGAAACACAAGTTCAGGAAAGATAGACTAATAGCCCTAACTAATATTACCTAAGTGGTATGAAAGAAACCTTAAAGTAAAAGCTATAAATCTCTAAAATGTACACCAGTTCTAACGCAGGACACGAGCCACCCCTTTGTCCAGCATGTCCATGCCGTATATGCTTGGTGGCTACCTCAGTCATCAAATCGGTCATCAAAAAAGAGAGACCAAGTTCACATAACTTTTATTACAGTATGTCTAATTGATTTATTTTATTAGTTATTTTTGTTAATCTCTTCCTGTTCCTAAATTATAAATTAAACTTTATCATAGGTAAGAAAGTATAGGAAAAAATGTAGTATAGATATATACAGGGGTGGGCAAAAGTAGGTTTACAGTTATGAGTACATGAAGCAGTTTATTCTTGTATTATTATTAGTTATTGTATTATTTTCCATACAAACAACTGTAAACCTGCTTTTGCCTAGCCCTGTTACTTCCAGCAGAAGTAACACCTGCTTGTATGGTTGGTAGGGTACATGAATGTCTCGCACAAGACAGCAATTTGAAAATTTCACCTAAAACGTCATGTTGGGAACCGCCCTGCCTGGTTTCAGAAGCTGTACGCCCCCCTGCCCCGTGACTAAGGCTGAGTGAGAGACCTTGGGACCCTAAGCCACTAAGGAAACAAAGCTTATCCTCCCCACCCCCGACCCCCGCAGGAACACCGCCTCTGCCCACTTTACTTCACCCAACCTGGCCCCCAGTGCGTGACTGGTTAGCCAATAATGGGTAAGATTCCTCAAGGGAGGGATGACCTAAGACAGGCATGGTCATGAGGAGGCCCCAGGGAGGGACTTGGGGGGCTACGGAGAAAGGGGGTGATGGACCCTCAACCCTCGGCTTTGGCAGAGCCTGAGTCCTCATTCTGTCTGCCAGAAGTCTCCTAATCTCTTGGCTGCCTTACTTCCCCTGCCTGACTTAAGCCTGAAACAATGCAGGAGGGTGGTGTAGCCCTGTGCTGGAAAGGGCAGGTTCCCTGGGGCAATCAGGCCTAAGAAAGAATGCATAAAATCCTGTGAAACCTGCTGTGCTAATACCCTCAATTTAAATGATAAGGGTCCAAGCCTGAAATGAGTCTGTTTCCCCAAAGTTTTATGGCCCTTTACCTATCTGACCCCAACTCAAAATAAGCCCTCACAGTTCTTTGAATGTTACCTATTGTTTGATCCTTACTGCCTGACAATGATTGATGAGCTTTATGTATATGCCCTGTATTGCTACCAAATGAACCCAATAAAAGCCCATTGAGGAAAAGGCTCCTGGCCCTTCTCCTTTGAGAGATGAGCCACCTTTCCTGCCCAAGCAGATCATGTCTTGGTAGACTTATTCTCATCCATGGCAGCCGGAGTGTCCCTGCAGGTGGAGCCCCCGCACAATGTCCTATGGTGTGCTTGAGTGTGATACTGCTATGTTACAGAACTACATGCGTATGCTTTTGTAATAAAAAATTTTGTAATAAAAAGGGGGGTTATTTGTGCCAGACCCTGTACAGGGTTCGGTACCATCCATGGTTCAAGCATCCACTGGAGGTCTTGAAATGGAACCCCAGAGACAAAGGGGGTACCACTGAATGAAGAGTAGACTACACAGATTTCAGAACAACAAGCATTACCAGGAATAAAGAGGGACATTTCAAAATGACAATGGGACCAATTCACCAACTCTAAATGTGTGTACCCCACTAACTAAGCATCAAAATACATGAAGAAAAAGCTGGCAGAATTAAAAGAGATAGCCAAATGCACAATCATAGTTGGAATAAAGATTATAACACACCTCTTTCAGTAATTAATGGAACAAGTATACAGAAAAATCAATTGGAGTACAGAGAATTTAAACAACACTTCAACTTCCTTGAGTATTTGACATTTACAGACTACACCAGCCTACACACTGCAGAATACTCATTGTCTTCAAGTGCATATGGAACATTAACCAAGATGTGGACCACGAAACAAGTCTCAATAAATTTAAAAGGACTAACGTCATATAAATCATATTCTCTGAACCAAGCTGAATATATCAGAAATCAGTAACAAAATAGTATCCAGAAAATTCTCATTTAAAAATTAACATAGTTCTAAATAACCCATGATTCAAATAAGAAATCACCACATCAGACAATTTCTGAGATAGGACACAAAGTCATAAACCATAAAAGAAAAAGCCCATAAGGTGGACTTAAAATTTAAAACTTTCCCAGTTCAAAAGGCACTGTTAAAAAAATTAAAAGGTAAGCAACAGACTGGGAGAACATATACATAAACATAAAAATGACAAGAGTTCTGTGTCCAGAATTTATAAAGAACCCTTACAACTCAAGACAAACAACTTAAAAGAGAAAGATGGACACAAGATTACAACACTTTATTAAAAAATATACAAATAGAAAATAAGCTCAACATCATCAGTTATTAAGGTATTGCAAATTATGGCAATCAGAAACTACTACAAAATGACTAAAATTTGAAAGACTGAAAACATCAAGTGTTGACAAAGACATGGAACTGGAATTCTCATACAGTATTGCTACAAAATAATGCAGGCACTTTAGAAAAGAGTTTTGCAGTTTCTTATAAAGTTAAAACATACACTTGGCCATGCAAGCCAGCAATACCCAAGAGATGTGAAAATATATTCACATAGAAACCTGAATGTAAATGTTTACAACAGCTTTCTCCACAATTGCCAAAAACTAAAAGCAAAGAAACTCAAGTTATCTTTTAACTGATAAATATATAACAAATCATGTTATTTTCAAATAATGTAATACTACTCAGCAATTTTAAAAAAATAGTGATACACTCAACATTACTGAACCTCAAAAACACATTGTGCCAAATGAAAGGAGTCAGACACAAAAGACTCTGTAATGAATGACTTCATTAACAAAAATCCTAGGAAAGCCAAAACTATAGTGATAGAAAACAGATCAGATCACTGGCTGCCAGGTGTCAGAGGTAAGGTTAGAAGTCAGAATGCAAGTGAACATTCTGGGGTGACAGAAATATTTTATATCTTGATTAAGGTGGTGGTTACACAGATGTATTAATTTGTCAAAACTTATTGAACTATACACTTAAAATTGGTGTCTTCTATTGTATGCAAATTATCTTAATAAAGCTGATTTTAAACAAAATTTCCAGCCTCTAAATAAGGGCAAGGAAATATAATGGTTAAGAACCTGAACTCTGAGCCATAATGTCTGAATATAAATACTGATAACACCATTATTAACTATATGAACTGAGACAAGTAACACAACCTCTCCAACCCTCCTTTCCTCATCTATTAAATGGGAATTATAAAAGTATCTGCATCATCAACAGTTGCTGCACTGATTGAACAGGTAATGTTAAACCCTTCGAATTGTGCCTAGCAAATAACAGCTTATGTGAGAGCACGTAGTAGTATTGTTACAAGTAGTGTACCAAATCAATTGTTAATACAACACATTTACTCTTCACTTCAGAGTGGACTTAACACTCATGACCTTTGAGTTTCAAGTATCTATGAAAAAGCCCCCAAGAGTGTTCTGTGATTTTTACTAAACCCACTTTGTCTCATTATCCCTGTTTGAGCTCAATGCCCATGCTTGAGCCAACGCTGAGGCCAGGGGATTCCGAAGCACTAGATTACTTGGGCCTAAAATCATGTGTGCCAGCTCTGAATCTGGGGACAAAGAGCACCCACCCCAAACCACACAGACTAGGAAGAGAGAAAGGATTCCCAAAGATAGTACCAGAAATACAGTGAACAGAAACCACACCACCTACTCCAATACACCCTTCTCTCTTCACAGAAACAGACAAAAATCAGTTCATGAAACTTAATTATAAAAAAAGGACAATTATATATGAGAATATGAAGAGGAAACATGTTATTCAATGAAAATGTTATTTGAGATGGTAGGGACCTATACAAATACAGCCTGATACATACACATATGAAGAAAGGCAGAGGACAAAAACCAAGCAAGGTGAAAGGCAAAGATGGGGAGACACCACATGTTAAAAACAAGTCAAGAATTTAGGAATCATTTTTATCTTGTATAATACAAATTTTAACAGGAAAGAGACAAATGACTGTCAAAGCCTTTCCCCCAGGCTACAGAAGCTTTGGGGGAGGACTGCAGGCTATTATTTAAAATAGAAAGAAATCACAGTCAAGAACAAACATGCATATGCAAGGGCAAAATGAGCAACAAGGTTTAAGGTTGTAGTTATTTTACCAATTCTTAGATGGAATATGGTCAACCAAGTAATGATGGTTCATTGTCAAGAAAGGTCTGTAGAAGGAAAAGGCAGCCTCCACTCAGCACAGTGTTGGTAATTAACTATTGTTACTACACAAGGGCCTCCCACTCTCAATGTGCAGACCAGAATTAAAGTTCACAGTCTTTCATTCCCTGCTTCACGCTTGTCTTTCACTCTCTCTGCCATTTTATACACCAAAATCTTCTGCTGACACTATGCTGACGGAAGGGCCATAAAGAACTGCTACAATTTGGCCTTTCAGCGCCATTGTTATCCAAATGGCATCTGTATCACCAAGCAAAGGTATCAAGTTTTGTTTTGCAGATTCTAGGAAGTTCTTGACTGATGTTGCTATCATAACCATGTAACGAATTATAGCTTATCTCAGTAGTTGAATATACTTTCATATCTCTTAAGACTGCTTTGGAATAGTTTGATAGACACTGCAACAAGAATGGCCACAGGTTTCATCAGAAGTACTAAATATGATTTATAGGTAATGGCTGCCTAGGGTGCAAGGCACTGAGTGAATCAATATCCAGATTCAGATTTAACATTGAAGTGAAAAAATGATGCCAGGATATGACACAGTTATGTGATTAAAAAGTATTTCTTTGCCTTAAATCGTGAGCTCCTTCAGGATAATCTATTATTTATAGACATGAGAGTCAGTGACATTTAATAAATGTTATACCTATTTAATGTAGATTCTACCTAGTTTTCCTCAGACTGATGGAGTTAATGTTCCCACAAGGGGCTACTATATTCTTGAGAAGTCTTATTTCTGCTGCAACTTCGAGAATTACTGGGACTTGCCGAGGTAGAAAAGGACATCTCAGGTAGCTGGGAAAGCTAATGCAAAGGCAGGAGTAACGTGACAGAATAAAAGAAGTGATCTTCCAAACACAGGCTAGACTCAAGTAACTTTAGTTAAATGGGTCATGTAAGAAAAATTTGAAAAATCAAAGTGACGAAGACTTCCTCTGAATGCCGAAGATTTTTCCAACTGCAAGCTAAACACCACTTTCTCCTGTACTAGATTCTCTGTCTCTGTCTCACTGTTAGAATTACCTACAGTTCGATAATGTGTACTTTCAATCCTTCATATGAAAGAAACATTAAAGTGGGAACTACTCCCTAAAACGATCAATTCTGCAATTAACTATAAACTTATTTTCAAATATGACATAAGTCGAGAGGCCAATACGTGTTACTTAGGCATTTAACTTTAAATCAGCTATTCTCAAGAAGTCATGTCTTTATCACCAGGGGAGCTTTCACAAACTACACCGCCTACCCCAGCCTCCAATTCTGATACGTCCTCTCAGGAAGTAAGCGGGCAGACAGGCAGGAGGGAGAGGTTAGGGATAAAAACATTTATCGCATGCGATTATGAAGCAGCTGTTTCCCTCCATTCTACCACATTAAAAACCACTAGACTAAATACATGTACTCAAACCTATGGATTTGGAGTTTTCTAATTCCATACAAAGAATGCACTCACTCGAGAACTGGGAGATCTGAGTTCTCATTTTGCCCCTTAGCTGTCCAATAACTTCTTCACACTTCAATCAAAATGTAATATTAGTATCATATTAAAACTGAAAGTCTATATAACTTCACAGAATTGTTCTAAGGATAAAATGTAGTGTGAAGTGTGAACATCTTTAAAATGTACTGAATAAGGCATTACCATCATTATTCAAACCAGCCTCACTCAGGTGTAAAAGCATGGAGTAACTGGGACTTGTTCGGTCTGACCTGGAAGCATACAAGACGAGACCAAGCACCAGGAGCCAAGAGGAAATGAAAAGGGCTCCTTGCGCCTTGCCTCATCCTCATCTTCCCACTCCAAAAGATTGGCCAAATCAAATCTAGCCTGAGAAGTGGGAAACTGTATTCCCATTAATAAATTCTTCTGAATAGTTTACCTCACCAAAAAAAAAAAAAAGAAAGAAAGAAAGAAAGAAATAATGGACTAATGAGATTCTTAAAGCAAAATATTTGGCATTTTTAACTGAAAACTCTCACTGGACACTTCCACATTAGAGTATTAAAGAAAACAGAGTAATCTAATCCACATAGAACTTAGAGACTAGATTGAAATTTTTAAAAACTAGGTGGCAGACTAATAAAAATTTATATAACCTTACCCTTAAAAATAAAAAACAAAAAAAGTGCCAGCGACTTAACTGCCCTATCCCTCTCCAATTTCCTATAAAATAGCCTATAGTAGTAAGTACAATGAAACTCATATGGTGCCCGACACAGTGCGCCACACAAGTATTTGCTGGATTCCCTTATTTCTCACATCTTTAACACTATTTTAGCGTACCTATATGGTCGCTTTTAGTTGTTTTGTTTTGTTTTTTTTTTAGCCTACTGAAAACCGAAATGCAAATGGTAGCTGAAAAGACAAATGAATCCTGCAAGATCTCACTTTGTTTCATTAGCTTCTACTTTATCACGTGGCCCTCTCTACCAAGTATGAGCACAAATAATTCCTAGACTCAACCATAAGCTACTTAAGTTGTTAGGGAACAATCACAATTATAGCCACTTCAATGAAAAGTGAATTAATTCTGAAACCAGAATTTCAGACAAAAGCAAAAATATGAATACATGTTATTAACCACAAGAACTAGAAACCATGAGTCCAATCAGTAACTTTCTATCACAGCTACCACTGACCCTTGAACAACACAGGGACAGGGGCACCCACCCCCACATGGCTGAAATCCCCTGGTAACTTCTGACCCTATGGTTGGCTCTTCCCATGGTATATTCAACCAATCAGGGATGGTCCTTGGTTAGGTATGAGTAAAATACTGTTTTCGTGTAGCATCGGTTGTTATCCACAGATGCAAAACCACAGATACAAGAGTGGACTGTATTTATTGGGGGGAAAATTTCAAGTATAAATGGACACAGGCACTTCAAAGCCCTGTGTTCAAAGGTCAACTGTAATGACATCAACTCAGACCATCCTCCACCCTGGAGGGAAGCAACTTCCCCTATCATGACAGTGCAAGCCAACTTCCTACACCACTTAACATTCTAAGTCTATGTACAATTTCCTCCCCAGGAAACGCACAAAATCCTACAGTTCTCCCTCCGCTGAACGCAATTCCTTCCCCACAATTCCACCATTCAGACTGTGTTTTGGACACAAATCCAATGACAATCCCAAAACACTCAACAAAACAATCAACTCCATCTTTTACTTAATATGGCTAACCCCTCTCTGTCACATAACCTAACTGATACGATGGGGTATCATCCAACATGCCAACTTTGTCATGCCAACTAGGATGACAAAGCGTAGAAATACCTAGCGTTTCTCAAATCAGAAGTTCCAGTATTCTCTAGTGTATTATACAAAGGTAGTGGCTAATCTGGCACGTGGGTGAGGTTTAATAAATGTGGTTCCCTCTATCAAGACATTCACCTGAGAAGTGAAAGTTTTTGTGAACAGACTTTCTTGGCTACAGCAGCCTCAACGCCAGATTTAAAGGGGGACTGCCCTTTGAAATAGGAGATATGTAAATGTACACACCATGGATACTTACATGAATCACTACTTCTCCTTAAAACATCCATACCCATGCTTAGAGCACCATCTACTCCACTTTCAATGAACAAATTCTGGCCAAAAACTCCATCCCTCGGCATTTCAGGAAGCTTAACCCTCTCCCTTTACAAGTTTAATTCACTTCGACAGGCAATCCGCACAGACGGAAGGATGCCTGATTCACCAGACAGACAGAAAATTCAAGGCCCAACATTCTCCTCCTATGCGCAAGCATTTATCTGACTTTCCATCCCGCCCCCCTTATTTCTTATTCCCTAAACTCCCTTCCCGCCCTCCCCACCAGTACTTAGACCCCACCCTGCCTCGGATCTCCAACATCCCGGCATCTCAACCCCAACCACCAGCTCCAATGCTCCTGCAGCACTGAAAGCCCACCTCTCATCGGACCCACCAGCCCCAAGAGCAGAAGCTCAGACTTGAGCATCGGGAGGGGGCTGCTCTTCAAACCCACCATACAAAGTCGTTGCTTTTGTCCTCGTAGGAGTTGATGAGCCCGTTGCAGAGCGGAGCGAGCAGAGGTCGCTTCCTGCTGCCGCTGCCGAGGCTGGAGCCGCTCCCTCCTCCGCCGGCGCTGGGCCTGGCCGCGCAGCTGAGCCGGGACAGGCCCGCGGACACCACCCCGCCGCCGCTCCCGCCGCCGCTGCCGGACACGGCGGCCGCTACCAACACAGGCCGCACCGGGCCCCCGAGGCCGCCGGAGCCCGCGGCCTGGGCCGCCCCGCCGGACACCAATGCCGCCGCCGAAGCAGCCACGGACGGGGGCGACGGGGAAGAGGATAAGGACGAGGAGGCGGAAGTCACCGAGGAGGCCGCCGAGGAGCCCGGGCTGGTCCCGGCGGAGCCCGACCCGGCCTGGCGGCTCCCGGACATCGTGACTCCCTCCCCTCCGGCCGGGCGCTCGGAGGAGAGGGACCGCGACCCGCCGCCGCCGCCCCTACCCTCCGGCTCAGTGCATCCTGAGGACGCGCGCCACGCCAGGAGGTGGGGCCTAGGAACAATAAAGTTGATTTTTGTAAGGCGACCACACAACAGCGTCCGACGGGAGGGGGCGGAGGAAACTAATCAGGCAGAGTGGAAACCACTACCGCTCTCGAGGCCGCCGCCGCTGCGGTCCCTGCCGCAGCCAACCCGGGCGCGCCGAGGGCCGGCCGTGCGCGTGCGCGAGCGGCGGAAGGGGCGGGAGCGGCGGGGGATACGACTTTAGACGCGGCCCGGGCTGTGCTCAGACACGCACGGGGCGCGCGCTCGGCGACGGCAGCCGCCTGGTAACGATTGCAGCCCTCGGCGAGAGCTGTTTTTGTTCGTGGCGTACCGGAGGGCAGGCTTTTTTCATGGGTCACCAAGCGAAGGAAACAGGAATGAATGGTCAGGGTAGTAGAGTGATTGGAGGGGAAACCCTCAAAAAGCGACTGCGCACGCGCATCCTGGGTTACCCAGGGTCCCGCTTCTGGTCGAGAAGAACAGCGCGGAGTGGCCGAGCCACGCATGCGTGCGGGAGAGCCGCGTTCCAGAACGCAAAGAGGGAGCGGTCCGTGTCGCGGTAGAGGCAGGCGGCGTGACCCAAGGGCGGAGGCACGACAGGTGCTTGGTAATAGGGAATTGAAGGCCCTGTACCCTGGACGCACAGAAGGATCCAGAAACTCCAAGCAGTTGAGAGCACTGGACTGGGAGGCAGGGACTCCAGGCTCTGCTGTTTGAAGCCATTCCACAGTATCGTGAGGAATAAATTAAGATGAAGTCAGTCAACAGTGCATTGTAAGTGGAAAACGTGGTGTTACCAATTTTATGGATTCTACCATGAACTATTCCATTTTGAAAGTTATTTACCAAATTAAGCATATCAACAATGGGAGAACAAACTATACCCAATCAGCACAGCTCAGTCAGAAACCCCGTTTAATGTGGATCTGGTATAATTCTAGCACAAAACAAATAAGCCTGGCATTTAAAACCACCAGAAAATGTGCAATTTCTGGTAGGCGTTTTGGAATATTAAGAATTGATTACACCGTTTCATTTGCCTTTTTGAGAATCCCTGAGATTCTTGGGGATGTAAATTAGAAAAACTGAACTGGGTGATTTTTGGTGTTCTTTCTAACTATAATTCTCTGATTCTTAGATGGAAAGCTTACAGATTTAATTGTCCCCTTGTTTTGAAGACTAAGGACGAGGGCCTTTCCCTGGGCACATCTGTCCATACTGAAGGGAGAAGGGCCTAGATGAAGGCCGTGCACTGAGACGCGGGCATTCACCTGGGTAGTGAGCCGCCAGAAGGCCGATGTCCTCCTCAGCTCTGCTTTAGCTGCTCGCCCTCCGCTCCCAGCTCAGGTTTCTACTCAGAATGTAACACGGGAATGGGCTTACCAGATTTCCAAAAACCACTCTCCTCGCACGAATGTTACAGTGTCCACCCCTTGTTTAAATTCACTGCCAAGACCCACCTGGGGGAAAAAAAAAGAAAAGACAAAAACAAACATAACAAGCAAAGAAAGACCCAGCTGAAATGTGAGGTCTTACTGACATTTTTGCAGAGAGAGATTCACCTTTGTTTGTGCTCCTGGGATATTTTGTTTGCACTTATAATATTGCGTGGTAGTTGTGTATGTGTGAAGGCTGTCAGGTTTAGCTCTGCATTCCCAGTGTGTAATGCAATGTCTGGCCTATGATAGGTGGTTATCAAATATTTCTTGACTAACAAATGAATAAAGCAGTTGATCTCATTTTAATTAGTTGTTGAAAGTGTGCCTTTCCAACTAAATTATAAGCTCCATGAAAGACAGGACCCTGTTGGTTCTCGATGGACATTTGCTTTATTTTTTTTAATGAAGTGCATAAATATATGAATGCAAAGAATTTGATTAATATTTGTTGAACAACATTTACTACTACCTGTAGGCCTGGTGTAGGCAAGGAAGAGATGAAGAAGCTTATAAAACATTGCTCCTACATTCAGCAAATGTATGAAATAATTAAACAATTAGAAAAATATGTTAAAAAAAGAACAAAGAATATTACCAAGGATCACATGCAAAAGGCTTAATGAGCACAGCAGAGAATCCCCGTAGGAGCTGAAGCAAGAACAAGTGCTGAGGGCCAGCCATGTTGGTGGGGGAAAGGCCTAGAGAGAAAAGTAGGCTTGGTTAATCAGAAAGTGTAATTAAAGTCACGAGCCCAGAAAATAAGCAAAAACACTTACATCAAGTTCAGATACCTATTTGATAGAGGCCAAGAGTTTATTCGGGAAAAATTCATCTGGGGGGGAAGACTGAGCAGCCTTGAATCCACTTTGGAAAATAGCCCGGAAGCAACTGGAAACAATGAAGACATTAAGTGGGGGCAAAATATATTCAAAGTGTTGTGAAGATTAAGTTTTCAGCAGATTGATCTTTCAGAAGGGATGGGAGATTAGGAGCAAAGAGACTAATTAGGAAAAAAGCATAGCAGCCCAAGCATAAGTGGTGAGATCATAGATTAGGGTGCCGACAAGGGAAGTAAGGGAATAGTCTGAGAAAAACACGAAGGAATCTGCAGGAGCAGGTTACTCTCTTAAAGAATCTTTCCCATGCTTGAGGGAATGACCCTTGTCTGTGTTCATCACTGTCTTTCTCAGTGGCTGGCACAAAGGCCAACAAACTAATTAAAAATGATGGAGTACAAACAGGAGTGATTCCTAAGATGACTCCAGGGATAACAGCGTGGTGACAGAATTGGAGATGGCTGGTGGATAGTTCAGTGTCAGATACATTGTATGATTGTAGGATGAAAAATACCATCAAGTAGGCATGTCCAGGCAGCAACTGAAAGTCAGGCTAAGGCACAGGAGGAAGTTCAGCTCGTGAGAGAAATACCACTGCAGGTCCCTGAGCTTTGCGTGCAGATTCTGACTCTGTAGGTCTGGGGTAGGGCCTGTGAATATGCATTCTTACCAGCACCCAGCTGACTAAGCTTTTGAGAAACACTGATTGATATTGTAGTTATTGTAAGAAATATATAAAAGTCCCTTCTAGGTAGCTTATTCTGGGGACAGAAAGTGATAGGACCCCAGCATAGAAGACTGTGAGGGAAAAATCATCAGTGCTTAGTATTACCGCTTTTGTGATACTTCGGTAAATACCAGATAAGTTAATAAAGACTTCTGGAAGTGCACAATCCTTATTAGTTTTTACTGGCAAGATCTTCTGGGGAAGCAGAAGAGGGAAGCATGACAAAACACACAAGCACAAAAAGGAAGTCACACAACTTAGGAGAAGAAGGAAATAGAAGAGAGAAAGCATTAATGAAAAATGAAAGTAAATATAAAATAAAAACTAATTTCTAGTAATGAAAAGAATTCCATCTCATTGTTAAATATGTTAAATCCTGTGACAAAATGACAAGACAAAGTCCAAGGTCTCCCACAAAAACACTGCTACTGAAGGAAAATCTAATGGAGTTAAGATAAAATGGAACTACCTAGAGAATCAGACTTCCCAGGCGTATTTCTAAGCCCTCTTATCCAAAGATAATATTCTAGGGAAATGACGCTGCTGGTGTTCATCTCCACCTTTGGTGGAGCTCTGCCCTTTGGTAGCCAATCTCGTGACAGGATCTTCCCTAAAAAGCTGTGTTTACCTGACTCACCTGAAGGGTTTGCTGGTGGCCCTGTTTTCTGTTTAACCAACTGTCTCTCACCAAATCTCTCTATAAAAATAGCTTCCTGTTTGGTTTTGTTCTTCCTTAATTTAATGTGTTTGCTTTGTTAAAAAGAAAAGATGGGGGATGTGAAATAAACATGGTATTGAAAAGCTAAATTGATTAGAAAAAGGAGAAAAATGTTTCCTGTTAGGGTGGACAAGAAAGAAATAGAAAAGTTTCTGTAAACTGATTGCATGAGAAGGCATCTAACAAAATTATCCGTAATCTACTGGTAAAATGAAAAGCTCCAACTTACACATTAAAACCTGAGGTAGACACTTACCTATGGAGAACTATGATTTCTTAGAGTTATTACTTGAGAACAATCTCTTCCAAAATGTCTGTCACATGGTTTTCATCGTTAGAATTGCATCATTAGCTTCTATTCCTCTCCCAGTCTTCCTTTATAAACTACAAGAACTTTTTAAAGAAGGTAAATTAACACTGCTAATACCTTGGTGAGTCGGTCATCATTTTAAAACAAGTTAATTTCCTTTATTAAAGCACTTCTTTTGCAAGCTACTGCTAAGTGAGTTTAGCCAAGATGTTGTGAAATGTGGCTTAGGCCACAGTATTGTAACTGATGGATTACAGGTGGAGCTGTATGTGTGTAAATGCAAATTTCTGAATAGGATTCGTCAGCTTTAAAAAATGATGGGGTGGGGGGAGAGCGTTTGAGAGCTTGCTCCCCGGTATATGTCCTGAGTTTGGCTCAGATAAACTCATAGAAATTTACTACAAAATAAAAAAAAATTGGGAAAAACCAACATTGACTAGAAAAACATTTACTTTTATTACACAGTGAATTTATACGTAATTTATGAGTACAAGGGGAGGTTTAGATCCACTTGAAGATCATAAGCCAAAACAAAATGAGGTCTAATGAATTCTGCAAAAACAGGACAATTGGTACCATTATGAGATGGAGACCTGGTAATATCACAAGGCAGGGTAAAAAAAAACCCACCTCACCTTGAAACTGGAACAGATAACATGTGAGTCTTCTGCTCCATGGATTTGACCACCCATGCAGGTAATGGGCTTAACTAAATGGTCTGGGAAAGGGTGTATAGCTACCATCCAGAAATGTTTAAAACAGTACATTGTCTATTGTAGTTTGCATCGAGTCTCCTCCCTAGATGTGAGTGATATTTCTTTCAAGATGTAATTGTTGGCAAATCATTCTATGATATCACCTCCAATACCTATTTTTTCCCTCCACTGAATTCTGTAAGAAACTGGGAATGCCAGAGCAGCACTAAATTGTGATCTTGTCTAAACAACAGAATGATGATTGAATTGTGTTTGGATATAATAATTGTAGTTAGATTTCTATCAGGTTGGAAGAGAATTTACTCCTGGAGCCTATTCTTAACCTTTGAAGGTGGCTTCAAGGAAAAGAAGTATTCCTTCTGACAATGTTTCCTCTTATTCTCTGAGTCTGTATGGTAATTTTTATATCCTAAATTTGCTTTACTGAAATATAGCAGTTACTTCTTTTCTCACCCCATCAGGTCCTCCCACACAGAGCCTTGGGCATCTACCATTAAACCAGTTCATCAACTGCATTTGCACTATTAATTTATTGTGAGATAACAGAAACTTGTATTATCTCATCTTCAGCTTGGAAAAAGTAGGTCAAAGCAGTAAGCTGCTAGCCAAATCCTGATACTCCATTTCTGTTCAAAAACTGAGGGTTGCTGAATCTGGGTGATCTGTTTGATAATAATTCAACTGATACAATAGCATATATTAGTTTTGAGTCAGTTAAACCAAAGTCACAAATAAAAAATTGAGTATCACACAGCATTCTTCATTCTTCCTTCCTTCATTATATGATACTACATCACTCCCCAACACTTGGTTTGCACCAAGATGTTAACTGTTGAAAATACCTCTGAGGAAATTACAAGCTGATTTCTATACTGATAATCTAATTTAGTATTGGTATTATCCACTCCAGTGCCAATAGCAGTGTATTACTGTTCCATTGATGTCATAGCAAATTAGCAACTTTAATGGCTTAAAACAACACAATTTAGGCTTGCTGTTTTCTGAATCTAAGCCTCACAAGATGAATTATGTTGTCAGCAAGGCTGCTTTCCTTTCTGGACAGATGACCTGCCTCCAGGTTCATTCAGGTTGTTGGCACAGTTGAATTCTGGGTGGTCTTAGGACCGATGCTCGTATTTCCTTACTGGCTGTCAGCTCAGAGTTATTCTCCATTTCTACAGGCCTTGGCATTCCTTGGCTCAGGGACCCCTTCTTCCATCACCAGCAACAGTGAGTCAAGCCCTTCTCACATTGTGTCTCTCTGATTAACTCTTCTGCCCTCCTCCTCCACTTTTTAAGGGTTTATGTGATTACATTGGACCCACCCAAATAATCCAGGATAATCTCCCTATTTTAAAGTCAGCAAATTACATCTGCAAAATCTCTTTTGCCTTGTGACATTGACACATGGACAGGTTCCTGGGATCAGGGCTGGGACATCTTTGGTGGGGCTTTAATCTGCCTACCACATGCTGCAAAAAATACACATTGCTCAATGAATACTGGTTGGTTGATTAGGCAATATGACGTAGTTCTGTTCTGGGCCTATCCACAGCTAAGACTTTGTTTCTTTCAAAGAGCCACTTAGTAAGATAATGATCCCTTTGGATGGTCTCTTCAGAGAAGAGAAGATGTTTCCATTTTGAGAAAATGTTTCTTTTCTTGTAGGAATCATTTCACCCACTGACATTAAGGTGGACCAATTGCCCTCCATCCTGGACACTTCCTAAATATTGAGTAGTTTAATAACATCGATACAGATTTGTGCTGACAGCTAAAGTTAGGTACCCACCTCTGGACATTTTTACTAAGCATTTCCTTGTGTATCATGGGAAAACAGTGCTGCTGCTTCCTTGATGGAAATTTTCTTCCCGTTATTTCTTCTTATGCTTAATGTGTTTTTATATTGCAAGAGATTCTTTCACTTGAGTAATGAAACAAAAAAATCTGGAGAACTGTGGAGCTCTGGTTTGTTAAGCCAAAATGTCATTTCTTTTTCCTATTCTGCTCTAGAAATGAATCCAAAACTAGAACTCATGAAGAACTGAAAAAGTTCTTGTGATTTCTGGTTCAACATGACAGACTGAGATCACATATTAACCTCTTCTCTTTTTTAAAACGCCTGAAAAGTGAAGGAATATCTTTACTTTTCTTTTAAATATCTTTAAAAGAATACTTCCATTAAAAATATATCCATAACAGCATTCTAAAACATAGTGGAAGACCAATAGTGAACAAGACAAGTGTGAGAGTTTCTCACACATACATAGTATGTATAATATGGAGTATATATAATACATAGCAATATATAACATATTGCTATGCTTGCATACAAGGTCAGTCCAGAGAATGGTTTGTGAAACATTGATGTGACCTGGCAGCCATGGAGAGTGGACTGGAATGTGCATGTGTGAACAATGACAACTTCACTGGGGGGGCAGTCAGCGGGGGCAGCAGACGCCATTGAATGAGCTTGTGTACTGTGTGGCCATTGCATTCAAATGACTGAGCGAATAGAACAACAAATCTGTATCAGACTTTGCATTAAACTTGAGCATTCCTCCGCAGAAACTATTCAGATGATTTATAAGGCTTTCGGGGATGATGCAATGACAAAAGCATGGCACAAGTGCTTCAAAGATAGTCAGGAATCTGTTGAAAGTGATCCACATTCTGGAAGGCCTGCAATGAGCAGAACACCTGAGAATATTGAGAGTGTACAGGTGGCAATCAACGAAGATTGGTGACTGACAGGGCAAGAACTAGAAGCTGATCTGGGGATTCCAAAAACTACTGTGTCCGAGATTTTGATGCAGGATCTTGGCATGAAACATGCCATGGCAAAATTCATTCCATGGCTCCTGCTACCAGAGCAGAAGGACCATAGTGCTGCAGTTGCTAATGACTTGATTCAAACCACTACCAATAAACCAGATTTCCTGAAGAAGGTCATAACCGGAGATGAATGATGGGGCATCATTGTCCTGTGTATGGTGTTTCTTGTACCTTGTGTCTTCAATAAATGTCTCTATTTGTCATATGACATGGCTGGATACTTTCATATATATACATATACACAGCATATGTATTTTATATTAGTATGCTAATATATAATTATATATATGTAATACTATACATAGCAGAATGTAATAAACTAATGAAGAAGGTAGAGTAGACAAGGCCATAGCACAAAATAAATTAAGGAGAAAGTTAGTGGGGAGCAATAGCCTTTCTTCCCGATAGAGACCAAAGCATGGTGAAGCCTTCAAGCATTAATTGAAGGATTGCTAATGAATTAAAAGATTATCCATGGAACAGTTCGTGAAGTACCTATGGCTGGCACAGTGAAACTGTGAATGGCTCACTAAGTCACTTATGGTTCCTTTGGCCATTCCCTCCTCTCCTGCATGGATAACTGTGGTCATTCTAGAGCTAATACCTGCTGATGATGGTCACTGACCCACCTCCAGCTGGAGGTGCTTGCATTTATCAGATCAAAACCAGGGCCTCTGTGATTAAGCCCTTTCCCATTCAGCGATATCTAAGAAGGCTAGCGGTAACAGTATTTGCCCCTAAGCAAAAGAGTGCTCTGAAGAATGTGAACCACCTGGGGGAGTAGGTGAGCTCTAATATAAATAGAGGATATGGACAGAGAGAGAGGTGAAATAAACCCTGAGGAAGGGAGAGATACCAGGTGAGCCCTGCAATGCCCCAATTTACTGCCTAAAGAATGTCCCCGGGTCATGTGACAGGGAGGGGGCGCTCAAGCAGTGCCAGATAGTCTCTCTCAGTTGAGAAAATGGAAGTGCACATCTGAGAACTGGCTGAGGTCAGAAAGGTGATGGTATAGTGCCGAAGTCCAGCTGCAGCAGGATCCAGGGGGGTCCCGAAGGTGGGTAAGGTGTTGGCGTGTGGAGATCAGGCAACAACACACCTCTGAGGATGGTGAAGCACTGATTCTTTTATTACAAGTACAAGTGGATTTTTATATTTTCCTTTTTGGCATAGCTTAACATTCGCAGGTGCATAGCATGATCAGTTAAGCAGAAAAAATCAATACAAAAGTAACTAGGAACAGTACGGAAGTTCCCAAAGATTCAGTTATATTAAACAAAGATTATTTTGACCAGGAGACCCATAAATCAGATGATTAGAATTTCTCAGAATTTGTTCATAGGGCAAAAGTATACGGTAGATTGAGCAAAGGCAATAAGGCCTTTATGATGTCCAACTTAGCTATATATCTTTTCTGTCTAAAATGTTTCTCTGTGTTCTATAAACTTTAACTTCATAGTAACTGTTTCTACCTGTTTAATAGCTAACCAGCTTTTCTTATTTCTAAGGCTGTCTAATTGATATATATTCCTATTCAAGGTAAAGGAGGGGCTGTTACTCTAACGACTTTCAGACATTCAGGGACTTTTTATTATTTTGTATAACTTCATTGGAATTATACTAATCAATGAACCTAAAATACAAGTGTCTAACAATCCCACCACCTTTTGATCACCAAAACAAACATGTAAGGAGAGATAGACAGGAAATCCAGCTACAGTTGTTAATTCAAGAAGTCTAACTCATTATTTTATTTTTTATTTCTTGAACACTAAGAGGGCTCGGACTGCTTAAGTCTCTCAAACCAGGGTAATTTAAATAAGCCAACATATTTTCTCTTATGGTTAATAATTATATTGTCCTGGCTGTCGTACACCCCTGTATAAGGGAGAGGGGAGTCTGGGGATTTTTTCATCCTTTCAGGCAGTTCCATGGGGAATACTGTCCCTTCCTCTTGGGTGGCACAGGAATGAGTAATTACAGTACAATGCCTATATTCAGTAGCAAAAGCAAAAAAAATAAAACAGCCAATTGTTAACCCAATTTGGATGCCACGTTCTCTTCCGGGGAGACGAATTCCTTGAACTTGAGTCCTCCATGCCCGGACCTTGTCAGACAACATGGTTGGAAGAGGATGTGGCAGTATAGGTTCATTGTATCCCCCAAATTCATAGGGTGAAGCCCTAACCCCTAATCCCTCAGCACATGACTATGTTTGGAGATGGGGTACTTAATAGGAGAAGATTATGTAAAATGAGGTTTTTAGGGTGGGTCTTGATCCAATCCGAGTGGAGTCCTTCTAAGAAGAGGAAGCTTGGACACAGACACCAGGGAAATATACAGAGGAAAGACCATGTAAGGACACAGTGAGAAGGCAGACACGTATCAGCCAACATAAGCAGCCTCGGGAGAAACCAACCCTGCCAACACCTTGATCTCAGGCTTCTAGACTCCAAAAGTGTGAGGAAATAAATTTCTGTGGTTTCAGCCACCCAGTGTATAGTATTTTGTTACAGCAGCCCTAGTAAACAAATATAGGTAGCCAGGAGCATTTAACAGTAAACTGTTAGAACAAAGATTTTATTCACAGGAACTGTACAAATTTATATGTTCCACTTGTTTAAATGGTGTACTTCATGGGACTTTCTTGAGAATAATAAGACTCACAATTTATTTCCTTTTTTTCCCATTTAAAAAAGAGCATAATCAATGATGTGGTGAGAATTATGGAAAGTTTTGCTGAAGTTCCTGAAATAATCACTGAGAAGAAGATGGACATATTGAATAATCAGAACAATAAAAATTTAACTCCCACATGTCAGAAGACAAATGCCAACATCAAAAGGCAAACCATAAGCTCTGGGTAAAATTTTGCTATAAAGAATGACAAACCCTAGGTCCTCTATGGGTCACAGTGACTGTGCTTTGCATACCATCATTTATTTGCTCTACTTCTGGTGATGTGGGGGTCTTGCCCTTTCTCATTTTCAATTCACATGGTCCTGGCGAGAGCTCAAACCCCAGAGCTCCAGCAAGTTTAACAAATAGTCCAGACTTAACCAATTAATGAGTCACATTCTTAGTGCCTCCCCCTACCCCTCCAACCAGAATGATTGATTCAGAATAGACAAATTACTCAAGAAGAGGAGGTTTTGCTGGTATCTCTAAGAAAAAGAGCTTGTTTTCTTTCCTTGGAATCTGAAGCGAAAGAGGTCATAGGGACTGAAACCATTGCCCCCCTTACCACCCTTGCTATATCTTGCTACCATGTAGAATCAAAAAAAAAATTGAGACTAACACAGAGGAAAACAGAATCAATAAATGGAGAGGAATGAAATTCCGACCACATCACTTGGTCCCCGAATCCAGCCGTGACTGACATTAGCGTTCGCTCAACATGTTTAGTTACACAGGCAGTGAATCCCTTCCTGCTGTTTTTGCACCGAGCATTGTCACGGTCCGTGCGTTCAGCTCGACTGCCAGGTTCTTGATTGCAATGGCTGTTTCTTTTCTGGTCTATTCCCAGCATCTGGCAAAGTACCTGATATCCGGAGGGCAGGGCTCGTATATCTCACCAAGTCAATGTTGCACGAAGATGCTGTCATGTCTTAGAGATGCCTTACTGACTAATTCAGATTTTCTATGTGATTTTGACTTTTCACAATTTCCTGAAGACATTCTCTAGTCTAGGGCAAATGCACGATGCACAGAGAACCCACTAATATTCTTTTAGTATCACAACTCCATGTTTTTGGTGGGCGATGCATTTGATACACTTCCAAACACCCCCCTAGCAACTGAAGTTTCAAAAATATACTCAAAAGTCATGGTTTCATCCTTGTCAGCTCATACACTGCGTATCATCTCGGAACAGAAGCCTCAGTAGCAGTTTGCTTTGCAATTCCTTGTTTGCCTTCTTCCTTCTTGGGATGGAACACAGTCCCAGATTGATGTCATTCAGTTGTTTATTCATTTGTTTGTTGATTCTTTCATTTGTGGACAGAAAAGGGGCCACATACCAAAGCTGACAAGATCAGGGGAAGCCAGCATGCCGGCCCCTACAAACTCAGCAACTGAAAGCAACCACATAAGATGGTCTGAACATACAGATTCCTAACTAAAGGCGGATCCTGGAAGGTAGTCACGTCCTAGGCCTGTAGCTTCCTTGACGACGGTTCACCTTTACCTTAAATGAGCTTGTCTATTGCTTCTTGGCATCTAAGATAACATACCTTTGGAATGTCAGGATAATCTTTTCCAGACCCCTCCGGGCACACCCACTGCACCAGAGGACAGACCTCGGAACCCTTCAGTATCACCTTGCTCCCTGAACACCTTCTCTGATGCTGTGAATGGTAACTGCTGATTTTCCTATACCCACCAATGTCAAAGAAGTACCTGTCTCCCCATTGTACTTTTTAACCAATTCCAGATATTTCCTTGCTTTCCTTTCTCCCCATTCCATAACCTACCACCAGCGAATTTCCTGTAATCCTCTCTATCTCTTCTCCTTGGATTCTAACGTATGGAAGAAGCTGCACGACTGCCATTCTTTGGAGCATGTTCTCAGTCCATTGAAATTTTTGCTTCCTGGCAGCGGTCGTCTGTTTGACTCAAACTCGTGAAAACTCTCTGCAGGTTTGGATGTTTCTTATACCAACACATTCGCGTGTTCAGCCAATGTATTATCAATCCATTTGTTGCAAAACAAATACCCATAAACTTAGAAGCTGAAAACAATACTGTTTATTGAGTTCATGACTCTACAAGCTGGCAATTTCTTTTTTTAAAAATATTTTTATATAATTTTTAAAATTGATTTTTTTCCATCACCATTTCTCCCCCCATCCCCTCTTCCTCCTCTACCCCTCCCCTGGCAATTTTTACTAAGGTCCACCAGGAAGTCCTTTCGGGTCTTGGGCTCTGCATGGTACTGCTGGATTGGCCGGAGGCTGCGATGACTTCAGCTTGGACAGCAGCAATCTGCCCCATGTGGTGACTCATTATTTTACCCTGAGGACTAGCTCAAGGTTAACCGGAAGACATAAAACCTTTCTGTTTGGATGTTACAGGGTAGGCAATACCAAAAAAAGTTACTGACAAGGCTGGAATAAAAGCTGAATCTGGACTTAGTGAAGCAGAGACCGTATTCAAATGCATGGCTGGAAGAGGGGGAAAGGGGCTATTGCAAACCAGGAACGGGGGTGGGGGTTTTTGCAGTAAGAGAATGCTTTGACCACAAGGGCTCAAAAGTTAGGCAAAAAAAGAGAGCAAGCAAAGGGAGAAAGGACTCAGTGTGGGCAAGTGGGGTGAATGAGTGGCACATTCCAGTAGGAGATCAGAGAATATTTTATGGGACCTGAAAGCCATTTTGGTCTCAGGAGGGGATGTACACTGGCTCAGGCTGAGGTGGGCCAGAGTTTAGGGGCTTGGAGTAAGGAGACAGATTAACAGGAGAGAGAAAAAAAAAAAAAAAACCCACGAATTTAGTCGTGTACTGTTAAAAAAAGAAACAACAGGCCCGAAAATGGAGTCCCTTATGCTAAACCCCACCAAGGCTTGATGCCGGAGTTCACTGCATTTCCAGTCTCTCTTAGGAGAGAACTTTAGACCAATCGGTGTGGAATTTCCTGATGGACACCAGTGAGGTCTGCTGATAATACCCGTGCCACCCTTTCTCGTTCTGCAGTTTCTGCCTGGAAAAGTCTTCCTTTCTGTGCATTTCTCAGAGCACCTCTCTATTTACTAGTGGGGTTCTGCCTGACTCATGAATCGGTCAATAAAATCAATTAGATCGTTACATTTATTCCGTTGATTTTTTTGTTCTTACAGGACCCCCCTCAAAGATACGAGACTCAAAAGGTAGCCAGAGGATTGAGGCTTATGTACCACATCCTGAGCTAAGGAAAGGCTTAGGGTCACAGGAGTCCAAGAGGGGAAGGCAGCTCAGGGGAAGTGGAGAAGAGGAAATGTTCGGAATGCAAAGTTCACCCTGCCATGTGGACGATCTTCTCAGGTGAAAAAGTTGCCTGTAGGCTAGATGTCTTCATAAAACAGGGCCCCTTTCTAATGAAAATTTCCTTTGCAAATGTAGATGTCTCCTTCCAAGGGTAATTTCTACTGTTTTCAGAGTTTCTCTTGGGTCTACAGTTTCTTAAAATAATTAGTTCAAAATAATCCTTAGGCCAAAGAGGCATATTTTGGGATGGCATTTTCTGCTACCCTTCAAAATGTGAAATTGTTTTTATGGTAATAAGTCTCAGAAAGTCCTATCTTTTAGGCTTGAATTAGCATAATAAAGCGTGGGAGGAAGGAGATTCCACACAGTGGTAAGGAAAAGACTCGGGTGTCAGGGAAGACATGATTATTTCATATTTTCCAAAGGAAAGAGGCAGGGAGACCAACTCTCCTAACCTAACAGTAAGTTGACTGAATAATTTTTGGTGATTAGGAGAGAATAATTTATAAGTGTGTATATCCTGCTGGCAGTGGGCAGAAAGAGAAGGTTCTGTTAATACCAAAGTCACGTGTGTGGGCGTCTAGATTGCTGCTGTGCCAATGATGTATTATTGATTTAACTGACTGCTCACTTGGGGAGTCAGGACCACTGTGAGAGTTCAGAGCAACCCAGGGCTTTGGTCACCGCATGCTGAGAAGACAAAGGCCCGCAGTCCTTGAACGACAGTGTGGGAGCAACTGCTCCTTACCAGAAGTGGCAAGCAGAGATTCAGGCTGCTGCCTCTCGCCACTGCACTGAGCTCCCAGCCCCTGTAGTAGGGCCATCAAGAGCTGTGCCTCCTGCAGGAGCAATACGAGAGGTTTCACCCTGTGTGTGTGGGGTGGGGGCGGGGGGGAGGGAAAGACTAGACTTCACTAAAATAATCCAGCCAATCTCTAAACAAATTGAAAAAGAGACACTTGGCTAGACTAGTGTTGCCGTAGCAATCTGGACCAGCATAGCGGCTGAACTTGATGTCCCTTCCAAAGGTAGGGAAGTTTGGGTAAAAATAAATAACAAATCAAGGGGAGAAATAATAGCTGAGTGTAAAGGAATGCCTAAGAGGGTTAAGCAGTGAGAGGAATCTAACGTTGTGTTAACGCCTCTAGAGTGCAGAGCAAGAGAGCAACATTATCTCAGCATGATTACACCAGATGCGCAGAAGGAGGGAGCTGTGTCTGCGGAGACCAGCCCTGCTTCGGGAACCTGACACCCTCTGATGGCACTCTGCAAACCTGAGTCTGGGGGACATTCCAGTCATGCAACATGTGGCTGAACTGGATGAACTATTCATGCCTAAACTGAACTCTAATAATGTGCCAGCATCTTTGACTGCTCTATTCAAGCTACTTCTGCTACAAAGGACATCATTTGGGAAAGAATTTCCAGGGATTGCTTCCTGCTGGGACTTCAAACCGTGTATATGTGTGACTCCTAGCCCACTGATTGCTGGGTAACTGATTATATAAACCTGGATGCTCAGATGCTTAGCAAGGTCCCTGGTTGTAGAGACAAAATGAATGGCAGCATGCCCAGTAGGTCTCCATGTGCTCCGATTACTCCACAATCACCCTTGCTTTTGTGAATGGAAAGGTATTAAGCAGGAAGAGGGGGGACAATGGGCTCCTGATGAGATTAAGCAACAGGCATTGTGTGGTAGATGTGAGATCTTCTAAGGACCAGCCCCACCCTGAGACAAGGAAGGTGGTGGGAGGCCTTATGGTACCCTCAAACTAGATTAAATCTGTCTTTGACTACCACTCATTTAATCCTCATTGGGGTATCCAACATTTTGGGGTACAAAATATGTATTCTCTGTGCACCCAGGCCATTAGTACACAATGACAACGACGTGTGTGGTGGATTAAACAACAATGACCCACAGGTCAGAAAAGGGGCTTAGGGGAGGTAGATGCCAGCCTAGGCACCCTGGGACAAGCGGAGTTTGCTTTTAATGAGGAGACGCATTCAGAGGAAAAAGATTTATTAACTGGAAAAGGCAGATCAGAGAGTGTTCTCTTCCCAGAGGAAGGCAAAAGACAGGAGTCAGGCTGGAGAGCTAATAAAACATCAGCAAAGTGAGCCAGGTAGATTCAACAGGTAATGCTGGATAATTTTAGGATCCATTCTGGAAAAGGACCTGTACACTGGCCCAAAAGTCCTCTTAACTCCTTGAACACAGATGGAAGTCGAAGTGGCCATGGGGCAGCGGCCCTCTATCTATCCCTGAGGCCAAAGGCACATACCTGTGAGAATCTTATGGCCTCCAAGCTGGTGGAAGTTCTCTGGGGGTGCTTGTCATCAACACTAATGTTCCGTGGCAGCTCTTGCCCTCAGAATAGGTTGAAAGAAAACATATCCTGCACTATAGTTGGCAGGGATAGGAATTATTCTAAACAGAACTCATGTCTTCCCCTTTGGAGGGAGGGACCTGAAGATAGATTGATAAACTTCCTGTAAGCACTCTAGCTTCCTCCAAAAATCTTGACATATTTTTATTATTTACTTTCAAATATATACTAATTTTTCTTATAATTTTTTTCTCTGGCTGGTTATTTAGAAGTTTTTTAACTTCCAAATATTTGAGGCTTTTATACATATGTAATTGTTATTTTTAATATCTAGTTGTTATTGATTTCTTATTTAATTTTGTTGGGTTTAGAGAACATGTTCTGTAAAACTTCAGAGTTCTAATGTACTGAGACTTGTTTTATGTCTCAGCATAAGGTCTGTCTTGGTTAATGCTCTATGCGAGCATGGAAAAAATGTGAATTTTGAAGTTATTGGATAAATTGTTCTATAAAGGTCAGTTAGGTTAGAGTGGTTAATAATTATTTTTAGATCTTCCACATCCTTCGAGATTTTTATCTAGCTATTAAAGAGGAAATTAATTTTTCCGCTTCCGATTGTAGATTTCCCTATTTGTCTCTTTAGTTCAGTCGGCTGTCGCTTCATCTATTTTTAAGCTCAGTTATTAGCCACCTACGTTTCAGATTTGCTACGTCTTCTTTATGGATAGACCCATTTATCATTATAAATGTCTCTATCTCTGATGATTCTTCTTGTCTTCAGGCCCATTAAGTCTAATATGAATAAAACTCTCAGAGTTCTTCTGCATACCATTTACATAGAGAATCTTTTTCATTCTTTTTCTTTTAAACCTCTGGTTTTTTAACATTTAATGAAATTATTAATACAGTTGGATTTGGGTCTTTTTTGTTACTTGCTTTTGATTTGCCAAATCTGTTCTTTTATTTTTCTTTCTCTCCTTTCCTGACTTCTTTCAAGTTAATAGAATATCATTTTAGTAATATTCTAGTATAACCACTCTGTGGCCTCATCAGCAATACGCCCTTCCTTACATTATGTTGTAGGGCTGGTTTCATGATTGCGATGTACATGCTGACCACAGCCTACTTAGAGGTGACACTGGGTAAAACTTTACATGAAGTGTGTGACCCTCACAACAGAGTGGCTCCATTCCCACTCCTGCCCTTTGTGCTGTTTCCACGCACATGCATATCTCTATTATAACGTGTGGGCGGAGGGTGTATGTTGTTGGGCGCCTGGATTGTGGCTTTTTCCACTAAAGAAGAATATTAAATTGTGTTCTTGCAGTCCTTTCAGTCTTGTCAGGCTTCCGTTTTCAGCCTGGCCCTAGGATGTGCTTTTACCCTGGAGCATGGTTCCTTCTTAAGACATGGCCTCTCTGAAGTTCCAAGGATGTTTCTGAGACGGTCAGTGAGGCCTCTCAACTCTGGCTGGGCCGGGCCCTCAGTGTGAATCATAATGGAGCCCCATCTCGGTGGCAGGTAATCCCTGCGAGGCCTCGAGCGGCTGGGTCCTGTGCTCATGGGCCCAGCCCCGGGCCCGGACCCCGCCGTGAGTCCCAGGCAGACATCGGGGCTTCCGGTGATGTGCGGCTCCCTGCTCTCAGGTGCCCTGCTCCACAGGTTGCGGCTGCTTCAGAAGCCTCTCACTCTTCAGCCCAACTAGTGCACTGTGCCTCCGGGCCTCCTTCCTCCTTCTTTTGCACAGAAGCCTCTCCTGCAAACACCTGAGGCGACCGCGGGGCCCCTTTTAGCGTGTCCGTTTTTCAGTGCTCACTCACCTGCAGGCTGTCTGTCTTTCAGGGCCTGAACAGGTTATTTTGTCTGGAGTCGTATTTGATAGTCTGGAATTCATTCCTCTGCCTGGCCAGAAGCGGAAGTCCTGTGTGGTAGTTGAGAAACATGATAGGCTAGATGCGCTGTGCTCTCCTGGATTGGCTCCCGGAAGAGAAAAGGGGCATTCATTTAAAAACTGACAAAATCCAAATAAAGTCCGGAGGTAAGGTAATAAATGTGCCAATGTTTCGGTAAATGTGTCATGCTTATGTATGATACTAACTTTAGGGGAAAATGGGTGAAGGGTATAAGGGTACTCTCTATTATTTTTGCATATCTAAAAATATTTAAAAATAAATTATTGATTAAAAATGTAAAGTTGAAGGCCATGGCCATTAATAATAGTAGCTAATACTTACATAGCACTTACTATGTGGTAAATACTGGTTTAACTTCTTCACATACATTAACTCACTCCCTCCTCACCGGAAAAACAACCCTGTATGATAGGTATTATAAATATCTAAATTTCACATAAGAGGAAACTTCAGCACAGAGAGACTAAGTTCGTCAGTGGCAGAACTGGAGTTTTAATCCAGGCAAAGGAGGTCCAGCATTCAGGTTTTTAAATCACCATGCAACACTCCCTCTGCTCCCTAACATCCAAGGCCAGGCCAGAACAATTATGCTACAGCAGGTGTCAGTTTATATTGAAGGATGTGATGGACAAGGGAATTGCACAGAAACAAGAGGCCACAGAACCAAAGGAAGGGACCTGGACCATACTTTTCTATCGAATGCAGCCATCACATAAGTCAGCCAGAAATTTCACCCTCTATTATGAAGAGATAAGGGCTAAAAAGAAAGAGGAAAAAGAAACACTAAATATTTATTCTCAAAGAAACTGAGTTGAGAAGTAATTAATTTTTTCCCCAGAGTGACTGTTACCCTTAGAAATGTGTCTTTATTTTTGCTACTAAGAGGAAGTGAGGACTTTCTAGATAGTTGTGTTTCAGAAATTGAGGGTAGGTTTTTGCACATGGCATCTTGTACACATTTCAAACCTGTTGTAAATTCAAATCTTGTCATGTCGCTTCCTGGCTGAAAACTAGTGCCTCCCTTAGGCGAAGTTCAAAATCTTCCTAGTGCCTGAGGGCCTGTTTCCTAGCTCTCTAGCCTCACCTACTGTCTCTCCTTTGCTCTCCTTGCTTTGGTCATTTCTGTTAAAAATTTTAATGTAAAGTTTTATTGAATTTATAGCAATTTCTTAAAAGAAATATCCCCTTCCATTAGGGTGCTAATGGTGAAGTTGGGGTGTGAGTCTGCTCCCAGGGAGGGAGAAGTTGTATGTGTGGGTTAATTTTACTTTTTAGAATAGTTTTAGATTTACAGAGGAGCTATGAGGTGAATAGGGAGCTCCCATATACTCCCCACCTAGCTTCCTCTATTATGAACATCTTACATTGGAATGGTACTTTCATTAAAATTAGTGAACCAGTATTGGTATGTTGCTATTAACAGAAGTCCACAGGTATTCAGATGTCCTTAGTTTTTTTTACCTTCTGTTCCAGGACGCTACTCAGGGAACACCACATGTAGTCAGCCTGTCTCCTTCGGCTCTTCTTGGACGTGATGGTCCCTCAGCTGGGATTTGTCTGATTTTTTTTTTTCGTGATTAGGCTGAGCTTACGGTTTTTGGGGAGCAAGGCCACAGAGGTAAATCACCATTGTCATTACAAAGATACTTTATGGCAACGGGACTTATCCCTGATCACCACCCGATCACCTGGATTTCGTCAGGTTTCTTCCCCCATCACCGCTCCTTGCATGCTGGGGTCTTTGGAAAGCAGTCTCTGTGCACAGTTCAAAGTCAAGGGCAGGGAGTCATGCCCTACCTCCACGAGAGCAAAGTATCTCCATAAATTGTTTACTGTTCTTCTACACGGGGAACTTGTCTCTTTTCTACCATTTACTTATTCATTCAATCAATCTTTTTTTTTTCCATATAGACTCATGAATATAATAACATAGGAGAATCAAAGAACATGGCCAGTTGGGGCTCTGTTGGTTGATACAGTTGAGGAATAGTCATTTGTTTTGCTGGTTACTATATTCCTTGTATCGCAGAGTTGGAAACAGAACGAGAGAGAGGCAAAGCCTTTTTCTCCTGTTTGGGGGGTTTTCTCTATTAACTTACTGGAACATGTGATGTATATAAGTCCAAGAATGTTTCTCAATCCATGTTGGCTGACAGTGCAGCTAATAGGAGTCCCACTCAGACATGCCATACAGCCTTCTCCTTGTCAGCTTACAGTGCTGTAGCCAGTTTTTGCCATTTCGTGTACTGTTGTGGGTTTTCTGATGTTACATTGAGTATGAGCTGAGTTTTATCAGGCAATTTGGGTCTGTTGCTATACCAAGAAACAGCCTGAGATTTGTGAAGTAATTTTATGAAGTCATATGTCCTATAACTATGGGAAGGTGTGTATTTCAATTTAGTTGTGTTTACTCTAGTGTCCAAGGTTCAGAGATCACAGTGAAGTTTAAGAAAGAGTTTCATACAAGTGAGAGAATGAAAGAGTTGTGTAGAGGAAACCCAGACTTTATGAATTTGAAGCAATATTATATAATAAAATCCAAAGTGTGGCTGTACCATTTTGTAACTAAAGGGCAGCATTAGTAGATATGATTGGAATTGAGAAATTCTGTAGTGAGGGAGCTGGCTGTTAAGCTAGTAGGAACGGGACTGTGCCCTGGCTGGTGTAGCTCAGTGGATTGAGCGTGGGCCTGTGAACCAAAAGATCGAGGTTCGATTCCCAGTCAGGGCACATGCCTGGGTTGCAGGCCAGTTCCTGGCAACGGACGCATGAGAGGTTGATATTTCTCTCCCTCTCTCCCTCTCTCCTTCCCTTCCCCTCTAAAGATAAATAAATAAAATGTTAAAAAAATTAAAAAGCAACAAAAGAATGGGAATGGGATTGGACAGAAAGCCTAGTTCATCGATTCACGTCATCAGAAGTGGTGGTATGACCTGTAAGCAACAGCAACGAGTGATAAAAGCTGTTATAAATTGCTGATGGTGTAGTTCAGAGCAAAGACTACTCAGGCTTCCATCAGCGAGAAAGATTCAGGAGGTAGTTGCATTATCATAGCAGAGCCATATTTCAACACTGGTGGAAAATTCTGGGACTCTGCAGAACAGTCTTCCACAGTCTGAGTAGGCTGCCCGAGGCCTCGTTGGCCCCTGAGGGAGTGTGACCTTTTAGCTTCCGGTAGAAACTGTTTCAAGGTCAATGAAATCCCGCACCCAGTTCCTGTCCTCTTGTGATCCTATCCACGCAGAATAGAGTTTTTCTATTCCTCCATGTGACAAAACTTATTCAGATCCCATGAATTTCTCTATTTTTGTTCTACTTGCCCTGGTTTTCCCTCACTGGCTTTTTCTGAGTCCCTTGAATCTCTCATTTTTTCTTGAGGGCAGTATCCCCTAGCTTTTGATTCCTTTTGGATTAATGTAGCATAAAATAAACCCATCTGCCAAGCCATTTACAGATGAATATTGCAGACTGGGAATATTTACAATATTCAAAGTGGAGAAAGTACATTTTCTCCAATTGCAGAATGAATCACATCGTCCCAATTTACAAAATTTTTGCGGAGGTCTCCTCCCACCCCAATATATTCAATTAAGGTTTAATCATCCCTCTTGTCCTCTCTCCAGGAAAGAAAAGGAGAGAACAACCTCCATCTGTTTTAGCTTCTAACAAGTTGAGAATTCATATAGTTAGGCACTTTGAAAATATTGTTGCAACTTTATTTATGAGTACATCCTTTAAGTCTAGGATTAAAGCCTTTTTTCTTCCCTTTCTGTCGAGAATGGCTGGCAGTCTATCATGGAATGATAGGGCATATGTCTGCCTGATTTATCCTTCCCAAAGTCCAGCTTACTATTCACTGGCTCCCTGTAATCTGTTAAGTATTTCATAAATGAAATCATTGATGACTGTGGTCTTACCATGTATCAAAATTTAGGCAACCAGGCTATAATTTTTAGGGATATTACTTGATGTCATTCTTTAGAGGTAAGTCCTACCTGTGTCGTTTCTCTTTTGTAAGGCCTCATAGCTGTCCATGTGTTCAGAAAGATTGTTTCTATGATAAGTTGAGGACACGTCTTAAATATTCCTGGATCTATGCTTCCAGAGCAGGTGAATCTGAAGACATCTAGTGTATTTCATCTCAGCCTCATTTTTCTCCCATTCTGGTTGAATTTTGTTATCCTACCGCAAGTGTTGTAGAGACTGTTCATTTGACCATAGCTGAGCCTTTTTACAGACTTCGGTAAAAAAAAAAAAGAAAAGAAAAGCAATTACTCACCAGGGAGCTCAGTAGTTCATAGGTCACAATCTCCCTCTGCTGAGATTAGATGATACAAATTATTAGGGGTATCTGGAAAATTTGATAAAGATGCCCAACAGTGGACTATGTATAAGCATTTTTCTATGCACTCTAATCTTCCATTGACACAGGGTGTTTAGAAATTGATCAAGGAGGCTTTGTTGAGCTTCACTTTTAAATATCAAAAGGGTCCACAGTTATGTCACCCTTGTTTTCCCGGTAAGTCCAACTCAGAAATTTTCCTAGCTGTGGATGTCTTCCTACTCATGACAGTTAAACTCATTTAATTGGTTATTGATTGAAGCAGAAAGCACTCTTATCCTCTTTCACTTGTTCTTTGGATTTGTTATTTCCAGCCCCCTGGTAAGAATCTCAGTCAGGTCCCAAGGTTTTTCTGTGTCACTAAATAATTAGAAGTACAGTACAGATAAATATCAAAAGTTCAACATCTCATTCACTGTCAAATCTCTTCTTCCCAGTGTGTCTGCCTCAGGCTTAGGGGATTGAAAGGGTGGGTAAAAGGGGTTTTGATCTGATGTTTTCCTTTTCTTGCTTCACTGCCTTCTCCACTTAAAAGTTGCTGCTTCAGTCCTGGCCAGGTAGCCCAGTTGGTTAGAACATCGTCCACATATACTAAGTTTGCAGGTTTGATCCCTAGTCAGGGCACATACAAGAATCCACCAATGAATGCATAAAAAGTGGAACAACAAATTAATGTGTCCTTCTCTCTCTCCCCCATTCTCCTCTCTCTAAAATAAATTAATGAAAAAAGTGTTTTTAAAAAGTTGCCGTTTGGGGCACTTTAATATTAGAATAGAGGAGGGAGAAGAAAGTGGCAGAAAAAGTCCTTCCAGATTGTAACGTTATAAAGCGGTGATCATACCAGCCCAGCATGATGAAATGCAAGACTTACCCTTTTCCTCTGGGGCGGGTGCTTCTCTCCCTGGAAATCTTCACCTGCAGTTCCTGGCATGAGTGATGCTGCTTCCACAGGGCCAGCACCACTCCCACAGTCCACTTCTATACCTGAGACACCTTCATCCTGTTGTTATTGAAGCTGCCTTGCTCTTGCAAGAGATTTGGGGGAACTCATGGCCAGTTACTAGATCTGATTGTCATTCCACAGAGTCTGTACCTGATCCATGGAAAACAGACCCCCCCTGCCCAGTTCTCAATGGGTGTGTAGCTTACTATTGGCACAAGCTTTTCTTCTGTATGTAGCTCTAGCTACACACACTGCCTTTTTGTTCAGTAATGGATTGAGTAACTTGCCCCTGTGTCTCTCAGATTCCAGAGAATGTATATTAGCTTCTCGAATGGTTCTCTTTTTTAATATATTTTATTGATTATGCTATTACAGTTGTCCCATTTCTCCCCCATCATTCCCCTCTACCCTGCACACCCCCTCCCACCCACATTCCCCCCTCTAGTTCATGTCCATGTGTCATAAGTTCTTTAGCTTCTACATTTCCCACACTATTCTTGCCCTCCCCCTGTCTATTTTCTACCTACCATCTATGCTACTTTTTCTCTGTACCTTTCCCCTTCTCTCCTCCTCCCACTCCCCTGTTGCTAACCCTCCATGTGATCTCCATTTCTGTGGTTCTTTTTCAAAAAAGATTTTATTCTTATTATTTATTTTTAGAGAGAGGGGATGGGATGGAGAAAGAAAGGGAGAGAAACATCAATGTGTGGTTGCCTTTCATATACCCCCTACAGGAGACCAGGCCTGCAGCCCAGGCATGTGCCCTGACTGAGAATTGAACCAGTGACCCTTTGGTTCATAGGACAATTCTCAATCCACTGAGCCACACCAGCTAGGGCTCAAATGGTTCTTTCGAGTCTTCATTACCATCCTCTTCATCATCCCAAGGATTCTGAGCCATCTCTTAGCAATCCAGAGCTGATTGAAGATGTGGTTTCCCAGGGTCTTTGATGCCAAATGGAATGTGAGCAACAATAAGCTAGATTTTTCTCTGTTTTGCTCATTGGTGTATAATGTGGTTTTAGAAGAGTAACTGACTCATAGTAGGCACTCAATGGATATATGCTGAACAACTGAGTAAATGAATAAAGAATTAGTCAAGCACCTTGTTTTATGGTATATATGTAGCATCTGTTTTATAAAAAGGAAAAACCCCAAGAAATATAAATATTTAATATCTTTCCTTATTTTAAAATTATCTTTACAAAGAATAATTGCAAAGATTTTTGATTATCATAAAATGGAAATGCCTAAAAATATACGCATTTTTATATTAGAGCAAAAGCTGTAAATCCAAAGCTAGTAGTTTAACTAATTTTAGGCAGTCACGAATAAATAGGAAGTTTGGTTTATTTTAGTAATTTGTTCCATCCATTTGCAGATTATAAATTCTAGCTAAAACTTTGAAAGTCTATGCAGAGTGGTAAAAGCGGAACTTCCCAGGCCCTGGCTCACAGATGAAGAGATGCTTGGGTTTAGCACCTGGTAACGCTTCTCTCTCAAATTTCTCTAATATGTTTCTGTGCCTTTAAATCAGAAGTTTTAAAACTTGCTCTGACTGTGGATCATGTTGGAAGTCAAGACTATGAATCAAGTTGGACTTTTGGGAGTCCAAATATCCAAAGATGAGCTACCAGTGATGTCACTGGAAAAATCTCCCTAAGATTAAGTGGACAAATGGCACTGTTTGAAGTTACAGAGGAAGGATTTCACAAGCAAAAGATTTATTTTTGCAAGAATCCCAAATGTAGATGCAGAATGAAAAATGATTTTCTTGTCCTGTGCCCATTTTCATCAATCAACAGTGGTACCTGGAAAGCCAGGCTGAGAAGGGTTTTAAGATGAAATTCAGTCCCAGCACTTTACTGTGAATCAGAGGCAGCTCATGGCACATGGACCTTGGCAGGGAGCTGGAGGGATGGAGCAGGGAGGCTGCAGACTCGTGTTGCTGTTGTGCTCAAGTACTCCTAGAGCATCCGAAGCATTCGTGACAGTTCAAATTGTAATTCTGAGGTGATTGTGGCTCTCAGCTCCAAATTAAGTAAAAGCAACACAATGGTTAAAAATAAAGAGTAGGAAAACATCTGTAATGGAAAAAGCAACCACTCTTAAACCTAATGATAAAGGATAATTGAGAAATTAGTAAAATTAGACCAGAGGGAAAATGTGAAGGGAATATGTATCTCTACGAGTTTGAGCAATGTTCAGGGTTCCCTAAAATAGACAGCTCAGACTTAAAGAATACAAACAACAATTTAAAATTTTTTTTTTATTTATTGATTTGCAAGAGACAGGAACATCAATTTGTTGTTCCACTTATTTATGCATTCATTTCTAGATTCTTTTATGTGCCCTGACTGGGGATTGAATCCACAACCTTGGTGGATTGGATGTAGACAGGCTTGAGAAGGAACTCTGAACTTCATTCTCCACTCCAGAGGGGCAGGGGAAGCGGAGTTAAGGACCTTGAAAGCAAAGTCATCAGTCCACGGAGAAGAACGTTGTTATGAGAGGATGAAGCAGTGAAAGTAAGTGACAGTCAGTTCTGTGCCTGCCGGTCACCGAGCTGAATTAGTAAGTGATGTTATCATATAAAAATCATCCCATTTATGTGGAACACGGCACACTGAGAGACAGATACATACTGCGAAGTACCCAGGACAGTGAGAAAAATATCTAAGACAAGCCTGTAGTTGCTGAACTTGCCTGTTGTACCAGCTCACTCCCCTGGCTTTTTCTTCAGCAAATAACAAGCCTAGAAATGAGCCAGCATGGGACTTCCACTGACTATAATAAGAATAAAGGAGGAAAGGAACCAAAAGTACAAAAGCTAGATGATGCATAGATATTTGAAAAAGATATGTAAGCAGTAGTCGAGCATTTCATATAAAAACTTGTTAGTAATACCCCCCCCCAAAAAAAAATTAAAGGTGATTTGCAACAAGAGCCCAGGAAAAAATACCAGTGTTGAAAGAGTAATTTCTTATAGTGAAAAGGTAGATTTACACAGATTCTGATTGTGTGTGAGGAGCCATGTGATATTTGGTCACTGCCTGATTGAACTCTGTTTAAATTTAATAAATGATGGAAATAGCATTTTAAAAAAGAAATAATTATCAAGACAACATAAACAGATGAAAATTACCTGAAAGCCTGCAGGAAAGAAATGGAAGGGTAAAAGAAATATTCCAGAAATAAAAGTAGTATTAAAAACAGGAAAGCCAATCAAGTATATGGAAGACAGGCTTGAGAAAAATCTACAAGATAAGATACTGACAAAATGTTATTAAATAAGAATAAAGAGGTAAAGGCATTCAAGAAAATAGTATGTATGGGAGATGGACAGGGTCCAGTCATGGGAAACCAGACAGTAACTGGATTTAGGAGAATGAAATATAATGAAATATTAACTATAACAAGAGGTGTGAGTAATGGGGTTTGGCTAGCATACTAGTTTGCTTGGGCTGCTGCATAATATGTTCCACAGACTAGATGGTGTAAACAACAGAAATTTATCTTTTCACAATTCCAAGTCAGAGATCAAGGTGTCGGCAGGATTGATTTCTTCTAAGGCCTTTTCCTGGTTTGTAGATGGCCATCTTCTTCTCTCTTGATGTGGTCCTTCCTCTGGGTGTCTAAATTTCCTCTTTTTAGATTTGATTAAGGCCTGACCTAATGACCTCATTTTAACTTAATTACTTTAAAAAATTCTTATCTTCAAGTATACAAGGCCTGTCCGGAAAAAGTTCAGCCACTGTTAATATAACAAGAAAGGATTGTGTGACACTGATGTAACCTGGGGAGTAGCCGAGAAGAATGGATGGACTAGAATGTGCATGCATGAACAATGACAACTTCACTGTACTAGTCAGTGGGGTGGTAGATGCCATGGAGTGAGCATGCGTACTGTGTGGTCATTGCATTCAAAATGAGTGAGTAGAACAACAAATCTGTATCAAACTTTGCATTAACCTTGAACATTCCTTGGCAGAAATTATTTGGATGATTCAGAAGGCTTTCGGGGATGATGCAATGAGTGCAGAACAAATAAAAGTGTGGTACAAATGCTCCAAAGATGATAGAGAATCTCTTGAAAGTAATCCACATTTCTAAGTTGTCAGAAAAGCCCAATAGAGCTGGTAAGGGTGTCAGCTTAGTGTGTTTGGTAGGATTCAGTAGGTTATTTTTTTGGCTGGAAGGCCTGCAACAAGCAGAACACCTGAGAAAGTTGAGCGTGTACAGGCTGCAATCAACAAAGATTGGCGACCGACAGTGGGAGAATTAGAAGCTGATCTGGGGATTCCAAAACTACTGTACCTGAGATTTTGACGCAGTATCTTGGCATGAAATGTGTCATGGCAAAATTCGTTCCATGGCTTCAGCTACCAGAGCAGAAGGAGCATCGTGCTGCAGCTGGGAGAACTGTGTGAGGTCCCAAGGTGTCTACTTTGAAGGGGACTGAGGTGTCACTATCCTGTGTACTATGTTTCTTGTACCTTGCATCTTCTTCAGTAAGTGTCTCTATTTTTCATATTACATGGCTGTATACTTTCCGGACAGACCTCACACTCAAATAATTCAAAATCTGAATTTGTGGAGGGCACACTCGAGTACAAGAGTGGCCCCACCAAGGTCTTCCCCTAGGAACGACACTCAGCATCTCGGCTCAAAGCTGCCGGAGCTCTGAACTGTGTCTGTGAGCATCTGTGCTTTATCTGCATTTGTTTTGTGTGCCCATTAGCAGTTATCAGGAAAGCCCAATAGAGCTGGTAAGGGTGTCAGCTTAGCGTGTGTAGTATGATTCAGTGGGTTATATTTTTTGGCTCTGGAAACACTCAAAAAAATATATATATATGTATGTATGTATATATAAATTTCTAGAGAGAGGGAAGGGAGGGAGAGAAACATTGATTGGCCCAACTGGTGACCGAACCCACAACCTAGGCGTGTGCCCTGACCAGGAATCTAATTGGTAATCTTTCAGTTTGCCAGTCAGGATTCAAATATTTTTCTGTATAAATTAATGGCAACTGTTTCTTCATGTTATACCATTTCAGCTTACAAAAGGTTTCTTAGGAATGCTCTACTTTCAGGTATCTGGGGAAACCTGTAAGTCCTTCTGGGTACTACAGAAGGTGGCCTAAAGGGACCACACCTAGGAGGGCAGGATTGATCAGCAGATCAGCAGCCAAACTCTCCTGGTCCAAGTACTTTCACCTCAATAAGGAACTAGCAGTTTATCACTGGGGAGGAGGAGTTCTTTCCAAGGGAGGGGTCATTAGCCTGCTTGCTGTCTGCAGAGTCAGCGGCAGCTACTGAATGTGTATCTGCTGGTGCAAGGAAAGGGGGAGCAGACATGGACAAAGAGGCCTGTGGCGGTTAGTTGCCCTAGCAATGACTTCCTTTTGTAACAGGGACAGCGACGGACATGATCAGGTAGAGTGTCGCGACTATGAGGATTCCGAAGAAAGCCCTCCAGGACTGGCCGATGAACTGCAGGACACACATGCAGATGACTGAAACAGCAAGGACCATTTTAGCTGCTGATAGGGAGGGACACCCTTGTGCCGCACTACAGCAGTGAAGCAGATCAGAATCACCAGGAGCAATATAATCTCAGCAAAGAGGAGAGTTCCTTCTGGGGGCACAAGAAGGTGGGGTAGAGATGCTCTTGAAATTCACCTTAGTGGCAGCAGGCATCCTCAGGGGGCCAGGATCTTCCGCTTGCTCAGGATTCAAGGACTTGCCAGTCCATCAGTGCTGCCCACTATCTGGCCAGGATGCCTCTGTCTGTCTGTCTCTCTACCTCTCCCTCTGTCGTCTTTCTCTCTTTATCTGTGTGTAACATATTTTGAGACATTGTTCATACACACACACGTACATGCACAACTGTCATATTAGGATGTAAAATTCTTAAAACATCTTCCCAATCACCAAATAATCAACATGATTGTTAACAAACTATTGCTTTGAATGCAGTAATGTATAGAGTTTACATGCTGTGCCATCAAATTTATAGTCACAACAAACAGCACACAATAAAAATGTGTTACAAAATATAATTTACAGTGCAAGAAAAGACCATTTTTGATAAATGAACCATTACTTTTAAGTAAGATTGAGATTTGAATCTTGAAGAAAGTTGAGAAGGAGAAAGGGAAGGAGAGTTGAAACAAATGTTGTATGTCCCAGTCCCAGAAGGTGATGATGTGAATGTGCTTGGTGGTGACAAAGGGACAATTGCAGGCCAATTACAATAATGCAGTGAAGTCAGTCTATTCTTGGAGGCATTATTTTTACTCCTCCTGCTGTATAAACATACATGATAAGTGGTTCTAAGATAATACTATGTCATCTGTTGAAACTTGTTTTAGTGCAGCAGCTTCCTTAGCCCATAATTTTGTGGATCAGATGAATGAGCTGACGGATTCAAGACCATACATCAGAATAATACACAATAATTTGCGTATCAATGCAAACACCGCAACCCCTTTTTAAAAATGTAATGAAGACATTTTATTACACTGTCTAGAATTTCCAATAAATATTGAATCAAAGTGATAAGAGCAGATATCATTGTCTTATTCCTGATCTTATGAAGAAATCTTTTAATATATTCATATTGTATTTTAGCCATTGTCCTTTATCAGACTGAGACAATTATTTTTGATTTCTAGTTTTTACAGTTTTTAGCAGGAATGAGTATTGAATTTTGTCAACTTTTTTTCCTGCATTCTGCCGAGATGATTTTTTTCCTCTCTTACTTTGTAAATGTGGTGCATTTCATTGATTGATTTTTTTCCTGTTGACTGAACTTCACATTTCTAAGACAAATGTCACTCGGTCATGGTATATTATCCTTGTTCTGTGTTGTTGGATTCAATTGGCTAACATTTTGTGAGGATTTTTGAATCTGTGTTTATGAAAAACATTGTTCTACAATATTCTTTCTTTTTAAATGTGCTTTCAGGTTTTGGTATCAGAGTTATGCTGACCTCATCAAACAAACTGGTAAGTTTTCCCTGCTCTTTATTTTATGAAAGGGTTAATCCATTTTGGGCCCTGGTGTTTGAAATAACAGAAGGAAATGCATGTGTAATGGACTCAGCATTAAGATGTCCCTATAACAAGGATCCTGAAGTCAACTGTAGCATTACTCATCCTTACACATTAGTAAAGATTCTATTTCCAGACATAATGACATCTATTATTAAAAATCTCTTGGAGTTCTGATGACATTTGCTGAGTGAATTTGAAAGTCAAGTACAATGAGGTGGTCCCTCTTAGGCGATGGGTGGGGGGAGTTGTGCCCGCAGAACTCCCCTGGTTGTTGCAGATGAGAAATAAAAGTGCCCAACATGTGATTTGCTTGGGGAGGAAAGGTGACCAGTCCTTCAAAGGAGAAAGGTCCTGAATACCTTCTTCCCTGTTTTTTATAGGGTTCAGCTCAGATTACATAGTATGCACATAAAGCTCATCAACCAGTGCTCAAAATGCTACTGACATCACTTACAGATAATAATTGAAGAAACACAGGGATTATCTCTGGTCAGGGTTGGCTTTAGCTCAAGTGTCTGTTTCATAGCAACAGGGCAGAGCAAACCTCAGAAGAAACAATGTATATTCTTTCTCTGGCCAGATTTGCCCCCAGGAGTGGTCTGTTCTAGTAGAAGGTCACAGCTGCCTCTTGGCATAGTTTATGTATGGGCTGAGTCAGGCGGGGAGAGTGAAGCAGCCAAGAGACTAGGAAACTTTTGCAGAAAGACTGAGGACTCAGGCTATGACAAAGCCAAGGGGTGAGGGTCTTTCTGCCCCTTCTCTGAAGACCCCTAAGTCCTTCCCTGATGGCCCATTACAACAGTGCCTGTCTTAGGTTGTCCCTCTTCCTTTGAGGGATCTTACCTATCATTGGTTAACCCATCATCTGACCTGATCAAGCAGGGGGAAGTGAGGGAAGCAAGGGCTGTGGTCCTGCCAGGAGGTAATGTTGTGTCTCCTTAGTGGCTCATGTCCTCAGGCCTTTTCACTCAGCTCTAGCTGTGGGACAAAAGGCTACAGTCCCTGAAACCAGGTGGGAAGGCTCCCAACACTCAGGCACTATAAATGTATAAATAACTTTAAAAACTTAGACAGACCTGGTTTCAAATTTCAAGTCTGCAGCTAACTAGTTGTGTGAGTTTGGAAAAGTTACTCAACTACTTTCGGTCTAGCATATTAACCCCAAAGGGTAAAGTGAGCAACAGCAGTAATTTATCCTAAGTGTCATGATGTCTGGCCCATGGTATTTCCTCAATAAAAGGTAAATTTCCAGAGGGGATGGTGGAAACCATGGAAGTCTGAAACAGAATGGTTTCTGAGAGACCTTGCTGCCTGGTCATAGCCCACAACCCTTTCATATTTGGCTTTTTCTATCAGATTAGAATTATTTAATATGGCTGAAATATTGGAATGTAACTGTGAGAAAAAGGGAGCAGGTAAAGGGAACAGCCCTAAGAGAGACTGAAGGTGACTCTTTGGAGACAAAAACAAAAAGGATTTTTCTGTTTGTGTTGGTATGTTGGGTGGGGAGAGGTTGAAGGTGTGAGACAAGCAGATTATGGAAAGAGAAATCATTTCCTTCTTCATCATAAAATCAGAGAGCATTTCGTAGGTGGTCAGGATATTTTTTGTTTGTGTTTTTTCTTTTGTCAACATACATTCAAAACTGGGATTTCTAGAGCCTAGCAAGTAAAGCATCCAACAGGTACCTTCAGTGGCAAGAAATCCATCTCAGTGGCCCAGAAAAGGATGAGTAAAGATGAAAGAAGGTGTGATTTGCTTACATCACATACCAACCAGGGCATTAATGTAATTTTTGTGCTTTTTAAAAATTAAGATTGTTAATATAATTCTGTGTTAGTAGTGTTTTCAAGGTACATGCATGGAGAGAGATGTTGTGGCAGACACTATTTCTCTACCCAATATCCCTTCCCTTTTTCTTCTTTGCTTACAGAACTCTTATTTTGTTTAGGCAATGACATGTTAAAATCACTAATTTTTTAAGCCACGCATGCATCTAGGGTGGTTGAGTGAGATATTTCTGACCAATGAGGTGCAAGTGGAAGTCAGCTAGCTTTGCTTTCTGATGACATGGGACTAAGTGACTGGTATTATCCTTTTTCTATTCTTCCAGTTCTGATCAGGGTGTTTGGAGCTGCAGCATCCATCTTGCAACTGTCAGTGTCAAACATGAGGATTCATGGACACACCTGGATCAAAGGCCTTAATCCAGGAAGGTGTGGTGTAGCAGCGATGACAGTAATCACCTGTCTCTGGACTTCTTATGTTCTGAGAAAAGCAAATGCCTTTTGCCTTAAGTTGCTCTCAGTTGAATTTTGACAGTTGCAGTCGAATGCATTTCTGACCAATACTGTTGGCAAACAGGTTTGTGTAGGGACTATTTCTTTTATCTTTTTAAAGAAATTGAGCTTTATTGAAATATAATTAACATACCATACAATTCATCCATTTAAAGTGTACAATCAATGTGCTTTTATTTATTTCTATTTATTATTATTATCCCCATCCAAGAACATTTTTTTCATTGGTTTTAGAGAGAGGAAGGGAGAGAGACAAACATCAATATGAGAGAGAAACATCTATTAGTTGCCCCGACATGTGCCCAGATGGGGGATTATACACACCCAGACCGGAGACTGGGGACCAAGGACTGAACCTGCAACCTAGGTATGTGCCCTGACCAGGAATCAAACTCACAGCCCTTCGGGCTAACACTCCAACCAACTGAGCCACACTGGCCAGGGCTCAATGTGTATTTAAATATTCACAGGGTTGTATAATTGCCACACGATCTAATTTTAGACCCCTTTTATTCTCTCCCCACCAAAAAACCTTTATCCATCCACAGTCATTCCCTGTTTCTTCCCTCTGCCAAGCTCCACCGAATCCTAGGCAACCAGTAATCTACTTTCTGTTTCTATAGATTTGTGCATTCTGTGATTTCATATGAGTGGAATCATGCATTATGTGGCCTTTTGTGTCTGGCTTCTCACTTAGCATAATGTTTTAAAGGTTCATGCATGTTGTGGCAGGTATGAGTCACCCATGCTGTTTTAAGCCTAAATAATGTTCTATTACATGGATAGACCACATTTTATTTTTCCACTTATCATTTGATAGATATCAAATGTTTCCACTTTTTGGCTATTTTGAAAAATGCTGCTATGAACATTTGGGTCCTCATTTTTTTGGTATAGACATGTTTTCATTTCTCTCATATACCTAGAAATGGAGTTGCTGGTCGGTGGTAATATTTTGATGAACTGCCAAACTGATTTCCAAAGCAGCTATACCATTTAACATTCCCACCAGCTATATGTGATGGTTGTAGTTTCTCCGCATCCTCACCAACATTTGTTACTGTCCACTTTTTTGAAGATAGATATCCTACTGAATATGAAGTGGTATCTCATTGTGGTTTTGATCTGCATTTCTCTAATCACTAATGATGTTAAGCATATTTTCTTTGACTTCCTGGCCATTTGGAGAAATGTCTATTCAGATCCTTTGTCTATTTTTAATTTGGTTGTCTTTTTATTATTATTACCATATTTTTTGGACTATAAGACACATCCCCCCAAATTTGGGAGGAATAATGGTTGTTAATGCTGCTATTGAGTTCTGTCTACATTTACATTGAGGAAATATTATGTTATTTATGTTATTAAATATTTTACCATATTTTTTGCTTCAAAAAATTTTTGTCCTATTTTCCTCCTCTAAAACCTAGGAGCATCTTATGGTCTGAAAAATACAGGTAAGTTGTAAGAGTAATAACTATTTATTTATTTTTTCCTCTATTTTCCCCTCTGAGTAATAACTATTTAAGTAGCTACTTGGATAGTATCTTTCTAAAACATATATCTTCTACAAAGCAGGGTATTTGTATAATTGTTTTTTTTTATAAATTATTTTTTAAAGATTTTATTTATTTATTTTTAGAGAGACAGGAAGGGAGAAAGGGAAAGACACATCAATGTGTGTTTGCCTCTCATGTATCCCCTACTGAGGACCTAGCCCGCAACCCAGGCATGTGTCCTGACAGGGAATTGAACCGGCGACCCTTTGGTTCACAGGCCAGCGCTCAATCCACTGAGCCACACCAGCCAGGACTGTATAATTTTTTTTTTTATATATATATTTTGATGCTTTCAGGTCAGTCACATAGGCATTACATTTTTATGAATACAAAGAGACACAATAATGAACTAGTATCAATATTTCATTGTAAACGTGGTTAGTCCTAAATCTCTCATTAAATCTTAACTTCTCACATTTCAATTTAACCAACTTTGGACCAAGTAGAATCAGATTGTCTAGATTTTGTTCTGGGCTTGTGTGGGGTCACTTGGCTATCACAGCCATTGCTGCTGAATGTAATTGCCTTCATTTTCTGCTAAGCATTAATCAGTGAACCAAAATGATCAAGGCCCATTGTCTCTGACTCCTAAGAAAGGCTTTTGTGGGCATGACCTTCATCTTCCCTGAGAGTCAGAAATGACTAGAGTAAAACATTAATTTATTCCAAGTACTTCAAGTTGCTCATGAGCTGTTTCCCACAGTAGCGCTATAGGTTTAAGCTTCTGTTTTCTAGAGGTAATCCTGATCAGAGGTGGCTTTTTTCCCTTAAACAAGGGTAATGACGGTGGAGATGAAGGGACAGGGACAGCTTTGAGACGCGGTGGAGGTAGCTATGGCAAGATTTGGTGACTGATCAGAGAAGGGCAGGGTGAAGTGAGAGGCGAGCAGAGGACGATACAGGTTTCTAAAATGAGTGACTAAATTGATCCTGCCGCCTCCATTAGCACAAGGAGCGCGAGAATACAGGCACGGTGTGGAGGAAGTGCCAAGCTCCTGTCTTGGCACGACCCATTTGAACTATTTGGGAAATTTATATGCCGATACTGAGTAGGCAGTTGTACACCTGGACTTGAACCTTAAGAGGCAGCTTAGTGTAGGCTACACGGGAGTGTGAGCATGGGAGAGAACGATAGCACCAGGAAAGAATGCGGAGTGAGGAGAAAAGAGTGCTTCGTTCAGAGCTCTGAGGACCATCCGTATCTGAAAGACAAAGAAAGGAAGAGTCTGCAAAGGTGACCGACTGATCAGGAGCAGCCAAATGTGTAAAAAAAGTTTCTGAAAAAAAAAAAAAGAAGAAGAGTTGTCATCTGCATCAAATGATTTGGAGTGGTCCCATACCAAGAACTAGAATGTGTGTATGAGATTAAATCAAAAGAAAGTGTTAGGTGCTTTCAATGAGAGCAGTTTCAGTGGTACACTCACACAGCTAGTTAGTCACAGGCCTGGGATCGGAAGCCAAGTCTTTCTTTCTAATTTGCAAAGCCACATGTATAGGGGGACTAGTTCTCAAATTCAGGTACTTGACTTTCAAATTTACTCAGCACATGTCATCAGACCTCCAAGAGATTTTTAAATAAAAATAGTATTCTTTAATATTAAGATGAAATAGTTTCCAAACCAGTAGATTTCATTATGTCTGGAAATAAAGTCTTTATTGATGTATAAAGATGAGTAATGCCACAATTGACTTCAGGATCTTTGTTATGGGCACATCTTAATGCTGAGCCCATTACGCACGTGTTTGTGTGTGTCTGTGTTGTTTCAAGCACAGAGGTTCAAAGCAGATTCACGTAACAGTCTATTGCAGCGAGGGATAGAGGAGAGAGTGGCGGAGGCGCGGACTGTTGGGGGAAGTGCTACTTGAGCAGAGACCTCAGGACACTGAGGAACAAAGCCACAGATGTACTCAGGGGGAGGCATTCCCGGTGGAAAGAACACGGTGCACAGACCCTCCAGTGGAAGAGGCTCTGCAAGTGGAAGGCAAAGCAAGGCTGCTTAGCGCAAGCTTAATTCTACAACAGAACTATTCCGAAGTCTGAAAGGATGCCATTTCTAGCCTGTCTATTCTTTCAGTATTGAAATAATTTTGAAAAAGAAATCTTACACAGAAAACATTCACGCAGAGGACAGTGTTTTTTTCCTTTGAAACATTTGGGAGTTGGTTGTTGATGTGGTCCATTCTCCCCCATTTTTAAATGAGCATTTTCTGCAAATGAAAATCAGTCCCAGGGAATCCATTTTGAGAAAATGATATGAGATTTTTTCAAGAGTTTCATTATTGAATTCATTAAATTTACCTAATAATGTTTAATTGCATTTATAATAGACTATATGAATAAAAATGCAATAGATTATATACTAATTGTTATCAAAAGTTGGTAGGTAGTACAACATACATTATACCATTTTATAGGTATTCAATAATTATTTGTTGAACAAGTGAGTGAAAGAACAAATGAAATACACTTATATCCTCAGGAAGATTTTATACCGTAACATTTTTAGTTCAAGCAGTTTAATCTGGATACAATGTCCCTGATGTCCTTGTTATAATAGCACATAATTCAGCATTATTGTTACTTTTTAGTTATTTTTATTGAAAATATATGTGAGGATGATGGCGTGTTGTCTTAGTGGACTTTAATAATAATAATAATAAAATATTTGTTGTTTTTATAATTTTATTAATTCATGTAGTCATTGGTATGAGCAAGAGAGTAAATGCTAAAATACCATCTTGCATTGCTCAAGTTTTAAGTCTATGAATTTATTAAAAATTAGAAAAGCTTAGCCCTGGCTGGTGTAGCTCAGTGGATTGAGCGCAGGCCTGTGAACCAAGGGATCACGGTTCGATTCCCAGTCAGGGCACATGCCTGGGTTGCAGGCCAGTCCCCAGCAGGGGATGCACGAGAGGCAACCATACATTGATGTTTCTCTCCCTCTCTCCTTCCCTTCCCCTCTAAAGATAAATAAATAAAATGTTAAAAAAAAATTAGAAAAGCTTAAAGGTAATTTTTATTAGCAACTCATTTGCCATTGACAAAGATGTTATTTGAAGATATGGTTAAATGTTCTGCATATCCCAAAGTGTCTTAAATTTGGTTGTAGATGATTAAATGTTTATATTATTAATTAATTTCCATGTGCAGATATAATCCAATTTTTAATTTTGTATTTTTCCTAAAAATGAATCAATAGTAATAAAATATTTGTAGTTCCTATGTGCAAAACAGAATTTTTGGTTAAGACTACACAATTGTTCAAGTAATCTACTAAGTAATTGAATAGATTAGAAATGCTGCACTTCATAGGATCATTTTATTGATTATTATATCAAACCTGTATCTCATAAGGCAAGCGGTTCCTTTCATTCATTATCTTAATTGCTAACACAGGCATTTGGGTATTGCTATTCTCAGTGAAAACTGTAAAGACAGCTGTGACATTTTCTGTTGCTGAAATAGTAGAATTTAATTAAGTAATTAATTTATTTATTTTTAATTATATTTTATTGATTATGCTATTACAGTTGTCCCATTTCCCCCCCTTCATTCCCCTCCACCCTGCACACCCCCTCCCACCCACACTCCCCCCTTTAGTTCATGCCCATGTGTCATAAGTTCTTTAGCTTCTACATTTCCCACACTATTCTTGCCCTCCCCCTATTTTCTACCTACCATCTATGCTACTTGTTCTATGTACCTTGTCCCTCTCTCTCCTCTTCCCACTTCCCTATTGCTAACCCTCCATGTAATCTCCATTTCTGTGTTTCTGCTCCTGTTGTAGTGGTTTGCTTAGTTGGCTTTTGTTTCAGGTTCACAGAAAACCTGTGAGTTTTCTGTCTTTTTACTGTTCATATTTTTTATCTTCTTTTTCTTAGATAAGTCCCTTTAACATTTCATATAATAAGGGCTTGGTGATGATGAACTCCTTTAACTTGACCTTATCTGAGAAGCACTTTATCTTCCCTTCCATTCTAAATGACAGCTTTGCTGGATAGAGCAATCTTGGATGTAGGTCTTTGATTTTCATGACTT